>WHYT01015285.1:0-68062 GCA_009806455.1 Tetrax tetrax | reverse complement strand
TTTTTTTTTTTTTTTTTTTGCCAAAGCAAAGTATTTAATTTCCATTCTGTGTGTGTGTTACATGGATAACACCCACCTGCTCCAGTCCCTCGGGTTATTAGGGGTTTGTATGAATTTAGGCCTAGGTCTGTGGTTTTACAGTCTACAAAATGATTTAGCTAATTACGCAAACATTTCTGTTCTTGCAGATACACCTGGGGGGATAGAGGGAAGGGAGGATGGTCCATCGGGCTAGTACCTGCTTCAGCCAGCAGCAGCTTTAGGCTCCCATTGAGGCATCCCCCCCCAGTTTGAGCAAAGGTCCATCTCTGGGCGTGACACAACTCCCGCACATCACTTTGCGCTCGGAATTAAACTGCTTGGATGCTAATTTCCCAACGGAGCTCTCGCTGTTATTCCTCTGACTTCAGATGTGGGAACAGGCCATGGCGTACCCTTCCCAGCCGTGAGAGCCCCCTGGTCCTGCCTTGCTCTGGCACCCTCTGCAGCTGGCGCTGTCCCTCAGCGGCTCAGCAGGGGCCCGTTTGACCTCTGCATCTTCCTGACACTTCATTCCTGAAAGAAGAAAGAACAACAACCCTCACCTCTTGCTAAATCCCATTTGTTGGTGGAGGCAGCCACCTTTAACCTTTGTAAAGTCAACATCTCTTCAGTCAAGCACTGTGTTGGGTAGAAAAAAAAACTTTTTTTTTTTTTTTTTTAAATAAATCCGAAACAATGCCATGCTGTGACCTGACATGTGTGCAGTTAAGTAACTGGGAAAATTTTCCTTTGTTGGTACTGGACCAAGACTGGGGAATTCCTCCTACATGGAAGAACCCCTGTTATTAATGCCAATGCATGTGTTGGCATTGATGAAAGAAAGCTGGAGAGCAACAGATAGCCAATACTAAATTCAGGAAGCTGCTGCTTAGTTGCAGAAGTTAAAGATGTAAAAAGTTTCTTCGGTTACTTCGTCTCCCTACAGGTAATTGTTTTATTGTTCTCTACTAGATGTTTCCGTAGAATTGTAGAGGGGTTTGGTTTGGAAGGGACCTTTAAATATCTTCTAGTTCCAACCCCCCTGCCATGGGCAGGGCCACCTTCTACTAGGTCAGGTTGTTCAAAGCCCCATCCAACCTGGCCTTGAACACTTGTAGGGAGGGGGTATCCACAACTTCTCTGGGCATCCTGTTCCAGTGTAATTTCCTAGGATATTGCCCAGACCCAAGTAACTATCACAGTTTCAGTCTTCTGCTTTCTCTTTGGGGAAGACGGTTCTTCACTCTTTCCTAATGTCTAGACTCTGTTCTTGCTTTTATTGACGCCATCTCATTATTCGGAGTAATAACCTCTTGGCACTGCACAGGTGGAGAGCAATTATTCAAGCAAGTTTTACAATTCTGCAGTATCTATGATAAAACACCTTAAGCACAAGCCAGATATATTTCAGGCTTTCAATCTTTCCTCGAAGTCAATTGCTATAGCCTCTTAATCATGTTTCTGGTGCTTTGAATTCTCTCCAAGTCACACTGCTGAGAAGGAATTGTCACTAGCACTAAGCTGAGGTGGTTGGTGCAGTTGCTTTCGGTGAAGAAGGGAGAATAACTTCTGAAGGAAACAGCAGCTATTTGAGCAGAACTCTGCACGTGCTAAAAAATGTTATCGTCTCCATTGTGACTGTTGGTTTGTAGGTATTGAGAACAGGGATGTCTGTACCGTCCTGCCTAAGTAGTGCTTAAACATCGTGTGCTGGAGAAATTACAGTCCACGTGGATAGGGAAAATGTGTCGTAGGTGAGGATAGAGGATGGGATGGGGTGTGTCAAGGAGAGGAACAGCAAGCACCTGCGAAGGAAAGGAGAAGGGGGCTAAAGCAGCAATGAGAGTTGTAAGAGGAGGCTCCAGGGAGACCTTATAGCAGTCTTCCAGTAGCTCAAGGGGGCTACAGGAAAGATGGGGAGAGACTCTTCAGCAGGGCCTGGTGTGACAGGACAAGGGGTAACGGTTTCAATATAGACAGAGGTAGATTTAGATTAGACATTAGGAAAAAACATTTTACACTGAGGGTGGTGGAGCACTGTCCCAGGCTGCCCAGAGAGGCGGTGGATGCCCCATCCCTGGAAACATTCCAGGCCAGGTTGGCCGGGGCTCTGAGCAACCTGATCTGGTTGGAGATGTCCCTGCTCCTGGCAGGGGGGTTGGGCTGGGTGGGCTTTAACGGTCCCTTCCCACCCAAACCCTTCTGTGATTCAATGATTCTACAAAGGAAATGCCAAGCTCGAAGATGGGCTCTTTGGGTCTATCAGTCATTTTAATAGTTTTCTCAGCCATTCTGAAGGAATAAAAGAAGAGCAAAAGCATAAAGCTTAGGCTAATAGAGGGAGTGTAACTAGAAGGGAAAAAATTATCTACCCGTGAAAGTTAAAGAGCTATGTGGTTAAAGAACTGTGTTAAAAGACATTAGATGTTGGACCAAACGTCAGAAAATGTCAACTTGCATTTTGCTGTAATGCCATATGACAAATTAGTCCAGTTTAAAAGGTCTGTATTTGCAGGAAATCAGTATGAGGTTTTTGATAAATTGGGGGAGGAGATAGAGAGAGTGAGAGAGTCTGTATTCCTCTCAAAAAAATTGATACATTCATCTCTCTTCTCCCCAAACTCCTAGGAATAGGTTTTCAGTCAGTTTGTAAGGAAGTTCGAGCAGAAATTATTTGTAACGTCAGAGAAATAAGACTAAGTTCCAAATGGACTGGAGTGATTTTCTGATTGATTTGTCCTTCCTTTTCTACAAAAGCACTTCTACATTCTCACATTTGCCAACTTTTCTACTTAATTTTTTACAAATTAAAGTAGTACATGCAATAACATGCTCACTCTGAGCACAACAGTATTTTAAAATACCTTGCTTTTTTTCTTTTCCATTTCTACTTTTTATCCTCTACCACACTATTTCAATTCTTCTATCTAGGTTTTCTCTTTTTTTTGCAGTCCCCAACTTCTATCCTCCTCCTGCTGCTTGAATTTTTCACTTTCCTTAACTTTTTGGGGGTTTTCTCCTGAATTTTTAAAAGCATCTCTAAGACCTTAGCAGTATGATTCTCTACGAGATCGGCGGATGCTAGCTTTTGTTAGTTGTGGCAGGAGTTGGACAGTCAAACTACTGAGCAGAACTGCTCAGGCTTTTTTCCTTCCACAGTCTCGTCTGATACTTTTACCAAGTTTCAGTGTCTGACCTGCTCTGCAGATGGGGAGCTGGCATCACTACCACAAGAATTTCTAACTTAATGATAATGTTTCTCTTAGCACTAAGTCAATATTTCCGGTATTAATTAAATTTGATGGCTTCACAGTAGCGGAAAAAAAAACCTGTTTCAGGTACAGGAAACATCAAGATGTGTTCAGAGACACTTATAAGATAAATTATCTTAGGATAGAGAGCAGTAGAAGCAAAATGCAGAAGAAAGAGGTGGCCAGCTTTAAGTTTGCAGAAGTATTAAAAGGAAAAAAAACACTATCTGGAAACTGCTTATTCCTGTCACACAATGCATAATCTGTCAGTTTTAACACTTTTTGTTTGAAAGACCACCTTTTTTTTTTTTTGTTTTGCTTTGGTTTTTAGCTAATTTTATTGCTCTGTTTACTGCAAGAGGTTTGGGTTTTAGAAATGGAAGGTGTGATAGGATTTACAGGCAAATGATGGCAAACTTGGGTTAACTGGATTCTGTGCGTTCGCTGCCAGGAAAAACTCAGTTGCGTCCACAATAATTATGTTGAATAAATGACCTCTACCTTTTTCTTACCATTTTTTCAGTTTGTTTTTCCCTGGTACTTCTCTTGTACCAGCATAAAACCAATATCCCAGCTCTTCTCACTGAAGTGGTTGCCACCTCATCCAGCTGTGTAATTAGACAAGGAAGCCAATGATCAAAACCTGAAGTCTGCAGAAGACAAGTAAGCAGCTAGCAATATTATTTGATCTCTGAAGAAAGACATTGACAATGTCTTGTTCCTAAAGAAAAATTATTTGAAAGCCTCAAAAAACCCCAGGTGGTGCTGCAATCATTGAAACTGGGAAATTTGATGCAGTAAATTCCAGGATGCATAGATGTGTAAACATTTTTCTTGTACCTTGGATCTATTCCCACCTAATTGAGAGGTTTTTTTCTCATGCAATTTATTTAAAATATTGTCTTTCAGTTTCTCTCAACTATTAAGGAATGAATATGAATGAAAATAGCTAAATAGGTATCCATGTCTTGAGATTGCAGGAGGCAAAGTATGTTCTGTTGTTTCAGCAGCTGAGTGCTACGCTGTGCTAAGGGAGCAAAGATCTCTGCTTGCAAATCTAGACACCAACTTTTGTATTCCTTGCTTGTCCCTCCTCTTTTTTTTATTTTTTTTTTTTTTTTTTTTTTTTTTTTTTTTTTTTTTTTTTTTTTTTTTTTTTTTTCTGGCTTTGAGCCCCAGTGCCATGAAAAGATGAGGAATATCCTTTCCTTGAAAGGTCATAAAAGCAAGGAGTGTCTCATCGACAACATTAATCCTTAAGACAGGAAAGACCGTTTGCCAAAAACTTTGATAAATCATCTTTTTAAACATAACGAGTCCAGTATTTACATTGTGCATGCTGTTGTGGCTATTTCATGGAGAGCTGAATGTCCTGAACAAGGTCCAAGGCACCACAAGCTTTCTATTAAAAAAAAAAATAAAATACATTTTTTAGAATCAGCAAAAGAACAGTTAAAGAGTTTGATGGGCAAATACTTTGAAAAATACAAAATTAGCTCAGCCTTTGGCAGGTTGCAAGTGTCATCTGTTGTTTTCATCAGACCACACAAAAGAAACAGGAACCATGGCATCCCCAAGGAACAGATAGGAACAGAACATCCAACCTTTCAAACTTTTTTTTTTTGTGGGTATAGATTAACAAAACTACTCTTCTACTTTAGTGCATCATTCATGCCTTTTGAGATGGGACAAAGTTGAACATTTTAATTTTGAGTTTTTCTTGTACTAAGAATCCTATATGTTTCTGCAGATCCTAACACCTGCATCTATAGGATTATCTGCCAAGTGAATAAACTTTTAAATCTCTTCAGCGCTAAGACTTCTGCACTATTTTTCTTGAGACCATCCTTTGCTGCTGCTCTTATTGTGCTCTTTCCCTGGAGCTAGCTGAACTAAATGTAATTAAATGAAAATTCTGGAAAAGATTTTTGGAAGAGCCAGAATCCATTCCTATGTTGAATGACTGTTATGGACACTGAAATGATTTCTCTTTCAAAATTTGTCTAAATTCTAAAAGCTTTCTTTAAATTCTTGTTATTTGGAATATGGTCACAGGGTGTTTATAGTTTTGAAGAGATCAGCACAAATTCTGGTATTGAAGATGTCCTATGGAATCCTACATAGGAATTAAAGCTTGGTCAGTTGCCATTTGTCATTTCTTTAGGGAATTCTGCTAAAACTGCAGAATGCATTACAGCTATTGTATTGTATTATCTTACACCTTAGAGCTAGAGCTAAAGCAGTGAGAACCTATTTCTGTTTGATTTAAACTCTCCTCTCCCCATCATTTCTGCTGCGGAGGAATTAATTATTCGTGGTGGAGCATCTCCTTCTACTGGTAGCCTTTGCAAATGCAATGGATCCATGGTTTCTATTTAATTGCACACCAGTTCTACTGGTTTTGAAACATTCTAAGTTAGGCAGCCCATGAAAAGCAAATTTCCACTAGTCAGCCCTTCAGTTTGTGTACAAAACCTAAATCCCATGATCTTTCTCTTGGCATTATTTTCTGTAGCCAAAGCCTCGAACCATAATTACTCGTTCCCTTACCTGATAATTGACCCTCCAAGAGGTTCTTTCCAAATTAGTGATTTCTAAAGGAAATTCAGAGGAAGTTTCTCAAAGTATGTATAATGAAAAGGTTGGTTTGTTTTTCATATTTTCAGAGTATCAGGTAGAAAACTAGGATGTATTGTGGAACCCTTGTAGGCATGTAAGCCTTACATGGGAAAAGTGTGTTTTGAAAGAGGCTAAGACTGAGAAAAATGGATTTTTGTTAATTTTTTTACAATTAATTTTGAATGATCTGATTTCCGGTAGTATTTGCTAGTCTGGACTGGATGACCCTTGAGGGTCCCTTTCAACCCAAACCATTCTATGATTCTGTATTGCCTTTGCATAAAAGAGCATTTCAGAATTTTTCTAAAGATGCTTCCATTTCAGACCACGAGGTGGAGATATCTACCAGCAATGCTTGGTAAAATGACTAATTTTTAACTACAACGTTGTAGCTAAAGCTCAAATAAAATGCTGCCTTCCCCTTCCCCTCCTTCAACTTAAATAAAATAAACTAGAATAAAAGTATGCAGGTGCTTTATCAAGAAGCTCCGTTATTCTTTTGGTTTGAACTTAAAAAAAAAAAAAAATCACTCAGTTGTCGTGACTGACCGCTGCTGAGTGGACATGAGCGCTCCCATGGAATTTTGCAGCGTCCATTCAACACACCCATAGACAACTTCCGAGTTGCGGTTGAGAGCCAGGGAGCGTGCTGGCAAGCGGAGTGGCAAGGAGAAACGGAGCAACTCCTTTGTTTGAAAGAAGTCCACACCTAAGTATATGAAGTAGTTAATAAATTCCCAGCTGGACCGATTCTTTCAGGAAAGGCCAAAGCCTTAGTGTTCAGGTAGGAAAAGCAAGCAAGTTCAGACACCCTACGCTACAGCTGACAGCAAAGGGTGAGGGAAACCATGGCTTCAGACAGGACGATTATTCCAGGTTACTGAAAGGAGAAACAGGAAGATTTGGTTTTGCAACAGGAAAACAAGGGTGAGCTCGGGAGCTGGTGGACTTCCAGGCTCCCTGAACCCTGTGTGGCCCTTGGGTCCAGGGGTAAGGCTCTCCACAGATTTGCTGAATTTCTGCTCCCCTCTCTCTAGCTACAACCTTCGCGTCAGGGCTGGATCCTCGTTTGGTTTTATTTTATGTTTATAACTTATAAACTCCAGGCCCCTTCAGCAAATTATAAGTGTGCTTGCCAGATTGTTGTCTGGGAGTAAGGGAAGAAGCTATTTTTTTCTTCTCATCGGACTGTTGCTATTGTGGGAGAAATGTGTCTGGGGAACAAAATCCTTTGCTAGAAGGTGACCGCGACAGTCACTCCTGTGGTTTGTTGCTCGAAGACAGCGAGGCACCATGGTTCCTGCTGTGACTCAGGATGTAACAGTTATGGTTTACAGATAAAAAATTTGATTTTCACAATTTCTTGAGTACTACACGTCTTGCTCTTTTTAGTTCCAGGTATGAAAAAAAAAAAAATGTAAAATGTTTCTAGTGGATGCCTTATTTTTTTAAAGTGCCAAGCAACTGGCTCCCAAAAAAAAGAGTGTAAATTTTAAAATCAGGGAAACTGAGGTGCAATTTGTTAACACACACACTAACCACACACAGGCAGAGCCTGACATGCTGAAGAAGCAGAAGTGCATCAGAGAATAATGCTACAAGATGGTTTAGAATAAAACAGCAGAGCAGGGCTGCTAAGCAACGGCAGGAGATGGGCCAGAACAAGGAATGACCAAGGAAGAGCATGTTGCCATCAGCCACCAAGGGAATGAATTGATATTAAATTTGACAGAGAGAGAAGGATCCACCTCAGGCTGAACAAACATTTAGTTCAAGATAAATTATCTTTTTCCAAAATTGTAAGCCTCAGCCTTCATCAACATGAAACCAACCACACTCAGGGGTTTAAAGCTACCACTTCAAACGCTCCCTGCTCCGACAAGGCCGGTGACAAGAGTCCACGTGCAGAGCAGTCAACCCGTTTTGTACAGGTCACTCAACAGCCATTGTGTAGTGTCAACCGCTATCAGCTCCAGCTTGACACCTACATAGCCATCCCGTCAATTAGCCAGGATTCACGTCAAAAAAAATGGCTATCGCCATTTGTGGCAGAATTCTTGGTAGCAGAAGGGTCTGTAAACTAGAAATCAAGCCTAGGGTGCTGAGGCACGTTAATGCACAGAACCCTTTTCCTCCACCTAACAGAGCGATTTCCACCTAAGCAAGGAAAATTGGAACTTCTATAGAAGGGTCAACACCCCTCTGTAGGTAAAAAATATTTAAATAAGCAATAAAAGCAAAAACTTTGAAAGCTTTGAATGGAACTGGGCTGATGTTTAATCCTTCAAAATTTGCCACAGATAAATTTCATGAGATGTTGCCAAAATGCTCCAATTTTAATATCATATCTAAAGGATCATCTAATAGATGTATCTGTATCAGAAGCTATCAGATAGCTTCTTA
This sequence comes from Tetrax tetrax, assembly GCA_009806455.1. NCBI lineage: Eukaryota > Metazoa > Chordata > Aves > Otidiformes > Otididae > Tetrax > Tetrax tetrax. Next base: position 59,768 of record WHYT01015285.1, on the reverse strand, counting down.
GATTAGCTAGCTTTTGAGAGACTTTGATCAGTCCCAGTGCCTCAAAACATCAAAATGAGACATCATGGACACTCTCCTCCTATTGGCTGTGATTTCTGCCAGCAAAAAAACCCAGGAAAATGCAGTTAGTATGTTCCAAAAGATGAAATGAGCTTTTTCCATAAGGGGCTGGGCTGCTTAATCAGTTACTTTACAGCAGTTGCTATCAGTCCTTTTTGGGCAAAAGTACAGAATTATTCAAGGCTGGCTATAAAAACGAAGACAAATTAGGTAATATTATCCATAGAGACTGCTGTGAGGAGTTTACTTGTGCAGCAGATTGTCTCTTTTCCTGAAGATGTTTTCACATGAAAGTCCCCAGACATTACAGAACGTGTGCTTTCAATGGTTTAAAGCTATCTTTGATTCTTAGGACCTTCATAAAAGAAGGACAAGTAAATACAACTTTGGGTAATGAAAAGAAGATGCAAGAAATAAAAACGCAGACATATTCGATAGTATCAGGAACAGTTTGATAAAAGCCTCATCTAAACCAGAACTTTGACTAAAGTTCCAATAAGGTATGTGAGCTTTGCAGGACAATAACGTTTGTTCTCCCAGAACTATTCTGCACCTTCAGAGGCAGTTGGAGGAATGTGGTGAAGAACATAAATGTCTTTGAGGGTTCCCCTAAGAATATGTGGGGAACGTCAGCAGTAGGTGCTAAGGGAGGCTTGTGGAAGAAGAGGAGGTTGCATGGCTTTTTTTTTTTTTTTTTTTTTTTTTTTTTTACTTAAAATTTACGGTCAGTTATTGTGCAAAGTTCCCACTGTACTGACTCCTTCCTCACCCTTGCTCTGCGATCCCCTGCGCAGGATGGTAACTCTGGAGCAGGGATTCCCAGTCCACAGGCTCCCTCCCAGTCTCCCAGTCACCAAGGCAGTTTTCTCTGCTGGAATGGCCTCTGCGGTTGCCATGACAGTGACTAGCAGGATCATAATACAAAGGTGAGGAGTCTGTAAGTTGAAGGAGGCCTCATGTAGGGTTTGATTGATAGAAAAAGTGATTTTTAGCTTGGTAAGAAAGAGTGTGAGCAGCTCCTCCGCTTGCCCCTCGCTGGGTTCCCAGGGCCCTAAGCCCTCTTGCAAATAAGGACTTATTTGCCCAGAAGCTATGAGAACCAAAGCTTATCTAAAAAACCCAAAGAATTCTTCCATTTGTTTCTGAAAGATTCCAAATTGAAAGAAAAAAGAGCTAAAAATGGGGCAAAGAGGAGCTACTGCTCCATCCTCTCCGAAGTATATATTACACTGTGAGTAGCTGCAGCTAAGAGTACATACCGCTACCGGCAGGTTTAAACACCCCGACGCTTGTGTTTTCCTCTCTCTACCATGTATTTGGATATGCTTAGAAGTCAGAGAACTCTCTTACTTTTGTAAAGAGTAGCACGTTAGTATATATTAAAGATTCTAAACTATGCTAAGGACAAACTTTTTGGATAGGATTTGGAGAAGATATTTGTCTTTCGGCCAGTCAATCTTGCAGTTAATATTACTCTCATTCATTAAAAAGAGCTATGAATCTTGAAGTTGATGCCACAAAGTGCTGTTTGTTCTAAATCCCACAGCTGCTTCTTACTCATACATTTTTTCAGGGAACTCATAAGATACAAAGCTACTGCTGCTATACCTTCTGTTCCTTGTTGGTACTCAGTAGACAAACACAACGGTGAGATTCATCTGAAATGAAAAATCTTTGACCGAGTTTTCATTACTGTAATGGTCTAATTCTCGAATTAGCTGAACACATGTACTGATCAGAAGTCAGAATGACTTCTAGCATAATATTCCCATTACAAAATAGTGGAGTTCCTAGAGGGGGGAAAAAAAAAAAAAAGGAAAATGTTCAAAGAAAATAGTTCTATAATGCTTTATTTATGCTTTGTTGCTTCAGACCTGCAAGAGTATCTCAGGTATTCAGTCCAGTAAACTGTGAGGAAGAAGTGTGGAAAGTATACTTGTGTTATGTCTGTGACGAAATACATGCTGGAGTCAAGTTGTCAGTGTGTTGTAATGATAGTTCCGCTTTTTACCTGGCATCAGTCAGAAATCGTGGCTTCTATCCATGAATTACCCAAATAATGAAATAGGACATTTTTAACTTGGGAAAGAGAGTGGTTTCATTAGAAAAGCTGAGGAACAGGGGCCCGAAAGTCAAAAATATATTTCCACATGGTGCTTGAGTTGCTGTGTAGCTGCAGACAATTACCTTAGGACTCAATTTTCTGTGCAATGCACCTATAGCTGGAACTAGATTTTCAAAAGAGCTCAACGTACAGCTGTAGGCTGCTTTATCAAGTCCTGCTTTGCCAGGGGTCTATGCTGCTAGAAGCTAATGACAGTAGAAGGCTTAGAGGACTTAGAGATCTCCTTCGTTCAGTTCTGTGCTAGACTGCCAGGCTAATGGATGTAGGAAACAGCCAAAATTAAACACAAACTGACATGAAATTCATACTTTCAAATGGTTCCCATTTGAAAATAACATAAGCTAGATCCAATTAGCAATTATCACTTATTTATTATGAACAAGTAGAATTCTAATTAGGCTGATTTGAGCCTCATCTACCCCCTCAGAATGGATTGGCAATTAAGGCACTAGTTGTACTAGTAATTATGGTTTACCATGAAATTACCCTTCCTTCTCCCCTCTACCCCCAAAAAACATTGAATTAACCACGAGTGGAATTATATACTTCCTAAATAAATACAAACAATTAGAAAACCACTCAGGGTGCTGTGCCAGCACAGTAATTAGGTTTTGAAGACAGGAATTTTTGCTGGAGCCAAATAGACTGGGTTACTGAGGCAAAAGGAGCTGCAAGTGTCTTCAGCCATCACCCCTGGGAGAGCAGATCCAGTCACTGGCTCTTCTGGTCCCCTTGCAGGAGCAGACCCAGCAGAAGGAAGTCTTAAAACAGAAATATTCACACATTCTTACCTGTATACACTGCTGATATTCCCATCTCTGCCTCATCCAAGGGGAATAATTCCCTTTTCCCCTAGGAGGGAATAATGTCCCCCTTCTAGAAAGTAGAGACAAATGGAAAATTAACTTTTGATACATCTATCATGCAGTGGATGACTTGTTCTATATGTTGTTAGCTACTGTTTGCAGAACAAAGAAGTGGAGCCAGCAAAATCAATGATATTACAGATATTCTTCTCTGGTTACTGTCATGCTTTTTATATCACTTGCAAAGGATGAGAAACTAATTAGAAAGGACTCTGATATTGCAGTACAATGGTTATTTCTCACAGTCATGTGTGCTCTCTTCACATCTTGAGCACATATTCATAAATTTATCCAAAGAATCTAAAGACTCTGCACACAAACTTGGTCTTCATGTTCCTAAAAGTGATTAGTTTTGAGAACAAATAATAGGCTTGGAAAGAACCCCAAAATCTTCTTTTTTTCTCACTCCAAAATGAACACCGGAAAGACAGAATGCAGGAATGGAAGGTTTGCCTGCCTTCCTTATGTCTGCAATAGAGTCACTCTGTGTGTCAGGGAAGAAGGGAAAGTTGTGAAGAGTTTGTTCTTTCTGCTACCAAAACATCCATGTGACAGCAAAATTTACTGATGGATTTTGGAAAAAGAAATGTGCTGCTTTAAAACGAAAGGTGAGGTTGTCCTCTATAAATTAATGTGCTATTTTCCCCCCTTTTTAAATAGCATATCATCTCCTAAATTCCAGTCCTGAGCCTAAAGCAGCTCTTTCTTTCCATTTCCCTTAGATGTGATCTCTGATCTTGCAAGGACTTAATAATATAGTGAAGAATGCAATTAAAGGATAGACTTAGAACCTAGCGCATTCTAAATGGCATAATAAATAATTAAATTACAGTTATTAATAAAGAAGCTTGCAATTAAAGAGGAAAAGTCTAAGGAAAACAATAAACTCAGTTTGTTAGATTTGCAGAATCTAAAATTCAAAATACAGTGATAAAAGCAAGCTGACAGCATAATAATTTGTCTCCCTGTCTGTAAAATATGACATAATATTTCTTCCCGTTTCAGCAAGAACAACCTAGGACGCAGACAGCACAGAATAGAACATTTGTAGCACAGTAATTCAAACGACCTGTTTAAGTGAGACAAATGAAAAAAATAGACTCCAGCCCACACATTGTGGCCTGGCACAGAGCAGCGTCCAAAAGATGAATGCAGCCGATGAGATTAATTTGTCGGGCCCTTACTTATCACCTACAGACTGAGGCTTTGTATATGATGAGATCATTTCCTGATGCGTGCACAACATGCTATTTCAGCTTGGCTCCATCCAAACAGGGCAATTTGCTGTGGCCAGAAGGGGCCAGAATTACCACCGTATCACATTATTAAAACGCTCTCACGGCTGGTTCGGCCATTTCACTGCTGAGTATTAGGTCTGCCATGGGCTTCTGCTAAGGATGGCATGTGAAAGGTCTCTTTCTTTTTGGTCTGTCTTACGCCTGTCACTTTTTGTCCCTTTGCTGCTTTAAAGATGGGAAATCCATGAGCTTTGGTGCAGGATTTTCTTGCTTGCGCTTATCTGCATACTGGGGTCTGTTTGATCACGTTAATCTCTTCGTGAAATCTTAGCGTAATGTACAGTTTGTCTCCAAGAAATAGATATTATCCAGTGCTACCCAAACTCTCCTGCACGTAGGGTCACCTGCTACATGAAAGCAGTACAAGAACAGAGCTGGGACACGCGGTGTGGCCAAGCTGCCATATCCCACAATTTCCTTAACTTTTTTCCTGCTGAAAGTGAAAGTGGGACCTGAACCACGCTAGTGGCTTTAACAAGCACTTCAGTGAGTCACAACTTAATATGATTCTTTAAAGTTAGCCAGCACCCTTCTTCTGGAAGGAAGGTTCTGGCAGTCCTTACAGGAACCCAGCACTTCCTACCAGCCTTCAACAGCCAAGAATGATACAGCTCCTTCAGAGTCAGTCAGGCATACCAAAAAAAAAAAAAATTGTGAAAATTCCTCACAATTCAGTTTATTGTACAGAGTAAAGAGAGCTCAGTTTATTGCTTTTTAACTTAAATAATAAGATCTGTGGGGCTCTCATTTCTCTGCATACAGCCCTGGCATATCATGCCCCTGAAGACAGAGCAGCGCCTCTAATGAAATATTTATTTTTATTTACCAAAAATGGATTGTGTTTGGAATGGTGTTACTCACACTACTATACTCTAGTTAGGCCCACATTCTCATTTCAGTTGGAATTTATCTTTCCTTTAAGATGCTACCAAGAATAAAAGCATTCACAGAGAGGAAGTTTTTTGTTTAAGTGTTGGAAACGAATCCTGAGTAGTATCCAGAGCCATTCTGAGTATTCTTAAGGCGTGTGCAGAATGGAAATCTGATCTCAAAGAAAGAGGAACATTTTACATACACAGATCTACTCCGTATTTAGCTATGTGATATGAAAATAAGATGTGGCCCTAATGACATTTGAAGTCAGTGAAAAAACTTATATTGACATCACCTGACTGCAGCATTTTCCCACTATCTCAAGGACCCATTTCTATGCACGTCTTTGCTCCTGAAACATTCTTCCTTGATGTACGTTCCAAATCTCGCCGTAAATGTCTTATCTTGAACTCAGTAACTGAACCCTCTACAACAATACGAACCAAGGTTGATTATCCGCCAGGCTGGCACATGCCTGTGTTTTTGTTTTACATCACATAAATAGCTGCCCAGCCCTGAGAGCCAGATAAGGCGTGAGCCTTTGAACTGCAGGAAGGACAACACGAGTGACTGACAGCAGCAAACCCACGAGACTGGGGGAGACAACTTTAATTTATTTGTACAGCATGAGCATGGAAGGGTCCTCACCTCCCATTTTGGTAATGATAAATGACAAGATGTCGACAGTTATTAATTAAACTGCCTGGCATAGCAATGTACACGATGATAAGACCTCAGAAATGTGTAGCATTCCTTCTACCCCATCATGAGAATGAGGCCCCTCCACTGTTCTCTGGCACAGCAGAGATTAGACTAAAGCATCAATATTCCAGTACAAGCTGGCTACCTAGTAACTGCCTGAACACAGGGCCCTAAAAATTGAAATCCTCTCTCATGCCATGTGTAGTAATTAAACTTCAGCATTCTTTCTGCAGGAAATGTTTCTCCTGTGTTGTTCCCACAGATTGTGCTACAACAACAATTTTAGCCCCATGAACTATTAACCAATTATAAAGGGATTTTCTCAGTCTGCTTTAACTGAGGATCAAAGGCAAAAACGTGTGGGTTTTTTTTCCTGTCAGATATTGTAATTTAGGATACAGAACACCAAGTGTACACAGGACTCAAGGCTTTAGCCAGTCGAACAGAATGAACTCGGGGGAGTAACATACACCCCATTTCAGCTTTTCTGATTTGACTTACAATATTCCAAATGCTTTTTTTTTCCTTAAAAATAGCCATTGCCCCGCAATTGCAATGCATTTGTCCTATTCTACTTCCATTTATATAATTCATATCTATATCCCTTATGTATGCGCTCCTTGGAGCTAATTACGTCTATATACTGCTCAGTTACTCAGAGGGTAATATACCAAATTTCTCATCAGCATATTTGCCTAATGAAGCCTCAGTTTTCTTTTTAGAGTCTTTCTTGATTTTTATGTTGTATAAGAATAGCCTTCTGAGCTAATTTAGTTAGCTAATACAGAATGTGATTATTTTCTTCTTTGCATTTGCCACATAAAGCAGTAAATAAACTGAGTGCTGTAAATAATTATTTAAAATTAACCAAGAGACTCTCTTCAAGCTTTATGTTTCAGGGAGTACAAACCACTGGCAAAGAGCTAAAGTGGTCTTAAAATAACCTTGGTGTTAACCATGTGAGTTAAGGGAACTGGCCACTGGCATCGGAGGTCTCTCCTCTGAGTGACAGTCTCCTGACTCAACTCACTGCAATTAAATCTTGTGAAGCCCTCAAGCTGGTGGCACCACAAAATACCCTCTTCAGGGGCACGATGTGCCTTTCACAATGTGAGGCTTTTGTTTGTCTTGGACGTGGCAGAATGTTTAACCTGCTTTTCTTTGTTATTGTATTCTGTTATTACTTTATATTTATACTGTACAGCCCTAACTGCCTTCCATGGGCTGGGATTTTTTTAGTCCCATACATGAAAGTTTTTACAGTGTACCTGCTGACTATATTTTATTATATTTTACATTTCATATAATTTATCTACAGAGAAAGGACTGCTTTAAATATTTGTTATTTGTAAAGATGAGTGCTATGACCTCCATGACTAGGACTGCTTTAAAGTTTAAACTGGTTTTAGACCCTTCAAACTTGTCTATGTGACAAGAATAAAATTTAATTTTTAACAGTGGCAACATTGATGTGTACGAAAAAGAATCCAAAGCAGCACTGTACATATGGGTCTTTTTTTTTTTCAGTCTAAGCATAAATCCCACTGCTGTATTATTTCGTATTTTAAATACATTTATTCTACACACTCCTGTAAGGCAATAACAGATTGTTCAGCTTCTCAATCAAGGCATGACCAGGTGCTTTTTCTTCTTTTCTCTAGAAACAGTCAAATGAAGCATGCCAGCAAGTTCAATTTTTTTTTAAATTTTTTTTCTTTATTTTTCCTTTTTTTTTTCCTTTTTTTTTCCAATTAGAAAGCATAGATCCATTTAATAGTTGTTGATACACCTTTTAATACCCTCAGATTCTCTGTGATTCTTAACCGTGGGCAAGAGAGCATGCTATAATTTTCTTCCCGCAGTTACAATCAGAAAAATGTCAGACAATGTCTGCACTTTTTTCCTGCTGAAAATTAAACTTAAGCATCAAATCCAAATATTCTTACCTGCTATGTATGTCAAGATTATTTCTGAGAGATTTTGAGAATTCTCAGTTTTAGCTCTCAAGAGGTGTGACTTATTCCTGTGTATGTGGCCGGACTAACACGCTTGACGCTTGATTTTGCAAACCATCATTAATTCTGCACTCACTGGTACCGAGAAAGCTCTGCAGGAGCACGGGATGCAGACGTACGGCTGAGTCTAACAGACAGCTTTTGTCTTCTTAAGAATGCGGCTCTTGCTTCGTCTGTCCATCCTGTGAACTGCGCACGAGTCCATTTTATCAACTAGAACGAGCAGAGCGTGAGTAGAAAGGGTTTTGTGAAGATTTTTGAGATGACTGAATTTAAAATGGGAGTCTCTACCTTTTTTCTGACCTGAAGGCAGTGACAATGTAAGCTAGCGTGGAGAAGGGGAGACATGGCTATCACAGGAAAGGCTTCTCTTTGGCAGCGATGGAATAATGGTCCAAAGAGTTCCTCTTGGTGAAGCATTTCGCAAGATTTTTTAATTGTACTTCAGAACGTATCATAATTATATTGGAGATTTTTTTGATACCTAAGTAATCAGAAGAAAGCTTCTTCAAGCTTTTTAGATTTGTAGCCTCCTCTGCAATGAACATCCTCGATATGGGGTCATTTTTCTCAGTCACTTTCCAGACCACCCCACCTTAGAAGCAGTCCCCAGAGTCCACGTGTTCATAGCCCATGACTCAAGAAAATCTCTGAATTGTTTTTTTTTTTTTTCTGTTAAGTGAATTTCTCGAATGGTAATTAATTTTAAACTGTCAGGTGCTGCAGATGTGAAGAATCCTTCCATTATTACTGCCAAGTGTGTTTCTTTTTGCTGATTAGTATGGCTTTTTTGGCCTTTTGTAAATAGAAAGTTTTTTTTTTAAACAGCATAATGTATTCTGGGTGATTGTCCCTTAAATACTGTCTTACGATCCAGATGTCAAAAAACAGTACAGCTCCACTGAAACCCATATTTGTTGCAGTTTTCTCTTGAACATTATTTTCTTCTTAGTTAGGTTTTGGGTTTTTTAAAAAGAAAAAAAAAAATAATCCTGGACCAGCTTCTCAGCAGACTTATGTGTGAGATCTCACCGAACAGCCAGTTCCAAATATGTTTTTAGTATGCCTGCCATTGACCCAAAGACCACCCATAAGCTTTCTGTAAGTCTGGGAAATAAATAAGGAATGCCCTTAGGCACGTCGTTTCCACTGCTCTTTTTGCCTTCTAAATAACAAAGCATTCTCTATATGTGACAGGACAAGGGGTAACGGTTTTAAATACAGGGAGGTAGATTTAGATCAGATATTAGGAAAGAAATTTTTACAGTGAGGGTGGTGGAGCACTGTCCCAGGTTGCCCAGAGAGGCAGTGGATGCCCCATCCCTGGAAACGTTCCAGGCCAGGTTGGCCGGGGCTGTGAGCAACCTGATCTGGTTGGAGATGTCCCTGCTCCTGGCAGGGGGGTTGGATTGGGTGGGCTTTGAACCATTCTGTGATTCTGTGAATTGGACGTGGAGCAAGTTTATTGCTCGCACAGACGCTCTGTGCTACAAATCAGGTGCATACACATCCGATGGCCACTTTGAGGTTCCAAGCATCCCAGAATAATGAGAAACTAGCTAAATTCCTTACATTCTAGATGGACAGCATTTCCAGCTAGAAGAAAGGGACATGCTTGAGGATACGATGCTTAAATTCTGAAATTACACCAGTTTTCCCAATAAGGGAATGATTACCTGATAGCGCTACTTTTGTTTCTAGACACGCAGAAATTCATCATGAGTGAAAAGTTTCTGGTTCTGAGCACCACCCTTAATCTGAAGAACAATTTTAGAAGAAAACGATCACTTTTACAACTAACTTCTCCTGCTAATTTGACCAGAAAAAAATAAGGCCCTGCAAATAGCAAACCCCTCCAAATGGGAGAGTAATTACCTTCAATTAAGCCTTATTTCTGGTTATATATAAAAAAAAAAAAAAACAGACCAACCACCCAATTCTAAAAGCGTGTGGTGCAGACTGGAAGCATTAGAGTTAAATACTGGCCATTTTATAGTGAAAGGGGAGGAAATAGAGAGGAGGAAGGAAGGAAGATGAGATTAGAGAATCTGACAGATGTAAATAGTCTCAGAGGAGCCACTATGTCCCAAGGCCTCTCCTAAGGGAAGTTTTTACACCGAAGAATCTGGTAGCTTAAACGAAGAATGACATCACTTATTTATTTAGCCAGAGCTGAGGTGTTTTCTTAAGACATTGAAATAACCTCGTGCCGCAAGATTAAATTGTTGGCAAAGTGATCAAGATGTCTGTTTAATTTAGGGGCTTGATAACCACAAAATAAATACACTTTTATTCCTTGGTTTGGGAGTATATTTAAATTGCCTGGAAAGCCATGAACAAGAAGGCTTGAGTCTGAAATTTTTTACACTGAGGGTGGTAAAACACTGGCCCAGGTTGCCCAGAGAGGTGGTGGATGCCCCATCCCTGGAAACATTCCAGGCCAGGTTGGCCGGGGCTCTGAGCAACCTGATCTGGTTGGAGATGTCCCTGCTCCTGGCAGGGGGGGTTGGACTGGATGGGCTTTAACGGGCCCTTCCAACCCAAACCATTCTATGATTCTATGAAGGTCGAGGAGTTGGCCTTTGAGATGAAAATAATGGCGTTACCCGTATGGACAACCAACCACAGAGCAATGTTTCCACATCCTGGTGTGCCATACAAATTCATAAGAAGGGGAAAATTTCAATCTGAATTGCTAGTGCCAAAATGTAGTGACAGCCCCACCTAGATCAGATAGAATCTGAGTAGCCAGTACGTGGCAAAAAAAAGTGATTCACATCACACACTGCTACGCTTGGAGCGGCTGAAATGGATGTTCATGGCACCAGCATGGACCACTCAGCCCCTGGTAGCACTAGGGAGCAGCAGGGCTGGGCTGGCTTACACGCTTAGATACTAAAGTGTTCAAAAGGACACCAAGGGAAGTGGTGTGGGTGATGCTGTAGAGGGGAGGGTGCCATCCAGAGGGACCTTGACAGGCTGGACATTTAGGCCCATGTGAACTTCATGAAGTTCAACAAGGCCAAGTGCAAGGTCCTGCGCCTGGGTCGAGGCAATCCCAACCATGGGTACAGGCTGGGCAATAAGTGGATTGCAAGTGGCCCTGCAGAGAAGGGTTTTGGGGGTATTCGTGGATGAAAAACTGAATATGAGCCGGCAATATGCGCTTGCAGCCCAGAAAGCCAACTGCAACCTGGGCTGCATCCCCAGCAGCGTGGGCAGCAGGTCCAGGGAGGGGATTCTGCCCCTCTGCTCCGCTCTGGTGAGACCCCCCTGCAGCGCTGCATCCAGCTCTGGAGGCCCCAGAGTAAGAAAGACATGGACCTCCTTGCGTGGCTCCGGAGGAGGGTCACAAAGATGATCAGAGGGCTGGAGCACCTCTCCTGTGAGGACAGGATGAGAGAGTTGTCCAGCCTGGAGAAAAGCACTGAGAGCTTTTAGGACTGAGAGAAACAGCCATTTCCTTATACAGTGTCAGGAGAAGAGTCAGCATTGCTTCCTTTCCTTTGGACTTCAGGCACAGTACGTTTCTTGTACTCTAGTGAGAATAAAATTCATTGTGGCATCAAAAAATAATACAGAAAAGCACCATGTTCCTAACTCAATGAAAAGACAAGGCACCATGAGCCTTGTCCATGAAACACTGCAGCTTGACGTTCCAGCTCTCCAGCATTCAGCATGAAAACTATTCCCATAGTTCTGGGGACAGAAGGGAAACGTCCATCCCTTCGCATGTAACTGGAAAAAAAACTTTGTGCAGAATTGGTCTTTGACGGCTCTACGACTGCAGAGCTGAATAACACCAGCTGTGTTCGCTGCAGCTCGTGCCGGCTGTGTTTGACACTGCGAGTTATTTTAAAGGTGGACTGCCGTTACCTGCCCCTCGAGGGGAGTTTATTCAAATTTCAGGTTACAGCTGCACAGTGCGTCCAATCCCAGTCCAAGCTGCGTATAAATTTGTTCTATGTTAATTTAAGACTTTTGAGCCTGTTTACTATAGAAAAGTTGGTTCTGTGCACCCATATGCTGCACTAATTTGGGTGAAACGAGCTAATTATAAGTTGATGTCATGTGGCTAAAAAAATTACATGTTTATTCCTTCTGTATTTCTGATGCTGGCTTTCTCAACCACATTTGCAGAACACACACGTGATGCGTTTTCTGGGCCTGGGACTCACTGGATAAAGTTATGCTCTTTATTGTGCCATTTGGAATTAAAAACTTAAACCTCGTGCAAAATCTTTGGGACCCTGTGGATACCAGCAGGCCGTTTGTGCTGCCTGTGAGTTTCTCTCTCACTGAATAATAGCAGACTTGCAGTTTTGCTAGAAAAAGAAATAAAGTAGGCACACTGACTGTTGAACGGCTGTGAGTATGTTGTAGAGAATGTGCCACGGTTTGTTGTCTACACAAGCTGGAAGTAAAAATGAGGGATAAACGCTCAAAGCTGACTGGGAGAAATCATGAGTTCTGTCTGAAAAAAAAGCAACTTTATTGTTTTTCTGTGGACTACCCATTATGACAGTTGTTTAGCTGCTGACAGACAGCTGTCTCCAGCCAAGTGAAGGTAAATTCAGTGACCTGTTGCTACTTATAGTTCAGTAGCACCTAAATTATGTACCATTGTGCTATTTTATTGCAAAAATTACAACGAAGAAATTCATTCTTGCCTGCAGAGTTTATAGTCCTGACGAAAAACTGTTGAATGCTTCTGTAGGAGGGCACACAGCATGTCTCTGCCCCTTAAAAAGCTCCTTTGGAGTATTTGTGACTCTGAAAGAGCCTGTCCCATGTATGTCTTGTGTCCAGTAATGTTTCACTGAGGTAAGCACAATCTCTAAAGTCGCTCTGTTTTCAGTTATTTCCTCTGTGCACAGATTTGGTGTGAAAGCCAAACCGAAATTCCTTGCAGACGCTCATTCTCAAAGCCCCAGTTAGAGACGGCATCTCCCCTGCACAGCGCGTCCCTTGAGCCGAAAAAAATGCTTTCAGCAAACGCTGACATCGTTTATTAGAGCAGTAAGCCACTCTCTACATTTCTGTCTTGTTCTAGAGCCCTACTAACAGCTGTAAGTAATATGTACTAATCTGAGGCTAAAATCATGTAGACCTTTATTGGAGATTAAAAAAAAAAAAAAAGAGAAGCGCCTGCTAACAAGATAGGCATTGGGAGGAAATCCAGCAGTTCAAGAGCCTCAGGATGTCTTTAAGGTGAAACATTTGGGATAAAGAGATTACTGGTTCAGCCACAGCAGGCACGATGCTTCTGAACTGCCAGGAGTCCAGCATGAAGTCTCAGACAAAGTGGAGTAAATTTTTCACAGTCAACATTTTAAAAACAAGATGCCAGTGAGAGCGTGGAATAGCTTTTCAGAGGAACTGAACTGCTTTTCTTGCTTAAGCACTTGCTTAAGCAAGTTCATGCTGATTTCTGAAAATTAAGCCCAAAGTGCCAAATTCATGAAGTCACAGTCTGGAAAATGTTGTGACAGGTAGGACAACTGTTTGCGTTAGGTTTTTATATGAGGCGTCAAATAATAGTAGTGAAAGGACACCTTATCTACTGGCTGTCTTGGAAAAGCTGCTCATCTTGACAGCTCTGCACGCCATGTGCAGTCCAAGATCAGTTTTCTCTGACTTTGTTGGAAAGTGTCTTTCTTTGTCAAAGAACACGCCTTACAAATGGAAATGGGCGTAGGTCTACAATATCAAATTGTTAAAAGGTTTAACTGTTTCTTGGCAGCACTTGCAAGGGGCTCCTACACTTTTTTTTTTTTCCATTTTCAATGAGAGAAATCTGAAGCAACCAGATTTCAATCAAGAAGTCTCGATTCACAGTTCACAGACTTCTTGATTTCTTTGGTGGCTTTCTCAGGTTGTGAACACAGGAATCAGGAAACGTCACTGGGAGTAGGAGGGAAACTGAAATCAGCAGGTTTTCTTCCCAAGGGGCAGTAGAAATGAGAATATTGAGATAGTTCTGAGCTCCCCACCTGCCCAAGAAGACTTTTTCCATGAGAAATGTTGTGCATTGAAGCAAGAAGTTCCAGGGTGGAGTTTCTTTAGAGATGTGTGGGCTATTGATTGAGAATTAAGGACCCTGACGCACTTTATCACAGAAATTGGAGTCGACACACTGACTCTTCTGCAATTCCCTGGCTGTGCAGCAAATCCGCTTTATCCTATAGCTGAAAATCAATGAGTCTTCCTATAATTAATCATGTTTTCTACTTTATTAGCAATGTATTTAAAATTAAAAATAACAGACTAATATTTTAAAAGCAGTATTACTTCTCATTCTCTACAAGGAAAAAACATTGCATAAATAATTTCTGAGAAAAAAATAAATATGTAATTCACTCTCTGAAACAATGCCTTTTCTCTCTAGGTCCTGGTCCCACATAAAATAATTGCAAAATCTAGCAACATCGCAAATTTCCATCGTTTATATGATTTCAGCATAAACTCTACATAGAAAATAAGAACAGTGAGGAACTGTTTTCTTCCCAAATTGTCTTCATCTGACACTAGGCTTAGCACTTCTACAGGATATATACAGCGTGTGACAATTTAATGTGAAAACACAAACATTAGTCTGGATGTTGAGAAGCTAAGTAAAGGACAGTTGCTGTCAAACTAAAGACTTACCAAAGCTGCACATACCAAAGACTTTCCTAGAGGAATTCATGACTTTAAAATTAGCAGAGGCTCGCTTTTAACGCAGAAACAGCACCTTACTCCCAGAACTTGGCTTGCAGAATCTTAGCACTATGAAGTGTGTGGCCAGATAATCCAAACTCTACAGAATAGAAAATGTAAATTGAGATATCTAAGCTGATACTAAAGTCAATTGTGTTCTAGGAAATAAGGAATAATGGGTATATTTTATGTTAAATTATGCACATCGTTAGCTGTTTACAGGACAAACATCAGTGAGGTTATCTGGTTTGAGAGGAGCATCCATCTCATAAATCTGCTCCACTTAATAGAACTTGTTTAATTGTTCCTAAACCAAATCATTGTCTGTAAAACAAGTATGGTTTTAGCTGTGGAATCTCAGTTTTGAATCCATGTATCCTACAGTCTTTTAATTAACACCTTTACTTCTGTTTTGAGAACGTGAGTGTCGTATTTTCAGGTTTGTGTTTTAGAGGAAACAGCTGGGGCATGAGGACATCTGACAGGATGTTAATTTCCCAACAATTTTACTTCAGTCACCCTCCCTGTTGAAATCCCTGCCATCACTAACTTTCAGAGATCGGTGACTCTCCTGGTGCTTCCTTAATGGCATGCTTGTCCTACGTCATGGCACTTTGATAAGTGGGAGAGGGATCTCAGTGTTCTTTTCACATGAAGTGAGCAGAATGACTTCTAACAAAGTGTGATTGTCACCGTACCAGCTTCGCTTTCCCCTGCCTTCCTACTTGTACAAGCCACGTGCCCTCACATGAATCTCCAAGGTGCACCTCTCCTCTCAGACTCAATTTAGGTGTTGCTACCCCCAGCTCGGTTTATCTCATTCTCTTATCAGACCATAACTGCCAGAATCTGATAGATTTTTGACTATGTGAGCATTTGACCCGGCTTAGCAGAAGGAATTGGAACCTACTGCAGTCAGAACGTCATGCCGTGGCCTGCGAGTGCCATTTGGTGTTTTGTAAAATATCCAGAGCTGCTAGGCTGTATCCCTCACAGCCACCTTCTAATAAGCATTTTCTAACTCATGCTGGTTGGATTTGCTGCTCCTGGCTCTGGAGATACGGGGCTTCCTGTTCTTCTGAGGCCTGGCAGTTTCCTTTCCAAAGTCCTTCAGCTCAGACTGGTTGTGGTAGCGAGTGTAGCGCTTGCATTTGCAGGACGTGACGGCTCGGAATTTGTAAGTCCGAGTCTCTTCCTCGGGACAGGCCATCTGGATGCGCTGCGTGCGGGTGTGAGCAGGAATGCAGCGATAATCCAGGGCGTTCTGACGCCACCACTTCCCTCTCCCAATAGAGTTGGGAAGAAGGTGCGAAGGGACGCACTGACCAGAGCACACCAGTTCCTTGACGGGCTTGACGCTGCGGCAAGGCCCCTCTGTGACGTAGCGGGTGGTTCGCATTTCTCTGCAGCTAAAGTCGGAGGCATCTGCAAATGAGAAATACGTTAATTACCGACTGCTTTCTTCCCTGTCCCTGAGAAAGCACTTTTTTGTTTCTGTAGCAGAGATCTCTGAGCTAGACACAAGCTGGTCATCCGAATGGCAGATTTTGGGAAGAGTATCTCCAAAGGCTCACTCGTGCAGCTTCCAAAAATTTGGCTGCTCTAGTTGTGAGACCCTTGAATAACAATGTACAAATAGATGAACAAAATCCTTCTCTTGCCACTAGCTAACCTCCAAGGGTTGTGCAGGTGGGCAGTGGAGTCTCTAGCAACCCCAGCAGCAGTTACTTCATGGGAAATTATGATGGGATTCTCCTGGCTGTGAGCAAAACCTTCCCCCATGGCTCTAGTTTATTGACTGCAGAGGTCGACTCCAGATTTAAATTCTTCTGCAACAAAACCAAAGTGTTCCTTACGTGATTTTTAACTAGCACAACGTGTTCCAGGTGAGGGAAATTAGCTGGTAACAACAGTGCAAGGGAATTGTCACTCATCAAGCATTAGGTTTTCCAAGTTTACTGCTCTCTGTGATAATCCCACATCTCCCACGTAATTTCCTTCAGACAGCTAAAGGCATCTCCTGGCTGATGAGGAACCTTACAGTGGGGGTTTTTCCCCCATTTTTGCAATAGATAGCTATATGCAAATGAAACATTAGGAAATATAAGATTTATCTAGCATTAAGGATTTAGAAAAACTTTTCAATTGTAGGAGCAGACTTTTTCTGAAGGTGTCTCTTTTGCCAAGTGACATGCTTGGCTATTTGACTTGTTTGGAAGCCACAACATTTGGTTTTTGAAGGTGTTTATCAAAGAACTTCATCTAGAGAAGCACATGTTAATGTTCTCTTAGTTAAAAGGATCGTTTTGACTCAGGAACGCTCCTTGGGAGTGGAAATCCTCAAAGGTCAGCTTACAAGTAGAAGGCTGTGTCTGTTGGGCCCCTTCTTGCTGTGCACAAGGTGGTTCCCTCCTCAGCACATCGAAGGAGAATTCTGACCCTGAGTCCTTAGTGACAGAACAATATTTGTACAAACATTTTAATTT
This sequence comes from Tetrax tetrax, assembly GCA_009806455.1. Taxonomy (NCBI): domain Eukaryota; kingdom Metazoa; phylum Chordata; class Aves; order Otidiformes; family Otididae; genus Tetrax; species Tetrax tetrax. The sequence continues at coordinate 42,644 of WHYT01015285.1, read as the reverse complement.
TTGTTTTTCCTCTGAGGTACAGAAACGTGGTTTTTAGTGCTCAGGTTTATATTTATCAAAGTACAGCGAGTAAGATTTCATTTTTTTAAGGACTGTGTTAATGAAATAAAACCATCCTTGTCATAACGCTGTGACAAAAATGCTGACAACTGAATTCTATGTGCACTTAGACTAATCCTCCTGAGTTCCCTAAGCATTTAAGAAAATGATGTCTGTGTAAAAAATAACGCTCTGAATCAGGCGTATTGTACCACTTTGTGCACTACTGTAGCAGACACGACTAGTCTGACTCTAAATATTGAGAATTTCTATGCTCTCCACTGTCAACCCATTGCCCCATCCCAACATCCAAGAGAGGAAGATGACTTGTGATATTTCCTCATCGTTCTTGGGAGCGCAAAACACAGAAACATTTCATATCTGCTGCAGGTTTTATTTACTGGAGTTGTGTCTCCAGAGAGCAGCTGAGCAGGACAGAAATGCAGATTGTAGTACCTAAGGATTGTTCAATAGACGTATTTTTCATCAGTAAACTCCAGTATATCCCTTCTAACATTTACCTGATATTCTTCAACAGCAGATGTAACCCCCTATGACTTGCACATGAGGTCTACACCTAAAGGTTTTAATAAATAAACACATATGATAACAAGTATTCTTTTACAACCTGTCTGTTAGAGGCTAAAACACTGACAACGATCCCGTTTTCCTTACCGTTAGGGTCTGGAGCTTGCTGTATATGCCTTCCTCCGTGCTTTGCCTGGTTCATTGTGTTGTTGTTGCTGAAAGTCTGCTCCATCGGTGCTTCGGTATTTTCAGTGATCTCGGGAATGATTTCTGTCGCGTCGTTTTTAAACATCTGCCACCCTTCCACAGATCGAATCGTGATTTGTATTAAGAGACAGACAGAGCACGCAGCCCAGGAGATCTGCATGGTGGCAGCTCACAGATCAGCTTCTCAGCGCCCTGACAGTCTCAGATCCCAGGCAAAGGCACATTATTCCCCTTTTTAAAATCCTTTTTAGAACCCAACCAGCCAATGACCATACAAAGTGGGAAGGGCCAGACAACAACTCATTCATCTCAGCTTTTGTCGGTGTGAAATAAAATGGGTGTGTGGGGGTGGGTTGGTGACAATATCCTACAACTTCTGTGTAAAAACTCCTCATACGCGCTTCATTTTTGTGCCTGGCAACGACGGTGACTGACAAAACTAGGCTGAATTGCAACCTGGCAAGTCTTTCCACAGTTTTTTCTAACAATGTTATAATTAAATCCTGCTTTTACCTCCAGAGTTGATTCTTTGGCTACTGCCTTTTCCCAAGATTTTTTCAGCCTTTTTATTTTGACCATTGTTTTTCCTCTCCCCTCTGCCCTCGGTATAAAGTAAGCAAATCTAGAAACTGTAGCTCGGTAGTTCTCCTTCTCAGTCTCCGCAGGCAAATGACTGGGGGGTGGCGGGGGGGCATTTTTTTCCTTTTACAAAACAAGGAGCTCTACATTTTGTTTCACAAATGTACTAGAAGAAAGAGCCTCTTTTCAAAATAAGAAGTTGTTTGGGTTAGTTTCCCTTAAAAAACAGGCTAGTTCGAATATGTTAGGGTAAGCGTGATTGTACATCATGCTTTTTGATGTGCTCTTTCACACATTTTTATCTTTTTTTTTTTTTAAAAAAAAAAAGCCTTTTCATTTGCTTTTTTTTCCATTTGCATTTTCATACTACTACGCAATAAGATGATCGGACTGATTTTCATGCATGATGCAACCAACAAAAAGAGAGAATTGATGACCTCATGTCAAAGACACCTCTGCCCAAGATGCATTCAGGTGTCATGTTTAAAAATCCCATCTATGGTATTTTTCTTCCTCACAAAAATAAGATGATAGTGGTGATAAGCTGCATCATTTCTTTGTTTCAAGACCACAAACACCCAAGTTATTTGCAAATGATGTTGGGGTAAATATATTAATGGGAAAGCATCTCAGGTGTGAGCAAGGTTGGATACTGCATTGAGCTCATTGTAGCTATGAAAGCAAAATGTTTGCTTAAAGCAGTAGAGGGGCACCCAAGTGTGTTACTGCGATGTTTGTCACACACATCCTCATGAAAATATTTCATGTAGAAGAGATTCGGAAGCGATTGACTGTCTGACTTTTCCCTGAGGCTGTGAGACTCGTGACCCGAGGCTTGGGTTCCACTCTGACGATTCCCCTGACCTGGCATGGAAAACAGGGGTCACCAGAGTTAAAGTGGAGGTGAGTTCTCCCTCGGTGTGACCTCAGTGATAAATAAGAGATGTAAACAGCAGCGATCTGAGGACATTTCACCTCGGCCTCACACACACGCAGAGACGCACTGGCAGTACTGAGGTTGATGAGCATCATATGCGTCCTACCATCTCAGGAATTACTCTGATTTTATTGTTTTCTTTTCACAAGATGCTTTTTTTTCTCCACAGCCAGTCAGGATACCATTCTTTAATACAGACTGTTGTCACATAATTTGCCTTAGATGTGCTGATTCCTTTTTCCCTATAATCAGCAGCAGCAGCACTGATCATCTTTCATTAACAACTGCCTCCTTGCTCCAAGCAGTTAATAACGGTCTCACAAACACACAAAACCCAAACACCCAGACATTGCAAATGTTTTTCTAAGCATCATTTTGCTCACTTACGAGCAAGTCTATTTTTGGCGTAGAGCTACAGATGAAATCTATTCAGCAGCAAGGGATACACAGCTTCACATCACACCATTGCCCACCCAATAAAAAGAATTCTGAAGAAAAGAGACATCAGCTCGGAAAGCTGCGAAACCACCTTCCTTGCAGATTTTTGTTGGTTGGTTGGTTTGAGGTTTGCTGCTTTTTTTTTCCCCTTCAAAGAACAGGCTAGACTACCTTTATTAGGTTATTCTTGAAATTGTGTACCACGATCTCGAGCTCTGTTTTCATGCCTTACAATACAGATATTTTTTCTTTAGAAATACTGAGATGTGATCCTTCTAATGGCCCTCAAAGGAACAAAACAGTGTGGGGGTTTGTTTTGGTTTTTTAGTGTGCTTTTTTTTTTTTTTTAATATTGAACAAGTTCAGAAGGATGACCGGGGACTAAATGAAGATTTTAAAGTTGGTGTTATTTTTGTCAGATAGAAATACCACATGGTAGTTGTATTCACCACCAGTGACCTTGTCCAGGGTGAGAGCCCAGCTTGTGGCACAACGAAGCACGGCTGAAAAGCAGAACAGGAGAGCAGAAGAAAATTGAGTCCTGGTAATCCCTGAACCGTTGCTACGTATTCAGTGCCCTATTTAAATCCCGTCAGAATTTTAAGTAACTATCAAAGCTGAGTTTCTATTAATTTATTTCTTTTCTGCTAGGAGGGCAGCCTAACAGAGGCAAGAAAAGAATCCAAATCCCACAGACATTCAGATTCCTTAACTACAAAAACATTCTTCCACATCCTGTAGCTGCTTGCTTGCTCATCGTACTTTCTGCAGCAGAGCAGATGTGGTCTGGGCTGCAGCCCCCCAAGAATTTATTTTTGCGCTGTTAGTGAAGCACAGGAAAAAAAACTCCTCTGTGTTCCCAACTGGGATCCTGTTTTCTGAGCTGAGAAAACACCACCCTTAGCCACGCCGAGGAGAAATCAGCCATACCAGCAGCTGCAAGGAGTAATTGGCATCAGATACTTCGCCTGACTCCGTTGCCGCTGCTTTCTGGACTTGGACTTCTGTCCTGCTGTGCTTGCACCATGAAGGCACGCACACATAAACCAGTTTCTGAAATTAGTTCTGTCACTTGTAACTTCTGGTGCTCACTTGCACCCCAGCTCTGCCCACACCCGGGCGAAGGGGTGTTCTGTTCGGTATCCAGGCCCTAACTTGCCCTTACACGTGGGCCATTTCAGCTTATCTGTGGACAATGGCTGGTAATTTACGCACTGCTCAGGAATTAAGTTTCTGACGTATTCAAGAACTTAAAATCATAGAATCATAGAATCTTTAAGGTTGGAACATACCTCCAAGATCATCAAGGCCAACCATCAACCCAACACCACCATGTCCACTAAACCATGTCCCCAGGTGCCACATCTACACGTTCTCTGAACACCTCCAGGGATGGTGACTCCACCTCTTCCCTGAGCAGCCTGTTCCAGTGCCTTACTCTTCCAGTAAAGAAGTGTTTCTCAATATCCAACCTAAACCACCCCTGCTGCAACTTGAGGCCCTTTTCTCTTGTCCTATCACAAGTTGGAGAGAACAATGAGGTCTCCCCTCAGCTTCCTCTTCTCCAAACTAAACAACCCCAGTTCCCTCAGCCGCTTCTCATCAGACTGGTGCTCCAGACCCCTCACCAGCTTCGTTGCCCTTCTCTGGATGCGCTCCAGCAACTCAATGCCCTTCTTGAACTCAGGGGCCGAAAACTTCACACAGTATTCAAGGTGTGGCTCACCAGTGCTGAGCACAGGGGTACGATCACTTCCCTACTCCTGCTGGCCACACTGTTCCTGACGCAAGCCAGGATGCTGTCGGCCTTCTTGGCCACCCGGGCACACTGCTGGCTCACGTTCAGCTGGCTGTCTACCAGCACCCCCAGATCCCTTTCCACCCGGCAGCTTTCCAGCCACTCTGCCCCAAGCTGTAGCGTTGTGTCGGGTTGTTGTGACCCAAGTGCAGGACCTGGCACTTGGCCTTGTTGAACCTCATCCAGTTCACCTCGGCCCATCAGTCCAGCCTGTCCAGATCCCTCTGCAGAGCCTTCCTGCCCTTGAGCAGATCGGCACTCCTGCCCAGTTTGGTGTCACCTGCAAACGGACTGAGGGAACACTCCATCCCCTCATCCAGATTGTTGAGAAAGATACTAAACAAAACCGGCCCCAGCACTGGGCCCTGGGGAACACCGCTTGTGACCGGCTGCCAACTGGGTTTAACTCCGTTCACCACAACTCTCTGGGCTCGGCCACCCAGCCAGGTGATAACCCAGCGCAGGGTACACCTGCTTCTCAAACAGTCCTTTTTCTAAGATGCTGCTAAGCCACGCTTGCCCAAGCGACTTTTATCTGTCGCACGGGAATTCTGCTGAGTCACATACTGTCTTGTGAATGCATCAGTCCGAACGCTATGATGGGATCTCCTCCAAGGAGCCAAAAATAAATGGAATCTTAGTATTCTCCCACCAGACCAGCAAATGCACTGGTAAATCATTCTGCTGCCTTGCCTTTGTCAGTGATAAGACAGGAACACGTTAGAGTCACACAACAGCGTTGTGCGGGGCTGGAATGATGACTATCTAGAGAAGAACAACGAGCCTACAGCTCCATCTGGTGAGTCAGACAGCCAGCGACCTTGGCAGACTGGAATTAAAAAAAAACCAAAAAACAAACCAACAAACAAAAACCAGACAACACTTAATTGAATTACACAATCTGCATTTCCAGGATTTATTTGCAGAATAGAAGAAATGAGTAGGACACTAATTCTCATGGACAAATGTTTAGAAGACACCTCTCAGGCCCGTTCTATTTTCAGCTTTACTCAGTGGAGAAGCCCAGAACGTAATTTTAGTAACTTCAGTGCTGTACTCAGTGAGATTCCATTAGACAGACCCTCTGTGCTAAAAACATCACAGTCAACTAGCAGAACTAATTTTAAAAAAGGGGAAAAATCCTGCTTCTGGTTCTAGCGTCAGAGATTTAACGAGCTCTGGCAGACAGAAGACAGCTCAGTGGAAGTACGTAAACGATGAAAACAAACACGGCAAGTATCCGTTCTGCCGTTCTCCTTTGCTCAGCAGGAGGAAGAGATATTTGACGCAAGTTTGTTTTCAACTCAGAGAGTACCGCGCTTTTCATCGTCAAAGCCTTTTATGAAAATTAATTCATTTCTTCCCCAATTAGCAGGCTCGTAAGGAACAGCTCACAGGAAAGGGCAGGCACGCAGTAATTTCGGCAGAATAAAAAGGTGTGTTTCTTCCACTGCTTTCTCAATTTCCTATTACACAGACAGAAAGCTGCCGTTCCCAGCTTTATACTATCTTTCTTTCTGCAATCAGAAAGAGAAATTTAGAAGTATACAGCGTATCATTATGGATTAGAGGCATACCAGCGCTGCCTGGCCAGCTAAAATAGCCAGAGGAATTTGTGCCATTACTGTACTTCACCAGCAAGATAAGACTAAAAGAGGAAGGGTATGAGCCATTAATGGTCTGGCATTCTAATTATTTTTAGCCTCCTCTAAAAGCAGAGCTAGATATGATTTCATTACCGAGTCACCTGTCAGTAACTCAAAATAGGATATGCCATCTCAGAGCTCAATCTGAAAAATCAATTTATAGCACGGTCTTATTTATTCCTCTCCACCCTCGTATTACGAAATGTTGGTTAAATCAGTTTTGTTATACCGAGATAAACGGGCCAGATTATCACTGAAGTTACCGCTAGAAGTGAGCAGCATCCTCGGAATTAAAAGAACACCTGGGATACAAGAACAAATTCTTTCATGTCTTGATTTGTCAGGATGTCTCGACACTGACAAGCACAAAAACATCACCGTAAGGTAAACAGACTCCATTTCAATAAACCATTCTGGTTTTAATTGGACAACCAGTAGCCGCCTTACAATCTACGGAAGAGTAACAAAAATCTAATGCCCTATGGTTTCTTAGGTCTTTAATTCCCTGGATTTTTTTTAGTTCTAAGTAACAAATCAAAGATAAGGTGCGTGCACATTAACTTCCACTTTTTTTTTTCTTTTTGTGGTGCAGACAGGTATTATGAATACACAACATGGGACAGAAAAAAATGTCTATGCTCAGAGTAAAAAATTTTAAAGGATGATTTATAAATAAGACTGCAGTATGAAAAAGTCAGTATAGTAGAAAAGATAAGGCCAGGATTCCAATTCCTCAAGCTACGTAGTATGAAATGAGTAACAGGAACTTTGAAGAGGAATTCGTTCAATCCATATAAAATGGGAGCAAGGAATCAGGTATGTAATTAGCCAATGTGCTTGACTACTGCCCGTCATCACCGAACCATCCTGGTTCACAGCAAACACTAAATACTGCCTGACTGCGGGGAGGCGAAAGGACACCCTCCGTAGAGTGTTCCCCAGTTGTCCCTTCAGAGGACACAAACCAGGAAAGGCTTCTTGACGTGGCAGTTCCCATCCTGTGCAAGGAGGCAGAAATAAGTCTGGTCTTCAACCAGAATAATCACTTTGGAGTTTAATTTCAACAGTTATCCAGCTATACAGAACTCCCCCCCGCCGCTCCCATCACCCCAAACCACACACCCCCAACAACGTGAAGTAAAACAATGTCTGTCCTGTGTGACTGTGGATTAGTAAGCTAATTGTACAAAACTAGATGTGGGCTTGCATGTGTTACTAACACACCGGTGTTTCTGTTTAAAATAGCGTTGCGATTTCAATCTAGCACTGCATGAAAGCACAGATGAAAAGGGAAGGCGTGCATCTCAGGTTCTGTTAGTCTAACCACCAATTCTGAGCTTGCAGCGGGAGATCCTTTGCGTTAACACAGCGCTGTAACTCACGGCTACACACTTACACACTAAGCCAGCCGTCCTGCACACAAAGCTCTCTCTCCCAACATCGCAATGACTCATTTAATCTGAACGTGAAACAGAACCAAGACATCTTTTCTTGGAACAGAAAGGAAATGTTTCCTATTCCACGTGGTACGAACCAATGCTCGTTTATATTTAGTGATACCATGCACGCAAGCCAAGAGGGCAAGAGCGTCGTTCTGCAAACTGCTCTGCGAGCACTCCTGGGCTGCCCCACTGGAAGTATTCTGCTTAAGTGCTCATTCCACTCTACGTTAATAAACAGCGATAGTAAAGAAGGGAGAGGGACGTTACAATTCAATATAAGCCTCGGGAGCCGTTATATTCTGACACGTAGGACTTTATCAAACATCCAGTACAAGCACTCCAAAATACAGACATTATTTCTTCCTTGCTCACGTTTCTTCCTCAACATTTGCTCTTGACTTTTTTTCTAGTATTACTTCAAAGCAAAAACAAAAGTGCATTTAATATCAGACTATTTCACATCAATCACAACAGCAAGAGGTACAAATATTCTTGGAAATACAGTGTGCATCAAGGTTGGGCTCTGGATGGCTTTACTACTACACACTGTGTATTGCATAAATCCACACCAAACGGAACACTGCATACACTTCATTTTATAAGCAACTGCATCTGTGCATCTTTGATATGCTTCTCCATTCCTTGAAGCTCCTCCACTCAAACTTTAGGCACCTGTGTGCATGAAAAAGAAGCTTTAGAAAATACAGTACTTCAATTAATGGGAGTGAGTGAAGGGATGTGCTGGGGTTCTCAGGAAATGGTGCTCTGGCAGGATACAAGACAAGGTGGAATGACTCACACTCCATGTTAACACAAACCACAGATGCTACGGGGTCTGCAGGGGGCTCTGCAATACGTGTGAAGACAGCTGTTCTCACTGGAGTTACCCCTCTAAAACACCTCTTTAGTGCAACAGCTCCAAACAGCCACACAGTTTTGTGCCATCTTGAAAGACAGCCCCAGCGTTCGAGAAAGACACTTTCACTAGACAAGAGCAGGCATTCTCTCTCCCTCACGTGACGTGATTTAGCTTGGTGGCTGGGGTTTGGGAATCTAAAACACCTAAGGTGTCCTTTGACGGTTTGAGAAACTTCCAACGCTATTACGGTGCTCTGTTCTAGGGCTTCACTTTGCCCTCCTTCACTAACTGCTCATTGAGCTGGCAAAGCTGCCTTAGAAAGCCGTCATTGGGGCCGATCTCTCGCTTCTGCCGGACGGTGCTCAGTGCAGTCTTGACATCCATGTTCTGGCGAAGCATGAGGTAGGCGATGACCAGCGTAGGAGAACGGCTGTAGCCTTCACGGCAATGCACGAACACTTGTCCTGCAGGGAACACAGGTCACAATTTGGGTTATACTGGAATATATGTTTGAAAAGCAACACAAAATAGCTAGGATATAAAGTGTAATAATATTAGTCCTTCAGCTCCTTGAGAAGTATAAATTCTGAGTGCTACAGAAGACATGTAGAACTTGGAAGAAAGGTGCTATCACACTGTTAGCAGCTACACAGTCCATCACCAAGGATAATGCAGAAAAAAAATGGTTGTCTATCAAACACTCACACTAAAACATGGTGGTCAAAGCTCAGCCCATCAGCGACAGTGGCAGTGCCTCTGATTTAAGAAGGGGGAAAAAAACCTGCTGCACAACAGCAACTGTGAGAGAGGAGTGAGAATATGTGAGAGGAACAACTCTGCAGACACCAAGGTCAGTGAAGGAGGGGGAGGTGGTACTCCAGGCGCCAGAGCAGAGATCCCCCTGCGGCCCATGGAGGACCCCACATTGGAGAAGTTTGTGGAGTTCTATCTCCTATGGATGAGATGCCACACCGGAGAAGGGGAAGAGAGTGAGGAGGAAGGAGCGGCAAAGACAACGTCTGATGTCCTGATCACAACCGCCATTCCCCATCCCTCTGTGCTGCTCAGGGGTAGGAGGTACAGAAAACTGGGGGTGAAGTTGAACCCAGGAAGAAGGGAGGGGTGGGGGGAAGGTGTTTTAAGATCTGGTTTTATTTCTCATTATCCCATTCTGACTTGGCTGGTAATAAATTAACTTCCCCAAGCTGAGATTGGTTTGCCCATGCTGAGGGATCTCCCTGTCCTTATCTCCATCCACGAGCCTTTCATCATGCCCTTCCCCTCCCGTCCAGCTCAGGACGGGGAGTGATAGAGCGGCTCGGCGGGCACCTGGCGTCAGCCGAGATTAACCCACCACACGGGTAAATCCTGCAGGGAGGTATCCAACAATAATAAAGCAGGCCACTGCTCCCTTTGAGAAATCTAACTCGATTTTACTGCTTTACAGCTGCTTCCTCTTTGACCTGCTTTTCCAGACACAAAAATTTTCCCCTTCCCAAATGCAGTGGGAGCTACGGCCCCAGGCTACTCTCCAGAGTGAATTTTTTTTCTGAGTCAGGAGAACAGATGAACCATACACACACATTTTCATCATAACCAGAACATGCCTTGAACCACAGCAACAGAAAGCCCATTACCACATTTGCCTTGAGCTACAGAGGCTTCTCAGCTCAAAGCAAATCTCTAATCTGTAGCAAGTTAAACAGCTAAAACAATTCATTCTCAACATTTCATGAGAGCCCATAGCCCTAAATTAGCCAGACTTAGAGATTCTTGATCATAGATATCAGAAGCAAAAGGGTTTCTCGTCTTCCTCTGTGAAAGACAGTGTCTTAAGGGCTGCCTTTCACAACTTCAGGCAACTACAATGCTGAAGTGGAATAAAAAGGAAAATACCACTGCATCCCTCTCCACTTCACTGTCCTTCCTCTGTACTTCAATGTCAAACAAAACTATCACATTTCAGCAGCAAGTTAATCTTAAAACTGGCTCCAGCATCACCAAGCTACAAAGTTCCTCTCTCCCTTCCACAGTAAGAAAGCAGTGGCAGGTGTGGTAGACTACCGAGACTGAAAGAACCAGCAAACAGAAATGCTACTGTAAATTCGGATTTTAGGTCAAACTGAGCAGAGACAGTCACGGCATAGCTGGCACTGTTAAACTCTTCTTTCCTATTGCAACCTGGTTCAGTGAGTCACAACGCGTTCTAACTGGAAGAGTTGCATTTTAATTTTTAGAATTTTTCACACTCCACCAAACTGGAGGCAAAATTTCTTTCCGTCTGTCAAAAGCACATCACAGCCCTAGTACCCCCTTGGCCCATTTCAGAGAAAGAACATCTAGAATCGTGGGAGTTCTCGTTCCTCCTTCTTCACGTTCAGTCATGAAGCAAGAACAGACACTGTCTGACCCACTGCACTATGTCCTAGGATTTCTGTTCTGAGGAAACACAATGGGGACAAATGTGGCAATCAGCAACACTGCAAATATCATCTCCAGCCTTGCTGCAATCCTAGAGAATAATGAGGTAACAATCACATAAAATAATTTAATGATTAATAATGTTTTTTTCATTTAATTTACTGCTTCAAAGGAAAAATAAGGACCCATCTTCCCAGAAAGGCTGTACAACAGATGCAGCAGCTGTTTCACTTTTCAAAGTCATCCCTACAGTGACAGACTTCCATTTTCCATATGCTGGAGACCTACATGTGCAGACAGAAGATTAAGATGTCTTGCTGTGTATTCTGGTGTCTTTGATCCAGGACCTTGATCTGAGTTCCTGACTTAGTTGTTCAGTTGATAATCTGGGCAAAGAACCATTTTAATTTGCTAAGAAACAGATGCAGTGCACAGAAAACATGGCAGAAAGATATTTCTGTTTGCCTTACCATCCTTCTGGGAAAGTGCTTTCTCAATAAAATCAGCTGCCTCCTCAAAATAGCGACTGAGGTTAAATTCCTGCGTGTCGTTAGCTTTAATGCCGTGGTATCTGATGCCTGTGCCTTCATAGAACTCTGCGTTGGTGTTCACATGCATGAATGACTTCCCCTCTGCGGCATTCAGAACGTGGGTTATCCCCAGACGCTGCAGCTTCGTGATGTTCTTGGCTATGAACCTGTATGATAAAAAGTGTCAAGAAAACAATTAGAACTTGGTGCACCATCTCGGTATTTATGATGTCCCCAGAAGGTACAGATAACCAAAACCTTTGATTTTGCTGGTAACAGGTGCTAAATATACCGTGCCCAGAAGTGTATTAGCTACGGATTAAAAATTCACAGAAATATTTAGAGCCACAGTCACTACTTCTGCATGAGAGAACGCTACCTTCTTGGCTGACAACCAAGCAGAGCCCACCTGAAACTTCATCTGTCCTGCTCAGTGTTTTCAGCACAAGCACTGTACCTTTCAGTGTCTTAGTGGGCACTGAAACATCTTTTGGAAAATGGAAAGGATGTCAAAAACATCTGATGGATGAAACATCATATGGAAAATGGAAAAGATGTGAAAGAATCCAGATGAGTGATGTTCAAGATGTGTAAGTGCTTAAGAAAGCTTTCAGTACTTTTAGGTCAGCTAAGCCCTTTCCAGCTCCTCAGTTCTGCCAAATAATTGTAGCAAAGCCACGCGCTTCCATCTTTTCGTGGCTAAAAGAGCAGCATACCCTACTTGTGAAGAACTGAGCAAGATGATACACAATAATCATGCCTTCCAGGCTTGATGATGACAATTAGTTAGATCCAATAATAATGCCATGAGCTCTGATAAAATCTCCAGGTTGTACAATGGCAAACAATCCATCTGCTTAGCAACACGTGTGTGCATGATCCTGCACAGACCTCTGCTTGTGCGCTGGAACCTGCCGTAAGATGAGACAACCATTCAATAACACGAGGACACCGTTGACTCATTTTTGTCATAAAACCACTACTTTTCATTCTGATTATTTCTGTATGCCTGTCGCAATATTTGCCTCAATTTCCTGGAAAGAAAAAAAAAAAAAAAACACCAAACCCATGCATGCTTAACCACATCACGTGGTCTCCCAGTAAAATCTGAGCCCGCTGGTCAACACTAGCAGAACTAGCTTTGTGAAATGAGGTAGCCTGAACAGCCATAAATCTCTTTATTGTTTTTAAAGGCAGCTTTCACTATGTGTCTAACTGGATGTGGAAACAGAAATGTTTTAGAAAAACCTCCTTATGGCTCAAGTCATAAATTGCAAGTACAAGGAGTCGTAATATTAAACTGAGCTCTAGATAAGCATCGGCGCAGTGTCTCTTTGGAGAAGTTTCTAAGAGATGGCAACGCACCTAAGGGTTTTGGCTGGACACTTAGCTATTCTAAAAAAAGCTAAAATAAATACCCAAAGTAGCTGGTTTATAGCTATATGAATCTCCTATTGCATTCACTCACAATTTTCACGTAATTCAAATGAACATCTCCAGCACCCCTTTTCTCCCAATGACTGTTACACCCCTTCAATCGTAGTGTGAGCAGGTGAATCCTTAGGCATGAGCGAAGCTTCTACATTTTCTGCCCTCTGTGCCAAACAACTACGGCCACGAGCCAAATATTTGTAAAGACTTCATTACCCAAAAAAAATGATGACAGATTTTCCATCTGGCAGGACATTATCTGTGCTGGGGGACAAGTGCCTGGGGAATTCTGCTTACAACACAAAAGTCATCCTACGGCCGAACCAAAAAGTGTGAATTCAGCTGTGAGTTCCTGCGCTTAGTGGGATGGGTGGATGGTTCAAGTACCAGTATAAATCACTATTGTACACCATTTGTTTCCTCCTTTCCAAGCAGTCCTTGGATCTCTCCCATCCTTAGCAGTTCATTCCAGCTGCATCATGTTCAACGGTGAAATGCTAGCTCCTCCAAATAGCAGAGACGCTAACATCAGCTTCTTGTAGTTCTCGAAGAAAAATAACAGAATTTTGTCTGTTCTCAATATGGAAAATTGAAAGTTCCTCGTCCTGTGAGTAACACCAGTAAGAAGTGTTTCTTTTGAATAGAGATGAATAATTTTACCAGCCACAAAACACAGGTCTTACAGAAGCAGGCATCATTAATCAGGGATATATGAGGCTGTAAAGTATTACCATATGGGATTATAAGTAAATAAACCAAGTCCTTAATGGCAAAAAATGCCAGCACATTAACACTTTTAAATTTCTGCTGTTATGTTCATGTAAAATGCTTTCCTCACCACTTCTTTCCTCACAGTCACTAAATTTAGCATTAATTTGGGGAGAACGCCTTTCACACTCTTTACAACACAGCTGCACTCCTAGCACAAAGAATTGCTCCTTGGCTTACCCACGCACACTAAAACAGCCAGAAAACTCCAACTGGGCAGTCGTAACCAGAACCTTCTTACCAAATCCAGTTCTGGAGACACGGCTTGAATTGTTAGACTCCCAATAGTCTGCAAAAAAACCCCACAACTCTAATAAAGACGCATTCTGTGCAGCTGTCCTGGTCACTGATTGAGATGTTGCAGTGAAATACATCTTGACCTGTACAGACACAGAAAATGATTTGTACTTCCCGTGTATCCTGACTTCTTACTTTGTTATTGCCTGAAAAAGTTATTGTGCTCGTCTGTCACCTATATAATAATTCTTGGTTTAGTGATATTACATTTTTACTCGTCTTCACAAATCTTGTCTAATCTTGGAGAGGTTAGACCTGTCTACTGTAATATGCAAAAACATTATTTTCAAAATATTTCATCATTTTACTTCTGTGTTTTCATTAATTATGACTTTAATGTATTGTGTGGAAGATCTAGTACTTTGGCTCTGCCTGTAACCTGAAGTCATTTGACAGATAAATTTTCATTCTACGCTATGACCCAGTTTAATTTCATCTGCCTGAATGTCTCTGCGTTGTCATTTTTACCTGAAGATGAGTTAGTCCTAAGGAGAGACAGCAGCTCCCCTACGCAAAACTGTCTAAAAGGTTTCTAACAGAAATTTCTGAACCTCACTCAGATGTTTTAATTTTGCCCTGTGAGTTCCTGTTCAAATTCTATTGCTTTTATCCTCACATAGTGAGATTCCAGCCCCCCCCCCCATGTTAAAACTCTGCAGATGTGGCTGCTCTGTGAATTCGTATTGTGATAAAACCTCTGCTGCCTGCAGTCAGAAATGTGGCCCAATATTTCATAATGCATTGGGTCAAACCTGAGATCTGAATGTCAGATCAAACGACCGCATTACTTTCTTCTCCTGCTATATTGCCTTCCTGGAACTCTTTGTAGCCCAAGGCAAAGTGCTTTCAATGACTCCTCAGAGATTCAGTAAGCAGATTTGTGCAACAAACGCCAAACCCGATACGAGGTGCGCGCCCATCAGCTGCACGCTGCGCCACGGCAGCTTCAAATGAGATGTATTCCAAGCTCTGCGCAGATGCGCGAGCAGAACAAGCCAGGCTAATGAACTGCAAACACAAGCCTCAACCAAAGCTCTGGCTTATTTCTTGCATTCCGTCGTAAAAGCTTTATTGATGCCCTGCATGCTGTTGGACCCACATACGCGCAAAGGCCGAGAGGCTGAGTGCAAAGGAGGTTTACTCCAGCGGTTTGTAGGAGAAGAAAGGTCAAGTGAGAAGAACAGATCTCTCTCCAGCCTTATTTTTACACAAGGAGTGTACAAAAGAGGGACATGTAGCTGGAAATGGCAGGAGAACAGATCCGAACAGTTTCAAATTTTTGCAGAATGGCAACGAATACGGCCAATGCTACTTTCAAAGCAGGATACCACAGCCTCGCTCCATACAAAAAATCCTCTTAAGAATTGGTACTATTTCCAGTTTGAGAATAACAAAGCAGTGACTGAATCTTAATAGACATTCATCCATTCAACTAGATCTCAGCACTACTCTCTATGGATGCTTCAATGATATTATTGCCTCCTAAGTCTTGATAAATTAAGTAGGGTGTCTATTCCCGCTGTGAAATAGCTCTGGGTTTGACTTGCATTTCTTTAGGAGTTATAAGCTTCAAATAGGAACAGGGATCCAGTATACTACACATGTATCAAAAAGGCCCCAATTTCACAGAGCTAAAGTGTACCAGCACAGACAAAAAGGGGAAAGAAATCAGCAGGATATGATAGGATTGGAACTGATAATTGAAAAGATAATGTTGGTGCAAAGAAGAAACATCATCCAGCTGAGAAAAGAAGTGCTACTGGTGAACCCAGACACTCTTCCCCATTTTAGGGCTTCCATCATGTGCCTGAGTACTTAATTAGGATGAGTTTTTGTAGGGCTTAGGGTGCAGAAACATTCATTTCACCAGTCACAGGCAGGGGTGGTGACTCCCGTTAAGGTCTTGCCTCCTTTAAGTCATTCTGTGCGTGCTTAAACAGAGATCTAATATCCATACTGCTGCTTCGCTCGTTCTTCACATTCCAGCTTGCTCCACTCGTCCGGCATACGGTTCTTACACCGGTGTTGCGATGGGGCTTCCACCGGTGATTTTGTACGTATACCTCATGGCGTCTTGCTCTCCTCCCTCTTCTCTGTGAACGGCCACAACTTGTTAGCAAGAGTAGGAAATGACAAGAGAAAAAAAAAAAAGCCCAGCGCTGACGCAACTCATCCTTAAGCAACTTACTTAGTTTTCACCTCCTTCCAGCTCTGTTTTGGCTCAGATTTGGGACCGAACATTTCAGCAGGTGCCACTTAGGAGCCGTGCCAGGCCCCGGCAGGAGCCGCCGGCCGGGTGCTGCCAGGCCTCGCAGCCGCAGGCCTCCCTGCCGACAGCCCCCCCCGAGCCGCGGGCCCCGGCCCCGGGGGGGGCACGTTCCACCCCGCAGCCTGACTTCTCCCGGCCACTCCGTGACCGCCTCACGCCTTCGCCCGCCCCAACCTCCGCTCTCAGGGGCCTACGAGAGCCCCGCGGGCAGGTGGCGAACGCGGGCCGCCCGCCCCCCCCTCGCCCCGCCGCGGCCCGGCCTCGCCTCGCCCCCGCTCGGGCGCAACTCACGCGTTCCCCACGTGGATGCGCGGCACCACCTCGTTGCTGTGCGCGCTGGGGAGGCTGTAGCAGCCGCTGCCGTTCGCCAGGAGGTCGTTCAGCTCCTCCACCGAGATCTGATAATCGGACATGGCCGGGTCCCAACCGCTCCCCGCCGGTCAGCCGCAGGGCCCCCGGGTTCGGGCCTTGCCGGCCTCCCGCTCCGCTCCGCCCCGCCTGGCACCGGCCGCCGCCTGAGAGGCGGAGTCGCGTCAGCTGCTTCTGGCGGCGGCGCCCGGCCCGGCTCCGGAGCGGCGGCGGCGGGGGAGGCGGCAGCGCAAAGGCCGCGGCAAAGCTCCGACCGGTTGCGGACCCGCGCAGCGCGGCGGGATGGACGCCGGAGGCCTCACCCTGAAGCTGCTGCTGATCGGAGACAGCGCCGTGGGGAAGTCCAGGTGCGGGCGGCGCGGGGAGGGCGCGGGCGGGGCGCTGTCTGTTGCGGGCTGAGCGTTCGGTTTCTCTCCCCGCAGCCTCCTGCTAAGGTTCGCTGACGGCGCGTTTGACCCGTGCCTGAACCCCACCATCGGTGAGTCCGGAATCCCCCCCCCCACCTCCCCGAGCCGGGGACGTTTTCGCTTCTTTGCTTTTGGGTCGGGAGGCAGCGGCGGGGTCGTGCGGGAGCCGGCTGCGGGGGCCGGCGTTCGCCCGGTCGTTCTGACAAGCCTTCCCTCTTCTTCCC
Source organism: Tetrax tetrax (assembly GCA_009806455.1). Classification (NCBI taxonomy): domain Eukaryota; kingdom Metazoa; phylum Chordata; class Aves; order Otidiformes; family Otididae; genus Tetrax; species Tetrax tetrax. The sequence goes on along the minus strand of WHYT01015285.1, from coordinate 25,455 downwards.
TCTCAGGTGTTGATTTTAAAGTGAAGGAAATGGTGGTAGACGGCCACGCGTTACAGCTTGCCATATGGGTAGGTTCCGTCCCAGGTTGTGTTCTCAACAGACGCGAAAACTTCAAGAAGTTCTTTTTTTTGTGGGGGTTTTCCTCCTCTTCTCCCTTCTCTCCACCTTTGCTGAAGTCCTCTGCGCGTTGAGGTTGTGGCCTTAGGAGGCAAACGCACGTGGGATGTCTGTTGCGACGCAACAACAGTAGTTGCAGACAGGGTTCTTTTAAATCGCTGATAAATGCTTCGCTGCTCTAGGTTTAGGACTTCCTTCAAGTCCCGTAGAGATTCCCACTGCTCTTTCCTACGCTTGTAGAACTGGGTTTCTCAAACCCTCTGTTTCTCAAACCCTTGCAAGAAAGGCAGGCGTTTCGTGCCGGTGTGAGCCAGGAGTGGTCCCAGGACAGCCAGTCCTGCGGAAAAGTGATTTTCTGGGTGATGCGTGGCTTCCTGCGGGCTCTGTGCAGTGACTCCGTGTGTACGCTGTACCAGAAACAGTCCAGATGCTTTATCTTCATGAAAATTATGGAGAAAAAAAATACAGACTTGGCCTGGAACTATTTAAAGGTTGGTTCAGATTTACTGGGAGACTTGAGCATTTGTCCTGAACTTCCTGATGCTCTATTTCCAGCACCTGCAAACTGGACAATCAAATAGCAGCTGTGTGGTCAGGATTATTTATAATATTAAAGCACCACATTTATTCTCCTAAATCGAATGAAAGAGCCCTAGAAGGAAGCGATTTTGTGTACGGTCAGGTATTTGAGACAGAACGCACCGTTATGAATTAAGTAATTGGGACTATTGGAAAGAGAGCACAAATGCACTTTGGGCTGGTATCAGCATAAATGCCAAAACCTGAGTTACTGTTTTGTTTTGATTCACACTTTGTGAGCAGAATGCAGAGCAAGAGGGATAAAGTCAGGCTCACCCTAGCCAGTGAGCGTGTGTACGGGCCGTACTCTGCACACGCTGTGCCTCCTCAGAGAGGAGCTGAGATGTGTTTGCCCTAATTATCACACAGGGGTGTGTCTCCTTGCTGCGAAACGAACAGCAAGGCCAGAACTTGCCCAAGTCGTATAGCCGGAAAAGGCGCTTCTGCAGCAGTCTGACAGCATCGGGAGAAACTGCTAATTAGTGGGGGAACACCCGCGCGGTTGTACAATGTTAAATAAAAACTGTAACGCGTGTACAGCGCCTCAGGGTCAAAAAGGGGCTTCTGCTTTAGTGTGCGTGGATGCCCGGGAGTACAATCTCCTTGGTAACGATGACCCAAATTAGGTAAATATATTGCCGATTTTAGTTTCTTTCTCTTAACAAAGAAGTAAATTACAACGTAGATGTCAGTCTGTCTATTGTAATCTATGCATAAATTTAAATAAATTTTTTCGTAGAAATCCTATTGGTGTAATTATTTTGCCTCCTTATTGTTCTGATGGATTTTGAATTTCATGTTGAACTTAAGAGCTATTTCAAAGATACTGCAGTAATAATTGAGTGGAACTACTGATTTTAAATTTGTCTGCTTCGAGTCTTGGCAAACTTGAAGTAGTATTTTCTAACTGGATTAAGCCTAGCTGCTTGGCCTGCAGCAGCAGCCTTTTCTGTATTTCTCTGGAGTCCCACTGATTTTCTTCTTTTCTCATTTGTGTTACAGGTGTCTGTGCTTATATCTTTAACCTTCAGAACTCCCCATGCTTTTCTGCCCCTCCTTCCCAATTTTCAGTCACTGCTGCTAATGCTTTCTGACTGCTTCCCTTGTTCTGTTGTCTTATGGTTTCACGTATCCTTACTCATCAGGAAAAATTTGTTTATCTTGTGTAGTTTAAAATACGTTTTCTGTTCTAAATTATTTGATTTTCTGTGTGTGGTGTGTTGTGGTGTTTTGTTTGTTTTTGTTTGGTTTTTTTTGTTTTTTTTTTCCTCTGTAGGATACAGCGGGACAGGAGCGCTTTAGAACGCTGACTCCCAGTTATTACCGAGGAGCTCAAGGGGTTGTTTTAGGTAGGAGGGATGTGAAAGAAAAACATGACTTCAAAAAGTATGGTCTTTATTACTACCTAAACGGGCGTGTCTTTACAGAATGAGGTTGTCTGAGAGAATCAGCGGCATGATTATGGGTTTTACAACCTTACTGCATCATTAGCTCAAACACAGAGTGTGCAAAACCGCTGGCAGGAAACAATGCTGCTTCAATTTATTTTCAATTAAAAATACAGAGCTGACACACTGCAAGCTGTTGAGTGGGTGAATTATTAGCTGTGTAGTAATTACTTTGGTGAGTTTTTGGTAATTAAGCAAATTGGGGTTTATGTTGTGGGGTTTTTGTTTTCCCCATGGTGTTTTTACTTTTTTTTTCCAGAAGCTATTGATGTGATTACTGTAAGACATGAGATTTGTAGCACAAGTAATGGATGGCTATTCCCTTTCTGTGCGACACCACCAATTAGAAAAAGAAGGGATTCTTGTTCTTGAGGCTTGTGAAGGCTGAATACCTTGCTGTACAAAATATTCTGACTATGATGTGTCTTTTTCAACCTTAGTGATTAAATAAATGCAGTTATGAAGTTACCAGTGACCAAAAGTCGCTTTTTACTCAGGATCTGTTTTTAGCAGCAGTGTATGTTTGCAGTTACGCATTAAATGAGGTGACAAAACACCTATTTTTAAAATAGTGTGTGGCCCAATGCAGAGCTAGTGACAGGTATAAGATTTCAACTGGGAAGTCTGATTTCCAGTCACAGATCTATTGCAGAGATGCTCATGTTCTGTAATCCCTGGCGACTTCGGGTGAGCGCAGCCAGCGTGTCCAGCTCTGAGAAGGGGATAGGGTGGATGCAATTTCTGATATTGCCTTTTGGGGGGCAGTGGGGGCAGTAGGTAGCTGGTAGGGACTAAGTTCTGCCATAATGAACATTGGTCAAGACTCTACAGCTGTTAAGCTCCTTTTCCTCTGTTACCAGTGTATGATGTTACAAGAAAAGACACTTTCGCAGGACTAGAGAGCTGGCTGAACGAGCTGGAGATGTATACCACCAAAGGCAGCAACACTGTGAAGATGTTAGTTGGCAATAAAACCGATAAGGTCAGTTTAGAAATGCATCCTCTTACCCTCTTCTACAGACTTCTCTGTGAGATAAGTGCTGGAACTAACACATCTGTTGTGTGAGGAAGTGCTGTGCTCTGTAACTGAGGAACCTGTGGGGCAGACCCACTTACCGCCTCATTTTGGAAGCAGATCTTGTACGGCCATTGAAGTTGATTGCAACGCAACAGCACAACTGCTGCTGTTTTTGCCCAGACTGTTTTGGACAAGTAGTGGGGAAGGAGAATTCAGCTCTTCAGGTGGCTATAGAGTGTGTATCTGTGTGAGCGTGAGGTTCCTGGGGTGTGTTGCTGTATCTTAGATGCCTGTCGCATAGTGAGATCTTTCACTCGTGCTTTCCTATGAAAGGTTTCCAGTGTGGTTGTCCTGAATTTGTTTTTGTTTTTGTTTTTTTTTTTAGCCCAAGGCTGTCAATTTTCTGATCGTTTTCAGCTATTTGACTACTGAAAGCTCCTTTCTGGCATATATCTTGCTCTTAGTTGGTGCAGAAAGTAGCAACACATTCATTTCCTACTGATTTGATGTTGCTGCTCTTCAGTTTGACCTCCTAACAGTCTGCCCAGCAGTAAGCTGTCTGTAGAGTGGGAAGATTTAGTTGCTGAGTTACTACATAGTTTTACAGACCTTTTCCTTTCCAGCAGAACTTTTCTTCTGCAGTGGTGCTTTTCCAGGGACTTCCTAAAAGTGGCAAGTGTAGCTTATTTTAGTCATGTTCTTCATTCATCTCTGCAGCCTGATCGCGAAGTAGAGAGAAGAGAAGGACTTCAGTTTGCTAGGAAACGCTCACTGCTTTTTGTAGGTATGTAACTCTGTGCCAAAAACTTGTATATTCACATCTTTATTTTGGTATTACTAAGCATGAATGAAGTGTATTTCAGGTTGACAGGTTGATTTACTTTTTTTTTTTTTAAGTATCTAATTAATATGAGTTCCTTCTGCTGCACTACTTCATAGCCATGGATGTAGGTTTATCTTTTTTCAGAGATGCTCTGCATTGACTGCCATTGGAAGCACCTTTCTTTGAAAGATATTTACTTCATATATTGTGTAGGCATGAATTTTATATTCTCTTGAAATCAGCAGGACTTTATAATTCAGAGCCCAGAAGACTGGGAACTTTCTCCTGACAGATGTCAGCACAGACCTTGGGTAATCTCTTTTTTGTTTCCACGTTTCTGTTGCAGCTCCATAAAAGACAGGATTCTTAGACCAACAATAAAATGTGCAGTGTGAAAATACAAGATACCTTTTAGGTGAAGCTTCTTGAGAAGACTTCCAGAAGGAACTGCAACAAACACCTGGGGAAAATATGTAACTTCCTCTGCATTCTTTGTTTCCCAGCTTAGTTATGGAATAATTATCTTGTAGATTTACTACCACAACCTGCGAACAATTTGTCTCTCCATTATGGAGAGAATGGAGAGCTGTGGCATTTTTTTTTTTTAGGTGGGAAAATGAGATGCTTCAGATTGGGATGCATTTCTGTTTATCATATTCAACTTAGGTGTGCCTTTAAGGGAGAATGGAGATGAGGTTCACTCATTGAAAAAATTGTGTCTTCTCTCTGGTCCAAAAGGAACTTCTTACAAAGTGGAATACTTCAAGCAAATAAGATAAAATACTTTTTTTTTTTTTTCTTCCCCCTCACCAGAGACCAGTGCCAAGACACAGGATGGAGTGCAACACGCCTTTGAGGAGCTAGTCATAAAGATCCTGCAGACACCAGGTCTTTGGGCTAAAAGCACAGAGAAGCAGGGACTCCAGCTAACGGAATTTTCAGCACAGCAGGATAAAAGCTTATGTGGTGCATACTGTCCTCTTTCTTAAATCTACAGGTGGTTGTTCCATGTGAATAACTTGGACTTCCCTTTTTTTTTTTTAAAAAAAAAAAAAAACTGTCATATTTTTCACTACTGAATCATAGTGCTTCTTAGAGTATTGTGCTTTTGCTGTATGTCATTCAACAAGAAACTGTTTTGTGAAATTACCTTATTTTATGCTAGGGCAGGAGTACTCCCTTTTGGAATATTATTGAAAAGGTTCTCTTCCCCAGAATGGCATGGGGGTCCTTCAGGCACCCAAATCCCCTTAAATGTCGTTAACAGTCAGGAGTCCCCCTGAGCAGTGACCCTGTTTTCAGGTGGTTTTAAGCTGCCGAAATGGCTCTGTGTCCCCAGATAGTAAATGGAGCTACTGCTTAATTTTAGGGTTGTCGTGAAGAGGCATCTCTATTAAACATTTGGTAGGAAAAAAAATAACTTTCTCTGCAGTATACTGTAGAACTATAGCTGTCAGCACTCATTTTCTTTAGAATCTCTGCTCACCTTTTTTCTCCCTAAGGGCAGGAGCATGTGCCAGGCATGGCTAACGCTGCAGGGACTCAGTATCTTGTCAAAATTGGGAGTCTTGTCCTCATAACCACCGTCTTCTGCATGCACCCTCTTCCTAGGATTTTAGAATAAATAGCAGTATTGAATGTGTTGTTTTCTTTTCCCTACAAGTGAAGCTCATCTTAGCTACCTGCAAACTTTTGCATATAACACAGCATCTTAGACATAAGCCACAGCGCTTATTTCTGTAGGAATGGGCACCTCAGTGCCCATAGGCAGGGCAGTACATTACAGGTGCATGTTTGGAAGAGACTGGTATGGGTGACTGTCCTAAACAACTTTTTTAGAATCAACTAAAGTAGATTCAGTGACACTAGTATATTAAAAGCACATTTCTTATATACAATGTTGTTAGTTTTGGTAAATGCAGCAGAACAAGAATAACACCGTACTTTTAAGATGCAAAGAATGAGACTGGTACACCAAAAGGTCTTGTGAAAGGGCATAGTACACAGGAAAGACCAGACCTCAGCAGGAAATGGAGAACAGGAACTAGCTGCAGCTAACGTGCACCTGTACAATACTCACATTTTGGCACAGAACTGTAAAGCACATGGGCTTCCAGAATCCTCTCTCTGCATTTTCTGATTAACACCCATCTGAACTCCTGTATATTCAAGTCTCCTGAAATATATGCAAAGTCTTCTAACACTTAAGATTGCTTCTTCAGGACTTGATGTAGCCAATGAGAAGCTCTAGAAGCCTTTATCCAGCCTGGAACAAAGGTAGTCATAAATACTGGAAGGATAATGATTTGGACCTGCAGCTCAGCTGCTTGGTATGTCGGCCTCTTCCTTCAGCACCCTTTTCAGTGCTTCTGTGTTGGTGTCAAGGTGGTATCCCATCAGGTAGCATTTGCAAGGATGTCTTGTAGAAAATAAGCTTCTTAAAAGTCCTATTTGAAATCACATGCAGTTATTTTAATGTAGACTAAAAAGAGGGCTCTGGTGTGTGAGCTGGCTGTTTAATGTTTGTTCTGTGTTGGCAGGAAGAGATGGGGAGAGAGGGCATAAGCTATGGCTGAGCAGACTCATCCCTGTGCAAGGAAACTTGGAAGCACTGGGAAGTGTGGGATGGATATAAAAACCAACCAACCAACCCATCTCTCAGCTACTAAAATTAAAATATATACAACTTACATAACTGGCCTAGTTTTAGTGCCTAATTGGAAAGTATTTGCAACTAATGATCTTGAGTGAAAGGAAATGTTTTGCTAGCCTGTCAGCCAGTTTAACTTTTCAGTGGTTGACACAGTATATGTGCTCTCCCAAGGACATCCCTCCCACCTCGCTGAAGTAGCCTGTTCTGCAGGCAGCCTGGTTCCTCAACTGTACCTTGTTCAGGTGCCTTCACTGGAGCCACACAAAGCTTGAACATTCCAGCTGGTCTGTGTCCTAGTGTTGCTTAAATGTTTTGGGAGTATGGGGCCCTCTGTGAAACTTTACTGTACAGAATGCACTAGTCTAAAAGTCACTCCACTCTTTTACTGATCTGTTTAGTCTAAGTATTCACTTTTTAAATGACAGAGCTATTCAAGATTTTGATTCAGGAAGGCAGTGTCAGCTTCTGACTTAATTTACTTTTTCTTGTGCAGTTTTCACGTTACCTTCTAGATAGACCAGCGGTTTTGAACTGAATTTGACATACTTCCCTTTTCTAATCCATATATTTACAAGACATTTTTTATACAATCTTTCCCTTAAACAGATGCTAACAAGCTATGATCTAACCCAGTTGACTGGCACCCAAAATGAATCCTTGTTTAGTTTCTCTAACACAGTTTTCAGCTGATTACACGCGCTCTGGAGATCTTCTTTCACCAGTACGGTGTCAATTAAATGGCCATACTGCTCTTCAATGAATGCTGCTGAATTAATGATTTCCTGTTGTTCTTCATCCTGCTGATCAATACGAGAAGACGGTATGAAATTTACAGCCTGTCTTTTTAATTGCTAGTATTTTTAAGTATATTAGCACAAGAAGTCATTACTTTGAAAGAAAACTGAACAAGAGCATTACTTTAATGTCTTACTGTCTTAAAAAGAAGAGATTAAGGTTAAAATACTTACAAGGGGAGCTGAGATTTCTTCTGATGTGGGAGACTTTAGGACATGTTTTTTCTTTTCTGGAATGAGAGGCTTCACAAAGATAACAAAAGGCTTAAACTCAGGAGTCCTCAAGTGCTTTACTGCCTGTGAACAGATGGTTTTTGTTACAAGGACATGGCACAAGATACTGAGAAAAGTATAGAAAAAAAAAATTGACTTGACAGGCAAGTTATGGTTTGCTTCACTTAAGAGGTCAAACACTGAAAATTTTAAACCTGGAATTAATCTGAGGTAGTATTACAAGTCTTTTCCTAGTGCAGTTACAAAATCTGAATCAAATTTTCAAAGATTAACTCCCAGTATGGAGGGATTAAGAGCAGGTATACTGGCACTAGTTACACTGGGGACACGTCAGAGGGAACAGGAAGGAACAAGAATGAAAAACCCATCCATGCTGTAAGTACTCTCTCTAGGACTTGAGCAGGCTAGGACAGCAATACACATTTCTCCTACAGCAAGGGAAAAATCCATCAGCGAGAACCGATAAAGTGTCACCTGGGCTGTATCTATCTCTGCTCTGGTGAGACCCCACCTGAGGGTTGTAGAGCACTGGCCCAGGTTGCCCAGAGAGGTGGTGGATGCCCCATCCCTGGAAACATTCCAGGCCAGGTTGGCCGGGGCTCTGAGCACCCTGATCTGGTTGGAGATGTCCCTGCTCCTTGCAGGGTTGGGCTGGGTGGGCTTTGAAGGTCCCTTCCAACCCAACCCATTCTCTGATCAACTAGACATCTCGAACTGTAACCACTGCACTGCTGTCTAAAGAGCCCTGTTCTGCTTTGCTCACAGTCAGGCCACCTGTTAGAGATCCAGGTTCTGAGAGCAGCGTTGTTCTTCGCAGAGCAAGCAGCCACAGATGGTGAACAGCATCGGTTACGTAGGCCGGCAGCCTAGAGAGAAATACCTGCTTTCTTTAAAATAAGCTGCAGAACTTACTTCAGGTACCACATCCACCAAACAAACTTTCTTTTTGGCCATCACGGACCGGATTGCCTCAAGACTTGTACCATACAGGTTTTCTTTGTATTCTCCATGTTCCACGAATCTAAAAAGTAAATAAATTTTTAAGTACCATCCACAAAGGATATTTAACTTACAACATTTCACAGCTATTTCCTGAAGTCACAGCAGTCAAATTTGGGGAGGAGGCAGAAAAATCAGGGGTGGCAGAAAAAGGGTTTCTTTTTTCTGTTGGTTTGTTGTTTTTTTTTCCCCTCCTTCTGGTTGCTTAGTAGCAATAGTTGCCTTTGCATGTCACTACTAGCTAACCAACACTCCTGGCAAACAGGGGAAGAAGCTGCATTAGTTCAGGTGACTGATGTTCAAGCCTAATAGAAGAAAGAGGATGTTTTTCACAGAAAACAGAACAACACTGGCAAGGAACTAAACTCCAATTCTTCCATCTTCTGGGAGACTAGCCAATCTATACTTTCAGAAAACACACTCAATCTGATAAAGTCCTTTAAATCCACAGACTCAGTCTACAACACATTTTAAAGTGGACTTGTGAATAACCCATCCTATTAAATGGAGAATAAGTAGGCCAAACTAAATATCTGTTACTTTCACCAGACTCAATTCTGCCCACTCATATTACTTAGGATATGCAGGCTTAAATTCTAACTTACGATCCCCCTACTAGTCCTATGTTGTTCCTAAATTGCTTCTTACTAAATTTCTGAGTTCATGCTAACAATCCAGACTGAATAAAGAGCTTTTTTTCCTTGGGAAGCTGAACCCTTCTACAGCTAGTCTGCCTTTACACCTGATTTTGGTATTGATATGATTTAAGATTTAGCTAGCAATATTTTTCCAATAGAGACAATTATGCCAATATTTTAAATTTAACTCACTTGTTTTGCTGCACATCTGTCTCAAATGATTGCTTAGAGACAAAATTGTATTCTACTCCCTCTTTCTCATGACTTTTCTTTGACCTGGTTGTATCTGGAAGAGAATGGAAGCAAGATACAGGAGAAAGATCAGCCTTTGTTAACAACTATTTTCTCTCCTTAGTTAGAGTCACATTTTCATTACCTCGAACAAGGTAGTTACACGCTGCCAAATTCAAATTAACATAAAAATATAGCTAAAACATTGAATTTAAAACAGAACTATAATCTCAGAAATTGTAAGACCACAAATGACATTGTTTTGCTCCCAAGCGTGCTATAACTAACACAAAAATTAGGAGGTGTACTTCTTACACCTGGTAGAAGCAGTAGAGTATACCCTATGGAAAGCAGCATCTCTTAACTGCTTGGAATATTGGACTCTTGTTTTCTTTGAAACTTAAAAAATAAAAATAGGAAATATATGAAGTCCTATTATGTTGCATCTGCATTTAGATTAAGAATACCCCTGGCTATTTTGCCACGCTACTGTGGAACTCATGTCGTTATGTGTGTCCCTTACCTGAGATGTCATTATTTCTTCTAATAATTGCTATAACAGTAGGGTGATCAATCTACAAGTCTATGCCTAGTCATAAAAGTGATGTCTGCTGGGTTTTTTTTGTGTATGTGTTTAAATTCAAGTAAAAATTACCTATATGAGCTCTATTGCTATCTAACTGAACGTCTGCCTGACAGACGTTCATTGAAAAATCTTAAATAACATATAAACAGTGCCCTCAATGTTAATTTTTTGGTTTGCAAAAGTAGCTTCTTGGGGAATACAAATATTGATGGATTTTTTTGGTGTGTGTCCAATTTATTTATTTATTTTTTTAACATTCAGAAAAAAAAAACAACTTCAGTGTAACTCCAGCCACAAACCCATGCAGCAGAATCAGTAATTTCTCTGTCACTGTGACCAGCTTGTTTGAACAGCCCAGAGATATTAATCAACAAAATAAAACGCTGTAAAAATTTTGACTTGGTTTATTGCTGTCTACTTCTTTTTTTTTTTTTTTTTTAAAAGCTTTAGCTGCTATCCTCTTTTAAACACCCATATTGTTTTGGCTGAATCTTCAGATACTAGTTTTTCACACTAGTTCTTTTTGCAATTTACAATCTTATTTTTCCTTCCTGTATTCAGTTTCTCTTTTTTTTTTTTTTAATGGACACTGAGCAAATGCAATCTGTTCATGTGGGAAAACACAACTCAAAAAAATAACAGATTTGACAGAATTCCAAAAGGTGCATGTGTGCCAAGTTATGGCTGTAAGGGCAAATGCAGTACATTACAGTGAGACAAATAATTTGAAGTATGTATATAATCAAGTCAAAACACAAATTACCATGCATCAATGCAGCTAGCGCTACACATTTATGCAGCGTTTATAGGATAAAGTGGTGATGCACAAAAGTCTAAATTTTACTCACGCGGGACTGCAACCCCGTACTCCTGTGGGTTCTCTGACACAACCTTCTGCTTTAGCTCACTTAATTTGGCCCCCAAACAACCTAGTAAAATAGAACTGACTGATAGATTTCTGTGTGGACTGAAATACTGCAAAGAGAAAAAACAGCATCAATTTCACACGAATAAGATGATGCAGGAGCGTGCTTGAAGAAGCCTGTGCGTGAGAAGCCTCATGACCCGCCGCAGTCTGCTCTGAAGAACATCACCAGCAACAAACCGAATCCTTCAACAGCTGCTGGACAAACATTTGTCAGGCACTAAGTCAGAAAATCTACAATCTTAGCAGTCAGTTTTATGAGATACCCTTGATTTCTAAGGCATCCTGGGAAACTGGCTTCACACAAAGCTGTTAAGCACACTGAATTAAAATTGCATGCAAAATTCTGTTAGATAATTCTAGTATCTACTTTTTCATCAATTGTTCTGACAGCGCAAGTGTGCACATTTGAGTGAGAACCAATGGAAAGTGAATTAAAAAAACAAAACAAAACAAAACGAGAAATGGCCCTGCATCATTATTTTTTAGAAAGATTTGCTGACTTTGGTTGTTTTGTGGGGTTTTGGTTGGTTGGTGGTTTTGGTTTGTTTTTTTTTTTTATTGTCATAAATGACATAAAGAAGAGAAAACTTCTGACCTACACCAGAAAAACCTTTAAAAAAACCCCACCAGAACCACAAAACCCAAACACCTAAAAAAGCTTCTTGCAGCGCAGGCGATAAGAGGGAGATACGTGAAACCTTTTGCGCCAGCTGTGTGTCTTACCGATCAGAACCACCAGCCTCTGCTGTTCACCAGGCTGCTGCTGATATTTCGTGACTTCTTCGTATGTCAGGAACTCTGCTGCGTCTGCCTGCTCTGCTTGCTTGCCTTCGTTCAGATTGTTCTCCTTCTCTTTACGACTTAATCTAAAACTCCTGCGCAAGCCAGCTGGAGAGGAAAACAAAAGATATATTAAACCATGTCTCCCCTTATCTAAACTGTCAAGCCCGCTCATACTCTGTCTTTGAATACGAGTTACTTTCGCAATTTTTTTTAATAATCAAATCAGTGCACATCTGCTCATCTCATAGATGAAAAATTTGTGTATCAGGTAGAAAACCAAGCAGCCACTGTATAATAAAACCCGGCCCTTATCACCCTGAGTGGCCAAGTGTTGGCTATGCCAGAGTCCACTGCACACAGATAATCTAGTTTATGAATGTATGGTAAATTAACTCCAATGTAAATAAACTAGTTTTCTTTTTTAACGTGGAGGTGGGTTTTTTTGGCTGTTGGTTTTTTATGGGTTGTTTTTGGTTTTGTTTTTTTTTTTTATTTTGCGGGAGGGTGTTAGGGAAGAGGAAAGGGATTTTGATTTCTCACCTATGTACTGTCCGTTGAAATATCCTTCACAGTCACAGTCTTCTGTAAATTAAAAAACAGGAATGGAGGGTAAGGGCACAGGGGAGAGGAGAGTGAGAGGGGAGGAAGGAGAATATCTTAAACAGCGCCTGTGATACAAGTCTGGCTCATTGGTGAGAGAAGGAGAAGTTTTATATCCTGCATTATATGCATACGATTTTCTAACACAAGTATCAACGACACAAAAAAATAGTTGCCTTGGGTAGTGGTTTTAAAAAATCCTTGATGTCGATATTGCACAAGACAATTTTGCATCTCAGTCTTTATGGTTCCAGAATTTAAGTTCTTCACCGTTCATGACATTTGATTAGTGCTGCTGCTAAAAGTATAATATTCAGATCTAAGTGAAAAAGAAGAATCTGCAAACACGCAGCCCTTTTTTAACAGAGGACTTTATAAATGGGTACGGTTATGTAAGAATATTGCCTCTTCTGACATTTCAATATCATTTGGGCTTGAAAAAAGGGAATCAGAGATGATTGAAATGAGAGCTCTAAACACCTTCATCAAAGTTAAATTTTCATTGCTTATTAATTCTGTATTAAAAAGGTAAAGATTTTATGCTTTTTCATACACATATATGTAAAATAATAAGCAAATCTATGTTAAAAAAAGCCAACCTACCCCTCCTCAAACTACCACCCCCAAGGCCCCTAAAAGTATGCAAAATAAAACCACTATACTGCAAAACACTACGGTGGAATCCCAAGATAAATACTGAGTTCTCAAACTGCCTGAAAGGGGGCCACCTGGCTTGTGAAAACTGAGCCACCTGTGCCCTGCAACATCCCCAGAACTCATTTTAAGAAGGAGGTGTACGGCTCTGGGACAAACCCATATATGCAGCTTAAACCTTTAACAAAGCGCTCCGATCGAGAGAAAGAGCGTTGGGTTTTAATTAACAGTTGCACGCAGGTATGTAATCAAGCAATGCCAACATATAAAACGGTACGCCTTCATTAACAGAAGACGCTGGTAGCAATATCCGCCCGTCCGTAGCTAAGAGCAGAGCTATTTTCTGTTGTTGAAGGTTTCTAGTTTCACACTCCTGCTTTGATAGGGTATACCAGTCACAGCCAGCTAACTATACAGCATGGTCAGTACTTTCACCAAAACTGAGGGAATACCAGTACTTGGAATATTACTCTCAAGAAGCAAATGTAAAGTGAAAACAAAACCCTCCCCCCCCCAAAAAAAAATCACAGCATGCAGAATTCAACAGAAAATACCTGGTATTTGGAAAGGTGTGTGGTACATTGACATATAAACTGCATGAGTCCAACACAGTTGCTCGTAATGAAATTAACACAGAAAACAGTCCAAATGAACAGTGAAGAAAAATCAATTTGGACTGATAGAGGTGCTCTAAAATGTTAAACCCCAATATTTCTTTTTTTTTTTTTTTTTTAATACCAGATACTCAATTTAACATGCAACTCTATCAACTTGACTCAGAAACCTACAGAACACATAAATGCATATCAGAAGACACAAATCTTTTCTCTTTAATGAGGAATAAACTTCAAAGTTATCGTTACCTAAGTCATCAATCCAAATTAAGTAGTTTAAATAATAACTCAGGAAGAAATTGCTGTAGGAACAAGCTATATGTACTATTCCCTTTGCTTGGGGGCTTAGCAAGTATTTTAAAAAAATGCACTGGTGGTTTATATTCAGACAGAAAATGAGGTGGGAGGGTACCTACCTTTATCAGAAGACTGATCATCTGTAGTTAGCATGAAAGGCAGAGTTGGTATGATATTAAAAGATTGGCAAATGATTGAGTAAAATTAGCGGGAACGGAAAGGAAGGTTCTTCTAGTCTGATTTGCTTAACAGGCTTTTCTATCTTAAAAAAAATGCAGTAACGTACCCCTGTCAACTGATTACTTTCTTTGCTAAAATTTAGTATTATTACCAGTTATTAGTTTCGTTGTCTTAAGAACATCTGACAGAAAGCTCAAGCAGTAATCCTCATTACATGCCTCCTAACATGGAATATAACGGAAACGAACTTGAAAAAGCTTCACTGAAATCCGTAACACTATTTTATAATTTGGTTGAGCATCTTCCCTCCTCTTTGTAGTACAAGACTACCTGTACCTCTGTAAGAATGCCTGTTTCTCTTCATGAGATGTGCCACATGCTATGGGTCAGAAGTTCACTTCTATCACTGAAGCTGGACAATTTTCAGGTTCCCAGTCTACGTGAGGTGGCACTCCTAGCACAACGTCTAGCTTCACACAGTGGCAGGGCTGTCCCACACAGCAATAACAGCTATGCTGAAGTACCCAAGAGCAACAGAACATTATATTTTGGGATAATACAGAATGTCTTCTGCCTTTCATCACAGACTAGCGATTTCATCAAAAGCAGCCATTTTAATGCAAATAATTCACTGACGGAGGCTTCAGAGGTATAAACAAGAATCACCTTAAAGTCTACTTAAGACCAGCTCTGTAACACTAAGCCTAAAATGGAGATGGTACCGCCAGCTTCAGTGATTTTCATCCTCCTTAAAGCTAGTTTATTTTCATACAAGCTTATAGTCATTTCATGCAGCGTGCATTAGGTTTACTTTTGCAGCTTTCAAGTTTCAAATCATAGAAAAAATGTGGCAAATTTTAAAGCATCAAAACAACGTGTAAGGCCTCATGTTCTTCAAAGTAGGAAGAGAGGGACAGATGTTTTGAAAACAACAGGCAACAGCAACACTGGATGAAGCTCAAATTGAAATCCTCTTACGTGGCAGCTTGTATCCATGCAAATCAATTGATGACAAGATTACACAAAACATATTCAATGCATCATTATGAAAAGGACTGAAAAATACTGAGAAGTTGGTATCAGCTAAGACATCGACGAAGGAACAGCACAGACTTACATAATGGCTTCTTCACAGTTCTGGGATTCTGCACAGTGCCTATTGTTCTTCTGTAAGTCAATCGTCTAAACAGAAAATAATTACATTTTAGCCATGTAAGCTCAGAATTATAAAGAATGTTAAACTTACAACATTGAAAGTAAAGAATGAAATAGCGCTTGTCCTTGAAACATATAAAATGTCTCCAACTCAACATTCTAAAAGACTTTTTCTTTAGAACTATGACAGTCCCAGTTTGCTACTGGTAAGTGACTAAAACATTTTAGGCTTTCATACACCAGAGCACAGAAATTAACAGGATGATTACTACGTCTGCGAAATACAGCATCTCCATAAGCCAAGAAGGTCAAGAGACTGACATTCCACATTTCATTTCATACGTATTTGTTTAGCAAGTGCTTCTGTACTTGTGCTACAAAGCATAAGTCAACGGCAAACTAGCCAAGGAAAGCTAGGAAGTTGACTGTATAATTGGAGAAGATGGAGCTTTTTAGCATCTGTATTCACCCAGGCATGACCTTCATTTCCTGTGAAAAAAAAAGCAGCATAATAACACTCTGACACTGCACGTGTTAAAAAAATTCTGTAATCTTCATTGACAAACCTTTCTTGGAACTGTTTTGAGGGGATCAAGCCTGCTCTGAGGTTGGTATCGCCAACACGCTTTGCTTGCCACCATGTGGGATCATCTTGGCTTACAACTTCTAGGATGTGTCGTCTCTTAAATGGCAGCCCAGCCTCCTGGCAGGGAATGGCTCTGTCTTCTTTGGGATTATAGCAGAAAAGTGCTCTCATAAACACCTTTAAAACAAAGTAACACATCCTTTCTCCTTGTCCTGCTTGGAATTTCAAACTACCTTTAAAAGGCTTCCCCAATGCTCGCACTTATATACACCCTTCATCTCTCCTTTCTGCTTTACGGAACTCAGAAATACTGAAACAAAGCAAGCTGCATCTGTATTTTGACTGACTTAGACAGAAAAATGAACTCACTTTCAAGCATATATCCAATCATTCTGTACATGCAGAACACGAGACTCAAAAATCAAAGTCCCAAGAAACATAGTTCATCGTCTACAAAAGTACAAAACGCAACAAAGGCCAAAAAATCCGGAGAGGGAGAAAACAATAAAAAGGGATTTATGGCAAAGCTGGTCGATTATAAAGACTGTCCTTAAAAATCTTCCTTTAATGCATCAAAATCTACTCTCCAGCTTTGAATTTGTATCTTACCACTATTTAACACATCACAGTAGAACTACTTCTAAAAGTGATTTGTGGGGCTTCAAGGAAAAATCCAGCAACTGAGAGCAGGGAGGCAGAAACAGAGGCTGAGAGAGGAATCCTGTAAGGGACCCGCGAACAGTAAGTCACTGCTGATCAAGGAGGGCCAGTGAAGCACTCAGAGAGGCATCTAGATGTTTGCAACGGGCTAATGGGGTCAAACGATGGACACAGCTCTGTTGGCAAATAGGTCTCCTCTGATTCAAGCAAGTGGCAAAATGCCCAGAGATAATGGACAGATAGCAGCTGTCATGGTAAGAGACCTGGCAGGAACACCAATTTTAATTATGTGAACAAAAAGAAGAGGTTAGATTTCAGAAATGCTATGAAAGAATGGGTGCCAAGATGATGAAGAAAAGAGAATTCATGTAAGTAACTCTACTGAATAAGGGAGCACTATATTTCACAAGAAACTGCTCTACCGTCATTTTAGTTTAATTATGGGTCTGTGACATTCCTCACTGAAACAGCAGGAATCTTGCATTTACAGAGAGGCCAGCACTGTGTAAATATGAAAACGCGTTCTTCCGTATTTCACTAAGTTGCATACCTTGCTGTCTTTTAGACGATCTTCTTCTTTGATCGCTGGAATTATTTTTAATGTTATTGATCCCTGAGACTGAGCCTGAGGACGAGAGAAATGGTTTTTACTTTGAAAGGAGGACAAAGGCACAATGCAGACTATTCAATTTCCAGTTTAGGAGCTAGCATCTGTCTCTTCTCCAAACTTTAACAGGCCAAGCTAATTCACTTAACTTCATTACAGAGACTATCACAATGTTCCATGAATCCTCCGCAACACTGTCTTCCCATGGAGATATCCACAGTGTCTACTTGGCTAGAACCCATTAAGACCTGCATTAAAATTCCTTCATTTGCTTTTAGCAACTGCATTAATTTCTGGATTACAGTTCACAGGGCATTCAACACTCCTGTGGCTTTTAGCATGACAGTAACTTAAGTTTTTGCAGACTAAGCATTTTAAACTGCTCCTATGAAAAAAATATTACTGTGTTTTCCCACATAGCGGCTAACTGGTTAGGGTGAAATGTAAACATCTACAAAGTAAATATCTACTTTCACTCAAAAAAAAAATCTTTGCTAGTAAACATCAATTATTAGTTATAGTAAATTAAAAAGCATTTCTAGATCCTTTAAAAATCTGGAATAGGTTTATCTGATCTATTTCAGATGCCTTATTTTGGATATGAACTGTGTCCTAGAGAAGCCTGCTATTCTGCACAGATTAAAAATGAAACCTGAACAATCAGCCTGGACAAACATTTGTAGCTCTTCCTCAAAAGGCAAACCGTGAAAAGGAAACTATTACATTGCAAGCATTTAAAAATGAGACAGATGAATAGCATCCCAGGGTCCCCACAAATAAACCTTTACACAGTATTTACACCCCCGAAGTTAAAAGCAGTCATTCTCCTTATTCAGGATTATTTTGATCTAAATTTAAATTAAGTGACGGAACCAATGCCAGAAACTTCAGTCTCCTACTGTTGCCATTCTTCTTACCGTGTCTCCAACTCCACTCCACACAAAGACAAGAGGGAAGCAAGCCATAGGAGGGGAGTCAGAGACAAACAAGTGCAAGAGCTACGACACTTTCTGCAGTGCAGCAGGCTGACCGCAGCTGTGGAGGTTTAGAAAGGGTTACCAAGAACTGGAGGCATTAATGTTAGAGAAGCTTGAAGCAAGAATTTGCTGATGTCGCCCAGAATCTTCTGGTAAAGAACAGACTGACAGCTCTACTGGACACACAGCCGAGACTTTCTTCAGCTTCCTAACGTACCACGTTACGAACAAACTGCTTGTATTCTAGGAATGCACTTTTAATTTGCAATTTGCTTGCCAAAAACAAAGCTTGAAAGGAAAGTTCTTGACAGAGCAACATGTAACTTTCTATTTGTGTCTCCCTTGGTACAGATTCAGTTTGCTGAAGTTTCTGAAGTCAAAAGGAGAAGACTAATCCACTGGGAAAAGAAAAACTCAATACAAAGACAAGCAGAGATTGCACCTTTTAGCTCTATACATATTTCAAATTCGGGGTTAAATTTCATTGTCTATTGTAACTACTAGATCACTCAACAGAAAAGATCTTGAAATGAAATCAGTGCAGACCAAAATCTGACTTATTTCTTCCGGTCGTTTGTGAAGCACAGTAATACCATTGACTTCTCTTAGCTCATCTCCAACATGGACAAGACCTGAAAAGATGGGAAGAAAATTACAGTAAGTCTACAGACAGGAAAACACCACTCCTCAGAAGTCTGACCTAAGTACCTAAGGACCTAATACCATGTAACTCCTCCGCTCCCTCCCTCAGCTTAGCGGATTTCCTACCAGAGCCAAGTGCCTCTGTCGGCAATGCGCTCTGCAGTCTCCCACCCTTATTCCGTACGGCATTTTTTTGTCATGCAGCACAGTTTCACAGGAGACCAGCACGAAGACAGAGAACATGTGGGAAGATACTCTAGAAAAATCACTGCCTCTCTATTTGGATTAGTACTAAGAACACAAAAATGGATTAGTTTAATGAGGATTATAAAATCTTGTAGAGTCAGGAGGCATGCTGCTGACTACGACGGCAGGAATGACATGGGTGTCAACTGACAGATCAACACCACACAGTCCCAGAAAGAATGTTGGCCTAATTTTTTTTTTTTTAATAAGCCACGAAGAGGCCGTTACAAGTTTTAGGTTTGTTTACCCAGTTCAGAAAGAAATGCTGTACTTGTGTTATATAACCACTGTTAACCGACATAAAATAATTTCTCAGTAAAGCAAACAGAAAACAATACATGATACACTGAATAAACCAAGATACTGGATTGAAGGTAAAAACTATTCTTTTCTTTCTTCTAAAGCTTAGATCTACTTATCTCATCTCTGCTGGCATTTTTTCCTAGCGGCTATTGTAGAGAAAAACATATCTAATTAAATTAATAGATGATTGATGATATACAGAAACGCTAAGTGCATGCTCTAGTCATTTCACATGACATTTATCAGATTAGATTAATTTGAAGATACTGTATGTATGATAATGATCAAGAAGAAAGCTGTAATTAGCTGATATTGTTTCATCACAGTAGTTCATTAATTTTCGGATTGCAGTACTTGTATATTTAAAAAGTGCACGAGGCTTGCAGTCTCTAAATCTCATACAAGGCAAATTCAGCTTATTTAATAAAATCTGGATGATCACCTTCCAGAAAATGGAAGGTCAAATAGTGCATGAATTAACCCTGCAGATCCTGAAAGCGTGCTGAATGACAGCCTACGCACAGAAGTCTCTCGTGCCACTAAACACCTGAAATTCAGTTGTCAAGTGAGCTTACCATGTAGGCTCCCTTTATAGCCAATATAGTCGACAGGCTGTAGGTTTTTTGTTTGTGTGGGCTTTTTTTACAAAATAGTTTATACATATATTAAAACACTCGTGTCCAAAGGACTGGTTTTGGAATGAATAACCATCAGATTTAGTTAGAGATTATCGCCCTAGGTATGTATATACAGTACGTGTGTGCATGCATTATTTGGGGAATTTTAAAACACTTTACAAATGCAATTTTAAATTCTCTTTTCTTCTGAAATTTACCACTGCGATCAGCTGCGCCACCTCTCATGATCCTTGCTACAATCACAGCTCCTGTATGCTCATCTCTTCTGATGGTAGCTCCCTGAAATAGAACATACCCTCCAGCAAGAAACCATGGTAAGAAATTTGCTTAGAATACAGAGAGTGGTGAAATAACACGTAAGTTAATGTGTCATTTTACCTAGAATTAATTTGTTCTACGCAATTTGACTTCCTCCTTAATAATTTTTACCATTATTCAACTTTCGCCTGCGCCCACGTCATGTGATTTTGGGAAGGTGCGCACACCTTCCCTTCTGCCAACTTTCCTGAGTGCTTACGCTACCTACAGCACTGTCAGGATCA
Source organism: Tetrax tetrax (assembly GCA_009806455.1). NCBI lineage: Eukaryota > Metazoa > Chordata > Aves > Otidiformes > Otididae > Tetrax > Tetrax tetrax. Next base: position 4,923 of record WHYT01015285.1, on the reverse strand, counting down.
AAGTCACTCACGTGTGCAAAACAGAATTTCTTAGAACAAGCTTTCTCAATGTGCCTTCTGAAACTTTTACAGTACAGCCAGCACTTCTACGTATAAAACCAAGGAAAGCCGTGTAATTAGATTTTTTTTTTCCTTCTCCTACCTCTGCTGGTAATACAAAGCTTTAATCAGAAATTAAGTCACTGCTCTCTTCTGCTACCTACTGTCATATACAAAAAGCACTTCAGCAGATTTCTCCCCTGATGCAATTGTTTTTTCTTAGGAAATCAATTATTCCATTTGTATATGGAATAATATGGTATAAACCCACAATTTCCTTTTGTTATTTTATTAGCTTCAGAACACTTCTAGTTTTTGCAGACTATTTGACGACATCTTCAAGTATCTCCTTCATACGCACAATAACGCTTTCGCACTACAGAATGTCATGACTAGAGATGGGTTATCTTCTACGTACCAAGGGTTCTTTATTTTTCACTAGCCGAACGATTTTCACTGATTCCTCATCAAAATCATCATCAAAGTTATCGGGCAGAGGTGGAAGGACCGGGTCAAAGTTCTTCTGTGCTACAGTGTCATGTACTACAAGCATTGCCTGCATAAAGGAAATAAGAAACAGTAATGTAATGGGGTTACAGTTTCCAGTTCTCCTGTTTCCAGCATTATGGGAAACATAAACCCCTCCCCTTCCCACTCTCACCATAAATCCTTCCCCCAAAGACTTAGCAATAATCTTACCCATCGTGTAAACTATGTGGCGGTATATGTCAATATTTAAAGTAAATCCAGGCAATAACAAAGCTCAGCCTAAACAAATTTACAGAATAGAGGCGGCTATGGAAAGCAAAAAGTTAAGAAAGGGAGTTGAGTTCTTTTCCACTCCCTCAGAAAATATTACGGAGGGGAGGGAAGACAACATGACGCATGAAAGGCCTGCGCTGTACCTTCTCAATTCCCCCCACGTCCTAAAACCCGTGCAGGAAATCACAGTGGAACAGAACTACAGTCTGTAAGAGTTTTTCCTTTCTATTAAGGACTTTCCAACGTAACTTTTCCATTACAAAACGTTCTAATGGAATTCTGCAAAGGAATTTTGTTAAGGTCTCTGGTGTGTTTTTTACCTTGAGGTGTGGTGTTGACAACAGCTGAAGTAGCTCTTTTTCTTCATTATTCACTGGTGCAGTCTGCAACTCTTCTATTACCTTTAAAATAGAAATTAACAACCTGAAAATAAAAGGAGTCCACCAAACAAGATCATATATTTGCAACTGAGCATTTCTGGTGTTTGCTAACTTCTGTCATCCTTCAAAGTAGTGTTCGCGGATCAAAAACAATCCCAATCAATAGTGCATGGATCCTAAAAGAAATGAAAGTTTCTTCATCTATTTAACTTTTCCTAGACAGTACAGGAAGACACCATCAGGAATGTTTTTTGTAGCCTCTCCCTTACGAAGGCCTTCAGTCCTACCTGCCTGTGTCTGTCTTCACTGGACATTTAATGACAAGATATTTTAGATATTTTTGAGTTCTCATTTACTTATCAATCATGAGTGGTGAAACTAGCCAACAGATTCCAAAGACAGTGGGGAAGATGAGAAATACATACATATACAGCACAATCACAAAGGTTTGATTTGTTAGAAAAGCAGGCTAAAATAATAGGAAAATAAGGATTCGAGAATTTTTACTTACGTCTTCAACCAATCCTGCTGCACTGTGTAAAACAGGAGTTGGGCTCTGTCTTTCATAATGACGGAGTTTTTCATGAATCTGAAAAACATCATTCAGGTATATTACTAGAGAGATACAAAACTTCCTACATACACCTACACTGCATTATTTTTATATTTAAGTAACATAATTTTTCTGAGATAAGTGTCAGAAAAATAATCACTCTTGAGGTTGTTTTTGTTTTGTTTAGGAGTCTTTTAGTTTTCCTTTTGCTCACGCTAGTTTCACAGCCAGCCAGAAAAATCTGCTAAGACTTCAGCACCATAAGGGAAAAAATGAAGCTATTTCACACTGCCTTTTATCTACGGCACACTGTATTTGCATTTTGGCAATCAAGGTAGAAATGTTTTTTCTGAACAAAACAAGTCAATTGTCAATGAATGTCCTTAATATCTGTGCTTAAACAAATACATGCTTTGGTTAGTATAGAATTCTACAAAAAAAAAAAACCCAAACTTTGCCGAAGTAAATGGTTGATAAATCAAGGGAACAGAGAATAAGTAGTCTGTAAGGAAAATTTATGTTCATAAATGAACTTTTACCTTCATCAGGTAGCTGAGACTCTTTTCACTGAAGACATCCCTAAGGAATCCCATTTCCTCTTTATGATTTGAATCAGGTCTTAGCTGAGATGTCAAAAGGGCCAAAGTTTCGTGCAATCCTAAATGGAAATTCAAGACAGAACAAAAGCCTTGTAGATAGCAGATCTCACAGGACCTTCTATTGCAGACTTAACATCAGCTACATTTCATGATCACCAAGATGGTAACCAAATAAGTTTGCAGAGATTTGCGCTTATCTTTCACTCATTTTATAACGCTCCCTTCTTAAGCGGCAAAAATAGCTTAAGATACAACACATCAAGGCAAAATCTACCAAGCAACATCTATTTTTAAAGACATTACTTTGGAAGTTTCCCCTGTCAGTTAATCACCCTTTGTTTCTAAAACAGCTAGCCCTAGCTAAACATACTTTGAGTTATTAGAGTGCCGCAGCAGACTCGCAAAATGACTGAACTGTCTCCTTTGTAGCACAGCTATCAGCTCTGCTTCCCAAGCAACTTTGCTTCCAGGTGTCATCCTGTCCTTTCTGTCTCTGAGGCACCTGCCAGAAGTCAGTTCTGACCAGAGGAGGAAAGGACTGGTAGATTTCCAAAACTAGCTTGCGGCTAGTTTTCTAAAAAGCGCTTAAACCATCAATATCCCAATTTTGCAGTGCACAGGGTCAGATAAACATTAGGTTTATCATGTCCTCATGGAGCATGATGGAAAGAAAAAAAAATAAAAATGTAAAGGGGGCTAAAATCTGCTCCTTTGGCTATTCTCTCCATGAACTTTGGAGTGCATCTGGATGCAGGAGACTCAAACTCAGTATCACAAGGGTATGTGACTTCACTCTGGGTAGCATACTGGAAAAGCTGGTTAGCAAGCCTTGAATGGAATCACTGTTTTTTAAGTCAAAAGGAAGAATATTAACAAAGTTTACCAACATCTATTCAGAAAATATTAAGAAATAGCAGAGCAAGCAGCAGAGGGCTGATCTTTAATAAGCATGCATAGAAGGCAGCATTACACTGAGAGGTTCAAGATTGTCTGTAGGAGTCTGCCTGCCAGCACATATTCAGGGGCTCCAGGGTTCTTTTGAAACTAGGTGTTTCCTGAAATATGACAACCCTTATTAATTTCCACCTTTTATGCTCCACCTTCCTTGTTTTCTTATAGATTTCAAGAAATCTAGTTGAACTATCTTAATTCTATTGTGTTTAACTGCAATTTGAATTCATTTCCTCTGTGAAACGCATTCGCTAAGATTTCAGTCACTGGTCTGTTGAAAGCATGCAGGTTAGTTACCTGAGTCTTCTGAAAGCACTGGCATGGCTTTGTTCTTAATCTTAGAGACAAATGTTCAACTTAAACCAATACGACTCTTTCTTCTTTCTGGACTGCGATTCAGAGGCAGTCCTGAAATGAGCAAAGATAACACCTAAGCTCAAGCATGTGAGAAAAATGGCAATCACGTAACAACAGTAAATTCCTAGCACATCTTTCTCTCTGGTGTTCAGTTTGACCTGAATCTGGCAGAGTCCTGTAGTTATTCTGCTATGCCAAGTAACAACACAAAAAAATATTATTATATAATAACCATATGGTATCTTGGATAAAGCTGATGCTGAAGCCAGATGTTTCCCTATTCTATTCTCAAGACAGTTTTAGGAGGCCTAAAAGACAGAAAAGAAAAAAGCATGCTGCAGAACGGATGTCTAAAAGCACCAATAAACACCATATGCACAGAAACAGAGAGAGCATGCAGGAAAATGCTGTCATTACAAGATGTTCTGAGGCTTCCTAAAAGCACAGCTTAAAGGAACCTACGTCCCCCTGGCACTCTGATGCAGACCAGGCTACGATCACACGCAACTCATGAAAGCCAGGGGGAGTGTCTCTCCATCAACCTTGGTCATGGGTACAAAGGATGCTACAATAAATAAGGCTACTTCCATTGCTCAAAAACTCCATTAGATGCTTTTATTGCTGATTTTTCTTCTCACTGAGAGCAAACAACTCCAGAGCAATTTCATTTCAAACCACAAAACTGAATTTATGCTTCTAATCACCAGTCTAAGATGAAACACTGTGTGTTCCAAGGCATTTAAAATCTTGTTTCTGCTCGTAAAATTCATCAGACTAATGCTTGCAGAAAAAATAAAACAGCCATAACAGCATGCAAAAAGGATCAGAAAGAAATGTGGGATACTCCAACTCTTTGCTAAATGCAATCAAGGATGCTCCTTGTTTTTCTATTCGTTGACAAATCTGATATTTTGACTGCACGACACAAGTTTGATGGTGCTCTGATTCAACTTGATTTTCATTAGCTGCCTGAAGATACCACAGCACTGCATGGCAAACTAGCATATACCAGCTTAGGATTTTCCACATTCCTGAGTTTCTCTACTGCCGGCTCTTTTTGCCAGCTAACCTACCCCACACGCACCGGAGCCCCGCTCCGGGGAACGCAGAGCATCACACGGATACCGTCAAGCTAAGCCTTCAATTTAATGCTGCGCAACACAGGGTTAAATACCCGTACACCCGCTACGCACCCGAACGCACCCGCCCCCTGCACCCTTGGACCCATCCGTGCCCACCACGTACACAAACACATCTACCCTCTGTGCCCATGGACCCATCC
>WHYT01015284.1:140589-162364 GCA_009806455.1 Tetrax tetrax | reverse complement strand
TAAGTATTAAATGACACGATCTTTCCACAAAGCATCTTATTAGCTTGAAAAAGATGTTTGCCCTTTGATTTAATGAGTTAGTGGCTCACTTACTACAGTACAAGGTATCAGTTTGCTTCACTTAATAGCAAAAAGAAAAGAGATTTTTATTTTTTGGCTTGTGCTGCTTTTCTCTGTCACATAGAATCAAGACATAAAAGATTAAACACATATTGTTTTCCAAGTACTATAATTTAAGAGAAGTTTTCAAAACGTCTGTACAGCAAATGAGATGGAGGCTCACTATCTCTCTTTCGGTCTTGCAGGTGTTATAGGATATTTACAACAAAACAGTCCAGTCTGGACTTACAATGAACTATGCTTAAACAACAAAAGCTATTGTATTTTTTCCTAGTCAGTCCTAATACTCTGTCAACTATATCTGGGAAAAGTTCAGTTGAATAAGAAGAATGTTATTTTCTCCTTTTAAATCTAAATTCCATTATGAAAGAACCCCCTCCAATTTGTACTTTTTTTTTTTTGTTAGTGAGAAGACATTATTCAAGTAAAAAGTAATCATGAGGCTATTTGGATTATCTGACATTATCTGGTCATTTCCAGGAAAGGCTGTTTCTTTCTTATTTTCCATTTTGATTTTTCTTCCCTTGTCCGTCTCAAACAGACTTGATCCTGTCCCAAGGCTCATTCATTTATTTATGAACTCTCTTGTTGAACTCTAGTGAACTGTCTCTACTCTGGTAGGTACATAGTGACCTAGTCACAATCATTGACCTAATTTTGCATATTTAGAACATTTTGTTTTCATAATGACTGGAAACTACCCTATAAATACGAACATTCAAGATTAAAAGTAGAAATCAATGCTTTGATGGTATCACTTTCAAAGATCGCAATGAGATTATAACCAAGATTAAAGAGAAAGCCGTGATGATACTTGTCATCTTGTAAATCATTTTTTATTATTATATTTGTGTGACATAAAACTCTTTAGAGGACAGAACCAAAAAGCCTCCATTATTCAAAAAATCTCAGTCATAAAGAATACAAAGGGAGTCAAGGGGCAAAGGTATTTCTCAGGGCAGGCTGCTCTTTTCTGAGGCAGAAATGATGCAAAGACTGCATACTTCTTAGAAGTTTTATTCATGACAGATTATTCTCTTTTTTTGATAGTACAACATATTTGACAATATATGTGTACAGGAGAAATTTTTTTTTTTTTTCTAAACCACAGTTAGTTTGCGTTTGTCAAAACAGCAAATATCTGAGGCCAAGGAGCATATATAGAAGGCTCCATCTTCATTAGAACATCTATGCAAAAATATCCTCATCTAGGTATTTGTAAAATTACTGTACAGGTTAAATGAAAACTCATGTTCAGAAAAACAATTCTGGAAAAACAATAAAGGGCTAAGAATATTGTCCAGTTATCATAGAGTTTTATCCAAACTTAACATTTTAAAGCATAAAAGGTTCACAGGCCCTTATCACTTTACACTCAGTCTATTATATTCAAGTATTTACATCATATTCAGGAAGTCTCCCTATAGCTATTTAGAAGTCAAGCTACCAACCCCTTTGAATCCCATACCACCATGTTTGTGATCCAGGAGATGTTATTATACTTCTCAGACTTCTTTCATCCCTCTTGTGTTACCTCAGGAGGAGTCTTCTGCCTATATCCAGTTGTGCCTTCCATCTGCAAAACTTCCAGACCATAAGAAGAAAAGAGGAGCAGAGTGATTCACAGTCCTGGTTATCAGGCTTCTGAAACTCTCCACTCTCAAACTAGAGAATCAGAATAGTCTTAACTTGTATTTAGTTTATTGTAACAGTTAAGGAAGTCTTTGGTGAAGTGACATTTAATTTCTACAAAAACAATATATTCTGAGAATTTCAGATCATGAAAATATTCTTTTCATTGTTATTGTTCACCTTGTTCAGTACATAACAGGTACTACAATGCTAGTACAGAGTATATTGAGTAAGGTAGAGCTTCCCAGTGTACAGACTGGAAATATGAGTAGATTCTTGTATCTCATTTCACGATTGAAAATCAGTCAACTGCTTTGTTCAGAGACGACTTTTTTTTTTTTCTTTTCTTTTCTTTTTTTCTGTGAAGTAAAGCTGCAAAGCTCTTGGGTGAGTCCTTTTTTTCTTGCTTTGATGTTCCACGTGTTTTATCATTCATTGGTTCTTCTCATTTCATCTCTCTCTGGCTTGAAGAACAAAGAAATCAGGACCTTAGCAGTAAGAAATAAGCTACAGGCTTTGGTGACTTTCACGTTATGCTCCAGTTCATAATTTATCATGTAAGTTGGGGTTTTTTTGAACTGTACTGCAGTGTTTATCTGCTTAGATGGTCTTCATTTATAGAAACTGTGATATTTTCATTTCACAATGAAACTATTTCCCCATCAATCAACAGAGTGATTCAAAAGATAATTTAAAGAGAGAAAAGTGAATATGGAAAAATTCTAAACTTTTTGACAGGCATTTAGTGGTCACAAGGGAAAATAAAATATTTAAATGCTAGAGATGGACACTAATACCTCATATTCCATGAAGCCACCTTTTATTCCAAGTCTGTAATTTGAGTAAAATATCCACACTACTGTAATTGCAAAGTAGGCATCACCTCTGTAAAATTTAATTTGTTCATTTAATTGTAGGAATGGAAATTTGAAGGGAAAAACAATTGAAAACTCTTACTGCAATCTTCTACTTGAATGAGCAGTAGTCTGTAACTGAAGAAAATCTCAACACTTGTCCAATGCCACCAAGTTATGAAAAGTAAGTAGCAGAAGGATCTTTGATAGATTATTCCAATTATACAGTGAAGCCTTATAAATCTCTGTGATACATTTCCTATATTAGCTAGGAGATGAGACTTCAACTAAGAAAAAAAAGAGTATATGAGATGCAAGATATGGAGATTTAAGAAGTACACAAACAAGCAAATATCTGCAGGATTCAAGAGGAAAAAGAAAAAAAAAAAGCTGTTGTGGAATTCAGCAAGACATGAAAGCAAGTTTTTGAAGAATTAGAGAGACAAATAAAATAGATTAAGATAAAAACTGACTAAAAAAATATAAAGGAAATTAAATACCAAAATATTTAGGCATTATGGTAATATTGTCAAAATAAAATAGGATAAGAATAGAAGTGTAAGTAAAATCTTGTAAATATTTTCTAAAATAACAATGAAGAATAAGATCAAAAAAGGAAGTAAAGAAAATAAATAGATGCATAAGCAAAAGGATTTAAATTAAAATCAACACTCTAATAATCAAAAAGAGTAATATATTTCTGAGTTTTAGGATTAGAGTATAACATCTTCAGAAGGAAGTTCAAAGCATTCACACACAGAAAAACCCTGTTTTCTTTGAGTTGAAACATTTTTATTTAAAAAATCTCTCAGGGATATTTTAAAACGAAATACCTGGATATGCCAGAACAGTAAACTTTATTCTTATAACTGTAAATTGCTATGAAATAAATTTTAATTCAACAGAAGAAACATCTCAAATTTGCCAGACCTGACTGGAAAATCAGCATTAAAAAGACATAGAAACTTTCTTCATCTAGGGTAGACACTTCAGCTATTTTTAAAACATAAAAATAAGGAGAATATCCCCAAAGACACTATCTAGAACTTAGAATAAAACTCATCCAGAATTTCCTGGAAGTTCAAAATAGTTTTTCATTGTGAGACTAGTATAAGAAATGTTTTATATAGCTCAGTACTTATAGCTTTGGGAGAAGACTGGAAGTCAAAACACTGAAATATTAAAGAAACAGAAACAAATATGTACTCAAACTGCTTGTAACTTAACAGAAGCAAAAAAAACCATACAAAGTCTTAAGGGACAACTCATGTCAGTTTCATTTCCTGCAGCAGATCACAGAGGATTTCATGCTTATCCAAAACCAAGTAATGAAACTTCCTGCGTTTCCTAATCATAAGTACGAAGTTTACCTTTTCCTCATAATATGATGCTTACTTGTCTGGAGTTACGCATGATCCAGAATGGAAGATGTCAGGTCTATGGCCTTGCTCTAGCTATGTATCACACAATAGGTCAAACATGGTCTGCTGAGAAGAGCAGCTTGCCTTATACAACAAATTTTCCCAACCTGCTCAACCATTCCACAGTCTGCACCATGGTTTCCATCATTCATCCCAGATTCAGTGGAACATTATTTTCTGCTGCAGTATATAATAAAAAAGGGGGGGGAAGAAAAAAAAAGGAAAAAGAAAAAAGAAGCACCCCTCTACAATCAAGTCAGATTGTGACCTTCCTGTGTTTGCACGTGCATGTACTGAGCTACTAGCTCACGGTAAAGCCCACACAGCTTGTCTTCACTGTTCTCTCTATCCTTAACACAAAACTGAAACATTTGAGTAGAGTTGATCAAAAGCTGACAAAAGTTTACAGAAATTCAAAACCTTTGCAATAAAATCTGAACCACATGAATACCACACGGTTTCAAGACTTCTAGGAAGCTTTTGGATAAAATAAGAGAATATCTCCTTTGTCTTGTTTATTGCATGAACATAAAAGTGTTCTCTGGACATAAAATGAAAAATAAAACCAGCTGCAAGACCATTGTAGAAGACAAAATAATTTTCTTCATGCTTTCCACATGGTAATTCTAATTTAATTTTGTCCTTATTTTCGCCTTCAATCCCAAAATACTTCAGAGGGTAAGACAGAATCAGAAGCAGAAGGAAAGAAAAAAAAAACGAAGCAGTAAAAGTCAGATTATATTTTAAAAGAACCAGTTAATAGATTGACCTACAAGCACAAAGAAAGGAAGAAAAACTAGGAGATGCCTGTCGAAAGAAGTAGCCTGAATAAATAAAAGCTTGATAGTTGTCACGGCCCACTCAGGACTCATGATGGTTCTTTTAGTGCGATCTCGAAGTGCAAAATTACGGCAAACAAGCCAAAGCGGTTGGTTTCAATTAAACAGCACAAACTTTATTATTTTACCCATAAAGCAGCATTTGATAAGTGAAAGGGAGTGAAAAGGAAAAGTAAAGACAGGAAAAAAGTAAAAGAATAATAGCTACCACTGCAGGTCCAAGGCCTCCCTAAGGTCCCAGATCCAGGCAGTGTCTTGCTGGTCCTCACGATCAATGTCAATGTCGATCCTTGGTGGGAAGAGCTCTTCAGGGGTCTCATTGTTAGGGGTCGACCTTTTATGCCAAGTAGCAAACCTTGCTCCTCCTTACTTCGGGGATCTCTGCCTGTTCTTGGCCGTTAGGATAGAAGTGTGGTTTTTGTACATTATAATTAGCAAAGTTCCATTAAAGGGCACTTTCTCACCGTTGTTTTTGAGACAGCAGTTGTGATTCATCCTCCTCGATAGCAGCTGCACAGTTATCTCTGCCAGTTTTCACAACAGGGATGAGCCATGGCACCTCCGCGCCACTCTGTCTGCTGTTTCAAGAATGTAGTACATTTTGTTGTTAGGCCAGAGTAGGCCTTGTCCATAACAGTTCTGTTCTGTTCCCGGGAAAAAAAAAACAACTGCATCTCAGGCAGGCTGCTCACAGCAACTCATGTCAAGTTGTGAGCCTAACTTTTAGGCCAGATCAAGTCCATAGTCCACCTGGAAGTCATCGATGACAAGGTTGAGACAATACTGATTTTCTGACCAACCCTTACAATAGTTTATTCACTTTTAATATTTTCATTACTAGGAACAAACCAAGGGTAGAAGAAAGGTCCTTCAGTGTCCTCACCTTTGCATTACAAAATATTGGTCATAAGGGATACCTCTATTAAAACCTAATACGGTGATGATTCTTGGTGACCAGGGAAAAGCAATGACTATTTCTCTTGCTTAAATATAGAAATGCCTTCCAGAGATTTTAGATTACATACATAATTATTTCCTCGTTTTCCTAAGAGGAAATTTGGTGCAGAAAACCAGGACAAATGAGTGAGGAAAACTTGACATCAATATTCTTGAGATCAATCATTAGTCTTTTTGGTTTTGTGGTAAATTAGTTTAGATCCAACAACATTTGAGTCACCAGTAATCATATTCCTTAATGATAATCACTCTTCCTTCTCATCAGCGGACTTTCCCCTCAAATCTCTCTGCCCTACCTCTCCTTTACGGAGGCCATAAGAAAACTCCTGTTTGATGTCCAGAAAATACTGACTAAACATTTCCAATGAAAATGGCTGCCATGAGACGTATAAAGATGCCTGCAGTATTTCCAAAAACGTGACATGAGTCTTAGACTAGTAAACAGAAATTATTTCCAAACTCTCTCTTTCCTTTTTTACATAAAAAAAAAAAAAAACCCACAGTCTTTCTCAAGGTTTTAGAACAATGTTATAGGTATATTGAGATTTTATATCATAGTAATTTTTTTTTTTGCTCCCACTTAAAGAAAAAAGCAAACTAATTGTATAGTGGGTCTCACTTCTTCTTTCGTAAACAAAACACTTAAATGAGGTTGTTAATTAACTTCAAATTATATCCATTCTATCCACAAAAGAAAGTGTAAAATATATGTTGTTTACCTCTTTCCTTAGTCTATTTTCAACGTAATTTCTCCTCATTACAGTCAGTAATTTCCTCTACATCCAAGTTGTTTACTACCTGAATGTTATAAATCCATTTCCACTACTTGCATGGAAAAAAGAATCTGTTTCTTCAGAATTTCTCTTAAGATTTATTTGTTTCCTTGTGACTTAAATAACTATCTTAGCCTTCTGAAAACTTGTCCAACCTGAAAAGAAAGTAAGAGATGTGTCAATAGTGGGGGTACACCAAGGATAAGAAATCAATAACTTACACATTACTCTTGGACTGCCGCCCTGTGCGTAGGAGAGTAATAGGTGAACATCTAATAGTTGGGACTGACTGAGGTTGGAATTAATCAAAGATAAAATGAACTTGCCATATTCGCAGAAGCTTACAGGAATGATTTAGAAATTCAGAGTTTGATACCCTGTAGTCTCTGAAAGGGAAAGAGCAGTTTATATTTCCTTCCTCCAAAATAAAGGCCTCCATTCCACAAAACCCAAACGACTTTTGTTACTAAAATAAGTAACTAGCGGAAGCAAGTCACATACGTTCCCTTTGTACTCTAAATTTTATAAAATTATGTTCCTCTGAAACAGTAGAATCTCACATAACAAACTGCTAGTTTCTTGAATCAGATAAGTTAGAAGACACTAAGAAACTTTATTGTTCTGCATTACTTACATTTTTCTTACAATTGTCTAAGACTGCACCTTTGTGTATAATTTCTGCATAAACATACAGTGAGAATACACCCTCTACCCTGAAACACTGTGCAGTGTAGGAGTCTTGCACAGGTAATGGGTGCAAAATGGAGGCATGTAGGATCACCTAGAGAAAACACAGTTAATATTCCTACAAAAGATTTCCAAAGTCCTGTTTGCCCATCTCCAGTCACAGCTGTGAAAATTTTTATTTCAGACTTTAAAATAATGTTTACAATACAAGTTTGAGTAGGATGTCCTACATAAATCATCAAAGTGTTCACAGTGATTTGGAAGAGCTGTCATAGGAAGTTACCACCCACACTAGGTTATCACTATGAGAGCTGCAAATGTCCACTGTGGTGCTGTCTGGCAATACATTGACAAGGCCCCAAGGTACTAACTACCTGTGTGGACACAGGCAACAAGGTGATAGAGCCATCTTACTGCACTTAGAACTCTAAATCGTCTAAGTGGATTCTCATTCTGTTAAACAACAGTGTCCAGGAATTCTTCTCAATTAGAGAGGTTGCAATTATTTTCAGAGTTTATAGAGCACTTCTTTCTTTGCTTTTGGGGTTGGTTGTTTTTTTTAACATCTTGTATGATTGTTACTGTAACTGTGTGACTCAAGATGTGGTATGACATGTATATCACTTACTCTTTAACTGGCCCTGAAGTTTGGGCTCTAAAAAGGACTTGAAAAATCTAAGCTCATATTTTACAAAAAATAATTACTTTCAAACTTCTAATGCACTTCTTTTCTGTAATCTTCACGATGTAAATGCCCTACAAACTACTATGAGCCTTAACTTCAATGGTGCAGTAAGTCAAACAGTAATCTTCTGAACATTTACTGCCATTTCATTCAGAGATTTTCTCAGTCTAAACTATTATTGAATAAATTAAGAAATAAACTAAATTTAATTGAAGTAAAAAGGAAACATTTTAAATGATTGAGTTGATATTAATAAATCAATAACTGGCAAGCACCAGCCTGGACTGCTCTATATCCCTTTCATTAACCTGTTGGCATCATATATACACGGGCAACATTGTGCATTTCAGATATTTTAGAATAGAGTAGAATACAATCATTACAGTTGGACAAGACCTCTAAGATCGTCAAGTCCAATGGTCAACCCAACAGCACCATGCCTTCTAAACCATGTCCTGAAATGCTACGTCTACACATTTTTTGAACACTTCCAGGGATGGTGACTCCACCAACTCCCTCGGCAGACTGTTCCAATGCTTGACCACTCTTTCAGTAAATAAATGCTTTCTAATATCCAACCTAAATTTCCCCTGCTGCAAGTTGAGGCCATTTTCTCTTGTCCTATCATAAGTTATTTGGTAGAAGAGACCAACACCAGCCTCCCTACAACCTCCTTTTAGGTAGTTGTAGAGAACAACTCAGCCTCCTGCTCTCTAGACTAAACAATCCCAGTTCCCTCAGCCACTCTGCATAAGACTTGTTCTCCAGAGCCCTCACCAGCTTTGTTGCCCTTCTCTGGATGCGCTCCAGCAACTCAACATCCTTCTTGTACTGAGGGGCCCAAAACTGCACATGGCATTTGAGGTGCAGCCTTACCAGTGCCGAGTAACAAGGGGTACAATCACTTCCTTGCTCCTACTGGTAATACTATTTCCGATACAAGCCAGAATGCTGTTGGCTTGTCAATGTGATTGTCAGGTACAATAAAAAATTGTGACAGCAGGTAATACCACTGATTGTTATCTGACCTACTGTGACCAGAATAGACAGCAAACTGAGAGCAACAGTATTCTTCCAATATTGGTCTCAGTCTATAGGGCCTGAAATGTAAACAGGCATCTAAATATTCTCCTTCCTAACATTTTAAACATATATTTTAAATCACTTTGATCTAGGAAAGTACGTTTTTTGGAAGACCTCCTATAAGATTGTATGATATATAATGATAGCACCGAAAACTACTTAACAAAGTATTATCACGGTGTATTTACTTTGTTTGAGGATAATCTGGGAAAACAAGAAGTAAAAATAAAGCTATAAATCATTGGGGTTTCAAGCTGATTTTGCAACTTAAAGTTGCAAGATAATTTAATAAAACTGAAAAGTTAAAGTTTGACTTATCTATTATTTGAATGTTAGGTTTACAGGTTAATACAAAAGAGAACAAGTTTTTTCTAGAGATCATGCGATATTTTTATTTGCCATGGAAACAACAGATTACATTATCATGAATGATGCAAATAACAGATTTTTTTCACATAGAAGGTTCTCAGTGGTAAAATACCAAAAAATTAAGACAGAAAAGACAGAAACTGTGCTTATGCTCGTAAGACATTACTACCTTGTACCACCTCTGCATTGGTATAGCAGCATAAAGAGGACGAATGACAAGTATGAAGGATCAATAAATCTCTCTAGAGTTCTTCTGACTTTTTATGACATAAAAAGGGTGATATCATGTTTCACATAAAAATACCTTATGTTATAGCACAGAATGTTGTCACTAGGTCCAGAATTTTCTTTCATATGTAGGAAGCAAAAGAAAATAGAACAATTCATCTATGTGAAATTAATGAGTCAGAATATGTACAGTTTACTAAAATTATTAAGGTTTTGTTCTTTTTTTTGTCCTTGAATGTTACACTCTTGCTTTTCTATGCCATTTCTTCACACATCATCTCCTTTGATACATCATTTCCTTTTTCTCTTCTAGTTCCTTCTCCTTTCTAGTCCAGTCTTGTCTCATATTTCCACCTTTTCTTTTCTGATTTTGTAACACTTCTTTAAGATTGGCCTTTCTAAGTCTCCTGAGCATTTTGCTGCAGTAAGAACCGTATGTGAAACACTGCAATATTATTTAAAACCAGAAATAAATACTATAAGAATCAATATCCATAGAACTTTGAGTGAATAGAAATAGCAATAAAAAAGAAAACCATAGACAGATTTACTAAATGCTTCCATTTGTCAAGCTTATGTTTCTATACAAAAATATGTAAAAAAGAGAAATGAACACAGAGGATTTTTTTTTTTTTTTTTACAATGGTGAAGATATTTCATTAGCCTAACCACTAGAATACTATGCAATAGGCAGATTTTCAGTTTATGGTCCGCCAATCCATGACCGCACAGAAATTATCTTGTACAAGTTCATATGGACCATACAGAAATATAAGTATGTAGAATTTCTTAAATAGTTTTCATTTGCTCCCAAAAATGTATAGATATAAAATTGGAAAAGGTTTTTATTCCTGATTCTTAGTGCATTATTTCATTGTTTAAAAAACCCCCAAACTCAAAAATAACAAAAAAAAACCAAACCCAGAGCAAAACCCAAAACCTCACAATACAAGGTGAATTTCAGAAACTGGCCACACTGTAATCATGGAGTTCCCAGAGGATGAAACCCATCTGCGTTCCTTAATAGGTCATTTACCTCACATAGGAAAGAAAATCTTCCCATGCTTGAGGAATTGAAATGTATTTAAAACTTCAGTTTCTGTCTTCCTAAGCATATATGTCTACCTGCCACAAAATCCTCTGAAAACAAAGTGCAGTTGTAGCACCATTAAGATAATGAGCCTGTCAATACTCCTGCAGTGTTTCAGCTGTGAAAACCGGGGCCTTAACTATTCTCTGTGAAGTAAGTGCCTTGATTACAAAAGAAGGTGGGCATTGCACTGTTTACATACTAAGGAACAACAACATTTATCACTGTCACTTTCAGGGTAAGGCTTTCAGAAATGTGTTTGTGTGTTTCTAAATGAAGGGAGACAAAGGAATAGAATATTTTGGTGTGAAGTTGTTTTTCTAATTCTGCATATCATCTCCAACTTGATTTTGATTTTCAGTTAGAAAAACAAAATCCTGGTTCATCTAGACACACTTGTTTGGATTGTTTACATTTGAGACTCTGAAAAATGCTGGAAGCTATCTCATCAAGGTAATAAACTGATGTCAATAAAAACGTGACTAAAAAGTTTTCCAATATACTTGGATCTGATTCAGTCTGATCACACCTAGCTGTAACTTTTGTACAAGAAGAATGGGTCAGCTCTCATTTAGTGTACTTTCTATAATAGAGCTAATCTTTTGTGTTTTCATAGAAATACTGAAATATATTTATTTATTTATAACTGAAGATAGTGGTCTAATGTGTTTTTATGGCATCATCTTCAGGTTCTATGTAGGTTCAAACACTAAGAGAATATAGGAAAACCCAAACCCCATCAGTTCTCTATTTTCATCCTTCCCCAAAACAGTAAAATAGTGTCTGTTTTCTTGCTCCTACCATGTTAGTTAGCTAGTCATATTGTAACTCTTAAAAGAAGAGACTGCAATTTCCAACTAAGATAACCTGAAGCAATAAAAATTACATTAAAAAATCACTGTAACGAGAATCCTAGGAAACAGGATCCCTATAGAGAGAGGATGATGATGAAACTATTGTGAGCTAAGAAAAATAAATCCAGTAGCAGTTACAGTGATTGCTTTTAGAGAAAACCTTTTCTTGTTCTTTGATTTTTTTTTTCCTCAATTTCTAGACATGGATATTATGGGGGTTTGGTCATGGCCATCACTATAGGCAGCCAGTCTTGAGACTGAACTTTTTTTTTTTTTTTTTAAATCTGACAGGTTCACAATGAGTGAAACCATGAATTAGGAAGACAAAAATCAAGTGTCAAGAGTGAGTCAACAGGAATATGTCCCACTGGAAAGGGTTATTTTCCTCTCTCTGGCTTCCCTTCATGTTGCTCTCCAACTGGAGAACCTTCCCTCAATTCCTTCTCACCACTCTAAAGGACAGCATGTGCATTCTGCCTTCAGCTTCTTCCTTTTTCAAGAGACCAGGATTCCTACAACTTTAAAGAATGGCTCTCTGAAGTTCTAACTGACATTCCACTGGCACTGCCTCTGCTGTAAGGAGCTAGGTACCTGCCTAAATGCAGAAAAAGATCAGGGAGAGGAAAAGCTTGTGAAGGGCCTAGTACAGTATTATAAATGTTCTTCACATACCAAATCCTGTACTAAATCCAGAACACAGCAGCTACTGAGAAGAAAATTATCTTCATCTCAGCCAAAACCAGGACAGAATTAAAATAGCTGAAAACAGACAAATCAAAAAAGTGACAAGGAAATACTGAATATGAAAGCTTATATTATTCTAATCCCTATAAAACACAAGAAATAGTGGGATCATGTCAACACTAACAGGAAAAAAAAATTAACTACAATTATTTGATTTTCCTGCCTATAACAAATACATTTCTTAAGTTAAATTTCTTAAGAGATGCTCTTTTCTGAAAGCATGCATTTTTCTGAGCTGACAAGGAGACAATCTGTGGTGTTTTCCATATTAAAAGGGAAAAATATGACAGACAAAACATAAGGAAAGAATTAGACAGAACACTCCCTGCTGAGGGATCTGTAGAGCTTTAATTAAAATTAACTACTGCAGTAATGACAAACTATTAGATTGGAGTGACAACAAACTATGATAATGTAATAGTATTTTAGTATTCTTTGTTAGAGCTTAGTACCTGATTCCAGGAGGTTTTTTTCAAGCCATATTATCAGTGTAGAGCAACACGGAAGAGATTAGTTCAAAAAACAGTTCTAAACAATATCATGTTTCATAAAGCTTTTTACTTTTTTCATCAGAACTGGACTCTAAGAACATTTTATAAATCTGATTAGGAACAATCTCCACATGTCATTTATCTATTTAGAAACTTACAGTAATGCATTGCTGTAATACCTCAGTAAGTTACTGACGTTAATGTATTTTTATAATGTTTGTAATATGACAAATCACTATTATTTTAATTTTATGGGAGGAAGATTGAGCCGCATTACATTGTCTGTGATTTACTCCCGTCAGCTATAGTCATCCTAGAGTTAAGCATTCCAATGTGCCATTGCAGTTTAGCCTGCTGTCTAATCTACAGTGATAGGGCAACTTCCCTTTCTATAAGAGGGATATTTGTTTGATTTGAGAAACTTACCTGAGGATGGGATGAAATTAGTATCTGTTCCCTCCCATGAGTGAGCCAAGGTGAGTCATTTAGGGTCAGTTCTAGAGCTGAGATGAAGGAAGTTATGAGAGAAATACTGGTTTATGTGACTTCTCTGGCATCAAATGGGAAGTTAATATTAGGATGAAGTTTGACAAGCAAGCATATTTTTCAGTTTTCAGATTGTGTCTTGAGCTAGAAACTGTTTCTCAAAGGCTCTCAGTGTATTAGTGGTCAACAGCAAGTATCTTACAGACCTGTGGCCAGGTACTTTTATCCTCTGATGTGGGCTTTGCAGAGCAACTGGCAGCTTTCAGTGAAAATCAGGTAACGTGATTATTTTGAAACACTTTTGATTTATTACTTTGGTATTTATAATGAAAATCTTCTGAAACCTTGTGATATGTCTTGAATAATCTGTTTATGGGGATGGGAAGAAGGGTCAGAAAAAAATTACAGGGAGCACTAAAATAAGCTATCTAAGTACAAACATTTCACCTGACCTACCCCGAGGATGCAGATAAATTCTACTTCTCTTGTATGTGCCAGTGATACAATCATAAGAAGAAAAAAAAAAATCCAGGTTGTGTTTTTCATGTCCTAAACAGAACAAAGTGACTGCAAAGAAACAACATGAGACCATAGCTCTGCTATGCAAACTGATCATGGTCTTTCAGTCACCCAAGGTCAGGCAGGATACTGTTTCCAGGGATGGGGCATCTACTACCTCTCTGGTCAATCTGTTCCTGTGTTTCACTACTCTCATTTTAAAACTTTCTTCCTTATATCTGATGTGACTCTACTGTCTTTTAGTTGAAAACCATTACTCTTTGTCCTGTCACAACAGGCCCTGATAAAAAGTTTGTCCTCATCTTTCATACAATCCCCCTTGAGGTACTAAAATGCTGCAATAGGGTCTCACCAGAGACTTCTCTTCTCCAGGCTGAACAGCCCCAACTCTCTCAGCCTGGCCTCATAGGAAAGGTGTTCCAGCCCTCTCATCATCTTCATGGCCCTCCTCTGGACTCACTCAAACAGGCCCATGTCCTTCTAATGTTGGGGGCTCCAGAGCTGGATGCAGTACTCCAGATGGGGTCTCACCAGAGTAGAGGGGGAGAATCATCTCCCACGTCCTGATGGCTGTGCTTCTTTTGATATAGCTCAGGATATGGTTGATGTTCGGGGCTGCAAGCACACATTGCATGTCCAGCTTTTAATCCACCTGCATTCCCAAGTCCTTCTCCACAGTGCTACCCTCAATCCCTTCATCCTCCATCCTGTATTTGTGCTTGGGATTGCCCTGATGCAGGTGCAGGACCTTGCACTTGGTCTTATTGAACCTCATGACGTTCAATAGCCCCAATTCTTGAGCTTGTTCAGGTCCCTCTGGATGGCATCCAGCCCCTCAGGCATGTCAACTGCACCACTCAGCTTGGTGCTGTCTGCAAATTTGCTGAGGGTGCACTCAATCCTCTGTACATGTCATTGCTGAAGGTATTAAACAGTACTGGTCTTAATACAGACCACTGAGGGACACCGCTTGTTACTGATCTCCACCTGGACATTGAGCCGTTGTCCACTACCCTCTGGATGCAACCATCCAACTGATTCCTTATCCACTGAACAGTACACCCATCAAATTCATATCTCTCCAATTTAGAGAGAAGCATGTTGTGGGGATTGTGTCAAAGACCTTACAGAAGTCCAGATAGATTAAATCCTTAGCTCTTCTGTTGTCCACTGATGTAGTCATTTGTTGTGATTTAAGTCCAGTCTGCAACTGAGCACCATGCAGCTGCTTCCTCACTCCCCTCAATGGGATGAGGGAGAGAATAGGAAGAGGGAAAGAATTGGAAGAGTAAAAGTGAGAAAACTCATGGGCTGATATAAAAACAGTGACAGGGAAAGCAAAATTCTCACACACAAGGAAAGCAAAACAAGGAAGCTGTTCACTATTTCCCATGAACAGGCAGATGTTCAGCCACCTCCAGGAAGGCAGGGCTCCATGACGTGTAGTGGCTACTGGGGAAGACAGAACCCCATCACTCTGAATGCCCCCACTTCCATCTACTTCCCCCAGCCTCCTATTGCTGAACGTGATATCATATGGTATGGGGTATCACAGTGGTCAGCTGGGGTCAGTTGTTGTGGCTGTGTCCCTTCTCAGCTTCTTCAGCACCCCCAGCCGACTCACTGGTGGAGTCGTGTGAGAAGCAGAAAAGGCTTTGACTCTGTGTAAGCAGTGCTCAAGCAGCAACTAAAACACGCCTGTGTTATCAACACTGTTTTCAGCACAAATCCAAAACATAGTCCCATACTAGCTACTATGAAGAAAACTAACCCTTAAAATTCTTAAAGATGTGTCACCTCTGTTCTGCTCCCTTGTCTCCATGGTCAGTTTCCTAGGTGGTCCCATTGACTGCTTGAACAGCTGGAAGTATGCTTTCCTAAAAATCAGGGTCCTGACTTTACTCTTCACCTGATCCATATCCCTTAGGACTGCAAACTCCACCAGTGCATAATCACTGCAACCCGGACTACTCCAGTCTTAACGTCACTGATCAGCTTGTTTGTTTTGGTGATGAACAAGTCCAGTATCGCATCCCTTCTGGTAGGGCTGTCTACTACCTGGCTTAAGAAGATACCTCAGTGGACTCCAGGAGTCTCCTGGATTGCATACAGCTCACCATACTACTCTTCCAGCAGATGCTAGGGTGGTTGAAGTCCGCCAGCAGTATGAGAGCCTGTGAGCGCAGTGCCTTCTGGAAGGCTTCATTAATAGGCTCTCCTGTACAATGTGGCTGAAATGCCTCAGTAATGGCCTTATTCCAGGATTTCATGGATTGTGTATTCCAGCTGAACAGCACGTAGATTTGGCAATATAAGAAAATACTTTAACCATACGTAAGATTTACTTCTTACACATGATGTGACCTAGTCTGCATCACTGCTGAGGGTCCAGAGGTTCAGTCCCTCCTGAATGTGTTGCATGGTATTAACTACAGTAGTTTTTTCTGCAGAGACCTGTTTTCTTCTGGTTCCTTTGTTGAGTACAAAACATACTGAGTCACTCCAAGATGACATAGAAGCAAAGTGGACATAGAAGCAAGCAAAAATAAAATCAAAGTACTTACACCAAACTAGGTAAATTGCTTAGACATTCAAATATTTTCCTCTGACCTTGGTGCAAACAAATTGCAGAACAGGATCCAAACCCAGGATCGAAACCTGTTCTGCAATTTGTGATGGTTTAGCCTGGATCACCACAGTTTCTCACTCACCCTCCCCCTACCCAGCGGAACGGGGGAGAAGAATTGGGAAGAAAGGAAAACTCGTGGGTTGAGATAAAAACAGTTTACTAAAATACTAAAAACTACAAAGATAACAGAATATAAGGATATTAATATATACAAAATATACAAAATTAACAATGTACGATTTCTCACCACCCGATGTCCAAATGACTGATGCAGCCCGTCCCAAGCAGCAACCACAGAAACAACACCAAGCAGCAAGCAAAGAGGGGAGAGCAAGCTAGCAAGGTAGAGGGAACAATGCCAGCAAGCAAGAGAGAAGAAAAGGATGCCAAGGGTGCCCACATGGGTGCCAGAATGGAACACCCGAATGGATCCCCCCTCCCATGGGCAACCCCCACTTATATACTGTGCATGACGTTTATGGCATGGAATACTCTCTTTGGCCAGTTTGGGTCAATTATGCTGTCTGTCTTTCTCCCAGCTTCCTGCATCTGCATGTTAACGAGACTTTAACAAGACTTGGAACAGTGTCCTTGGTCTCATTCACAACAACTCGTATCATCAGAGTGTTTTTATCAACATTCTTCACATATGAAATCCAAAACACACTGGCTACTGAGAGGAAAATTAACTCCATCCCTGCTGAAACCAGGACACATTGCCTGATGAAAATAATTTTTAAAAATAGTTGTAATTTTTTTAATGTTTAAAATAGTTGTAATTTTTTCAGCTTTTTCTCATGTTTTCAAAATATCTGAACCAATATGAAGCCAGGTTGTTGCAATAACATAAATTCATCTTCTAATATTTTCTAAACATAATCTTTTCAAGTTTTCTAAGTAATTTATCATTAAGGTTAAGAAAAAGCTCTTGTTTTTTAATCTTGACTATTTTGTTCTGATACTGAATCTAGAAGTTACTGTCTTATTAGATACACAAAACTTAGATAATTATTTCCTAAAGTGAAATATGCATTTTTTTATTATGTGATACATGGGGAATTAAATTTTAGAAATTCATCTTGCCATCAGTAGATACTGACAAGACGTAACAAAGAATTATCCTTGAGCTGTATCCTAATTTCTATCGAGAAAGTATTTAAGCTTTTGTTATAGGGATACTTTTTTCTTTCTAGACAGAAGAAAAGTTACAGAAAGAATCCTATTCCTTTTACCAAGTGGATACAGTGAACAGATTAAGGAGTATTTAAATATACTGCTTACCGAGGTTGGACTTTCACTGCATTCTGAAGATTGTCTTGGTAGAGTACTTTGTGTGACTTCAACTTTACCATTAAATGATGTCAACTTTTGACACTTACCCTCTACTAAAGCTGAATCTCCTAACTTGTTAAGAATGGTTAAATAATGAAAAGTATGCAGTCAAGCTACTATTCAGTTGATATTAACATTTTTATTTCATTTGAATACAAATAATTCCATTAATTGTATTAATGCAGATCTTGACACTATGTTTTGTCCTAGGGCTGAGAAGACTATATAGTCTTCACAATCATCATAAACATTAGTAAATAACAGTCAGGTGGTACTTATAATTACTCTGAAATGCAGATACTTTAAAAAATTAACCAGATAATAACTTTTATTATCTTATTTTATTTTATTTATAATAATAATAACTTTTTATTTAATCCACCAACCAGGAATCTCTTCTCCATGAGGAGTGAAGTATTCACTTCTTACATTTAAAAAGTGGGAAACGCTTTGTGTTCCTTCACCCGTGATATTACGATTCCAGATGAAGCAGGTCGCTGAATAGGCATCATTAGGTGCTGAATTTAAGTTTCTTTCAAACCATCTGGCACAGACTACAGTTCCTGGAGCTGTAAAATAACTTGATATATATTGCTTTTTAAATATAATTGAAAAGACGATGTAACCAAGTACGTTGTGTTAAAAACTCTTGGCAAAAAAATAAATTAGGATTTTTCACGTGTGTCAGGTATTGATTGCAAAGTAACCCTCCATCAGAATATCTTGTAAAGGTATAATTTAAAAGAACACCTATGTGTGTTCCCAACAACAGGCAAGAATTCTCTTTCATTAAATTACACCTAACAAACAATGAATTGAATTAAAAGCTATTTCTTTATTATACAAAAGCTGCTTTGGGGTTTTTACAAAGTTCAGTCAGTCCCCTGTGATGTACTGATCAAATTAACATGGTTACTACCTTCCGTATTTGCTCTTTTGCTGGCAGGAAATAATCTGAAACAGATTGTGATGGTATTTGTCAGAAACCTCAAAAGATAATTTTCTCTGCCATAAAACAACTGGTAAACATTTAACTAACCACATTACTACAATGCTTCATTCTCATTAATTAAAATTCCAGTAATGATGTACTGATGAATGTGTTGCAAATGCATAAAATAGAAATTCATGTAGTTGAATTCACATAAATGTAAATACTCATAATTCAGTCAACAGAGTATCACCAAGTAGAGAAACACCTTAGGAAGCTGCCAGCTGTGCAGTCTGTTTCCAAGCAGAAATACGTTCTAGCTCCAAGTGAACTCCACCATGGGAGCAGAAAGATGGGAGAGTGACAGGACATAGTTTATAAAAATAGGATGGCTCTTTACTAATTTGGGACGTTATCATGCAGCTCCTGTCCAGCCAATTATTCATCTAGTCCCCAGGCAATCCAAATTTGTCAAGATAATTGGATAAAGCTCTGCTTTGTCAGGCAATGGGGAGTTTTAGCAATCAGCTGAGCAATAGGTGTTAAGGGAAGCACTATTGCATACCTTTATTTAGATGACAAGCCAGCCTTTCATGCAACACTTCATCAGCATTAAAGCTTCTAAAAATCTCTCAGGTCCAAGAAGTACAGTGAAAGCAATCTGAGTACTTCCATTTACCCTTAGGAAGATGGCTAAGAAAGCAACACAAGTGATCCTACAAGTGTGTAAAGACTACTACCTCCCATTTCCCTGGGTCCACCTGGTATTTTACCTTCCCATCACACAGCCAGAGCCCTGCTGGTGCTCTCAGCCATGCTTAAGATCCGCTGTCTTATTCTGCTTCAGCTAGACTGATCCCAGTATTTCAGATGAACTATGTTGGGTATAGTGAGTGATACAGGTATACCAATTCACAGCAATACACTGCAAGATGCACTGTGGAGAACTCGTTATAATCAGCTGCTCACGGAGACTTCAGCTATATTTGCAGTAAACCATAGGCAAGATGTTAGTCAAAAAAATCAAGACTGTTGGCAAAGCTGAAATCTTTGACAAAACTTTCTAGTACCTCAAATACTCAGTATTTCTATATTTTCTCTTCTGCAGTTGATATTAAGCTCCAGTCATCTTTCCTGAAGATTCCAGTTGTAATACTGGACTTCATTATGATATCAGAGAGAGATCAGTTATTCTCTGACTTAGAACCTGGAATCCTTCCAGGGACCAGTGATCATGAAATGATCAAGTTCAGTATAAGCAAACAAAGGACAATCACAACATACTGTAGATACACTTCGTGCTTCAAAAGAGGTGGAAAAAAATGAGTTAAAAAATCAGCAGAAAAAAAATATAGAAAATCTGAATGAAGAGAAGGAGAGGTTGGCAATTTAACAGTTTATTAAATGATGCACTACAATCATGAGACAAGACGGCTTTGGCTAAATGTCCATCCTGATTCAGGGGTTAAATTAAGGTAACCACTACATACAGTAAAATAAAAAATCCCAATATCTTACAAGCAGAATGTTAAATGATATTAAGTCAGGAACTGCAAAAGACAGAAAGTGTTAAGACGTTGCTGAAGATATCAGGACTATCAAAAATAAGGAACAATCAAAATAATACTTTAGATTTATTTTTCAATTGTGATGATAAAATCATCAATGCCGATGCAGAAAAGACAGAAATATGCAATAAAAATTTATTTTCTGAATATAGAGAGACACAAGGCAATATACTTATAACATATAAACACAATAAGACACTGTATCATTTCTTTATTATTTACAGAGGATATGAATATTTAAGCTCAGGTGAATTGCACTTATGGGTTCCTAAAAACATGAGTGAGCAAATCTGCACTACTTCTGTTCATTTTTATTACATGTTTAGTAATAGATAGCACTTCTAGTTTATCAAAAGTCTTATATGGAAGTAAATTAATGCTATAGTGAAAATAAAGAAACTCTCATAATAGAAAATAGTTATTTGTAGAATCTTTAGGAAAGAAAACTGTTTCATAAAAAAAAAAGGTATGGAAGGTGAAGTCAGACAAATGCAAACTATGAATAAACCAACAAATTTAGGTATTAGTAGCAACTAATTCCTTTACAGTACAATCCAGTATTGTAAAGGAAATGAAGGATTTTCCATTTATTGATTCTTTGCCTTTGAAGGAAAGTCAGGATGTTTCAGGATGATACAGTTTTGTGAATGAAAAGTTATTGCACTTACTCCTGGACTAAATGCTGGAACCCTGTTTTACATAGGGGATCATATTCAGTACTCAAGTAGTTCTTTATTCACAAATGAATTTATACATTAGAACATTATGTATAAAATGTGTCGTTTTATATGGAATACTGAATACACCTTACACACAACAAACATTTACAATTAAGTAATGTAAATTTTTTTACCAATCCTTATTTGGAATTGGAAAGAAAATTTACCCTTTAGTTGTCCTCAGCAGCTTGAGAAATCAATGAAAATACTCTCACAATGGATGGAGGGATTCTCAACCACTTGGAGAACACCATTTTCCTGTCAAAGCAGAATAACCCATGATTTTATTAGATACTCCTATTTTTACATCTATGTACGCAAGTTTCATTTCAGAGTTATTTTACTAACATTCTATATTTGGGTGAAAACACTACAGGTTTTTGCCTGAGAGAAGAAAATGCTAACAGCATGGCTAAAGGCAGATTTCCCAGACTGGCAGCAGCTGCATAAAACATCTGTTTCTCCTGTCACAGAAAGGGCCAGCAACAATGTGTCTCCTGAGTGATAAGCAGTAGCCTGCCTCTTGACTGAGCTACTGTATTTCATCTGCTGGCCAAAGCTTGTCTTTCGGTATCACAGACCTTATGGACAAAATCCATCTGGCAATTTGTCAATGTGTAGATCTGGTCAAGGAGACTCAGTGCAAAGCAGGTCCACAGATGCAGTTTGGTTTACAGCTTTCCCAAAGATGGATGAGCTGCAATTTTCAAACATAGGTTTCATGTTCTTGTTCTTGCCTGTTTTTTTGCCATGCTTACTAAGAT
>WHYT01015284.1:124966-140569 GCA_009806455.1 Tetrax tetrax | reverse complement strand
GAGAACTAAGCTTTAAGTTTGTGCAATTGGCGGTTTACAGGTGACTTGCCCGGCTTGCAAAATGAACCTTGTTTTGTCTCCACATAGAAGAACCTGTAGGGAACCTCAGTTCCACATCTAGGAGTTAATCATGAGAGAAAGTTACATTCCTAAGAAGTCTACTTTATACAGAGAATCAGACTAAATCTTTCAGAAATCTGCTTGTGGGAGTTACTGTTTGCCTGAGGCACACTTGTAGATCATTAAAAAAACAGAATTCTTCAGCCATCCACATTATATCACTAATAAAAACAACAAAAGTTAAAGGTGTAATAAAAACCCATGCATGTGGAAGAAAAATAAAACTTTTTTTTTTTCTTGTTAGCAATTTCTAGTAAAATAGCTTAGATATCACTGGATTTCAGCTATCTCACAGTTTGACTTGCTGTATATTCTAACTTCAGACTGTTAGTCTGCTGAACATGAAGAAGAGTGACAATTAAATATGTTCTCATTATTCACTAATAATACTTAAATACACTCAAAAATACTTGCTAATAGTGGAGTGTCAGTTTCCTTTTTTTTGTTGCTGTTTGCCTCTATGCAGACTGATGACCAGAAAGAATAAAAGCTGTCAGCATAACATACCTTGAAAAATATAGTATTAGAGAGTACTCTAACACAAAAGGGAAGAAAAAGGCACCCTTAACGCAACTAAGAAAGCAACTAAAACTACATGTCTTATTTAGGCTCCTTTTTTTTTTTCCCCACAATGAAAGGTGTAAAACAAGGAAGACATCTGGGGTTAACAGTGCATTTTACACCTTGTTTCTGGGAGAGAATATAGCAATTACCCTAAAATGGGTAAGATCAGCAAAGGAAAAGAAGGGACTTGTAATTAGCTGTGGGGTTTTTTTAATGGTGCAATCTAAAGAAATTTTGTTCCTGTGGAGCTGAACTTTCAATGAAAGTAAATATATATTTGTAAAAATAAACCTGTTGCTGTGGCAACTGTTTCCCACTGTTCTCTAAAACACACAAATAACGAAAAATACAAACACATAAACTAAAGAAGCTGTTTAATACATTGAAAGGTGATTTTTTAAAATGGCATTGCAGAGAAAGTTGATTAAGCCAATACATTCCTTTAAGTGATGCTAAACAATAGACAAAAGAATAAGCAAATATAGAGTACAATTATTATTTGGGCTAAGACATAAGTTCCAAACACTACTTCAGATTTACTCAACTGCAAAATCTTTTGCAAATACATTTAACCTTCTATTTTCAGTGGTTTCTTATATAAACTGTCCAAAAACTTTTTCTTCTAGAATCTCATTAATCTTCTGTCTAGATAAAGTCTAGTCTTTCACAAGTTAAATCTGTTCTCTGAAGAAAGCCGTCACATGAAAATAACAAAATAAAGGAAATAATTGGCTCTTGCATGCATTTCTTGTTATCCTGATGCATAGCCTTTGGTTTTGGTTTTTTTTGACAATAAAAGTGAATTGAGTATGATTAATGTTTCAGCTCATAAGTTTTGAAAATTCTACACAAGTTTGTCAGAATTTTAGGTATTGTGCACTATGCTCTGTAGTTAATCCCTAGAGAACTGAACACACCTTCTTACTCTAGTTGAAGTGAAAGTAATAACAGAAGTAAGCAAAACTTCTTTTTAGATACGTGTTAGTAAAGTCCAAAGAAGCCCAGTAGTTTTATTTTCTCAACATTTTCTAAAATGATTTCATATTCATTGTCAGACTCACTATATAAACAATGATATTTGCATTTTTTCCTTAATGAAAATTCTTTCTGCTCTTATGGATGATTCCATTGATAGAAACAGTGAAACCTAGCCTGCAGTAGATTTATGGCAATAAAGAATTTAGTGATTCTTTTGTTTGAAGAACTGAGATGCACGTTGGTAATAATAATTATCATGATAGGTATAATGACTTTGTATTTTATTGCACTAGTCATCAAAGGCTCTCAAAAAGATTAAAAATTAAAGATTAAAGATTTTTTAAAAATTATTGTGTATTTGTGACTGTACAAATTTTTGGCCTCACAATGTTTGGGTTTTTTTTCATATCCTCCCATCTTCTGAATGCTTTATCTCCACAGTAGTGCAGGACTGAATATTCTTTATTATAGTCATTGCTTACTTTTGAATTATTCTTCTATATGTTTTGGACTAGCATAGGAAAAGAAGAGAAAAACGATTAAGCTGCTTGTGTGATACCTTACATAGCTGTGGATGACTCTGGGGGAAGTAAAGGAATTTAAATTAATAAACTTCTCACT
Organism: Tetrax tetrax; assembly: GCA_009806455.1. Classification (NCBI taxonomy): domain Eukaryota; kingdom Metazoa; phylum Chordata; class Aves; order Otidiformes; family Otididae; genus Tetrax; species Tetrax tetrax. The sequence goes on along the minus strand of WHYT01015284.1, from coordinate 138,286 downwards.
TCTTTCTGAACATCTTTGAAGGAGACTCCAAGCAGCATGACCACAAACTTCTGCCTTAAGCATAAATGTAACTGACAGATCTAGCACCAAAGATCTAGCATTCATCAGTACTTCCAAGCAATGAAAATAATGTAAGACAATTAACTTGACTAACGAGACAAAAATGAATAATCCCAGGCCTAGGAGCTTTGTCTCAACAACAGAGATGATACATACTCCATTGTAGTTTTCCAGAGTTCTCATTCTATTTCTGCTGTACCTGAAAATGAAATTTAATTAAATGCACTAAATGTAAAACACACTAAACCAAAACTGCTGAAAACTAGTAAAATTGCCTTGTCTGTATGAAATTGCAGAAGAAATCACTTGTGTACCATGGAATCCACAGTAGGAGAAAGTACTACTTTCGTAGTGCAAGAAAACCTATTGTTTTAAACTTCTTAAGCTGTTGAAATGCGTTGATAGCAATACCTAATATAATTACATTACGTATTATTAAGCTTGCAAATCACACTTAGCATAAAATGTAAAAGAAGTGTAGCATTTCTAATTGGTTGTTTATCAATTTCAAAACTTGATTGAGCACACTATTAAATTCAAATGAACAGAAAGTTCTTATGCAAAGGTTAATTTTCTCTTCTGCATTTAATTTGGCATGTTTAGGAAAAAAAGAAAAATTGCTTGCAGCATGTCCATTTAAAACAAGTTTAAAGCTTTGTTGCTGGCAAAACCAAAAAGTGAATTAGATGTATGAGAGCAGAAATCATCTGGAGTATTACCTGCCCTGTATGCTGTAAATCAAAAGAATACCTTGAAATATTGACTTTTTTACAATGTTACCAGATTTTGTCATGTTCGTTGTTTCTGTTCTTCATTGTTTTAATACATTACGTATTTATCCAAACTCAAGTTACTTTGAAGATATTACTAAATCCAGTTTAATTATGATCTGATTTTTTGGAAATCAAGCTACAAAATTAGGTGAATCAGTAGATATCATTTACACTCTTTATGGAAAAAAGAATCCACCATAAAGTAAGATGTTCTGCTCTTCAGCTTTTAGTTTGTCTGTTTATAATTTCTATTGAGAAATTCCAGTATTGCTTCTGTCTGTTTTTGGAAAGCAGTAGACCAGAGTATGTTTGATTTTAATTATGCCTTGCAACATGCACATGAGATTAAGTAGTGTGTGATCAGTTTCTTTCATTTTACAGATGATAAACTAATTGACACAACAATTTGACAGCTGAGCTATGAATCCTGTTACCCATCTGCCTCATCAGCAGTAGACAATGTTAAGCTGTCCATACCCAGAACACCATTCCATGTGAGAAATGAGTTTTAAGTACCAGCTACAGAAATTTTGTAGTTTGAAGTAGTCATAACAACAGGAACAACTATTTGAATTTTCCTTGCTAAACAGTACGTTTTGATTTTGTTTTGTGAAGAAATAATGAGGAAATTTCAAACATCATAGCTCAGAAAACATAATTTTGTTTTGCTTTTAATGTTATTTAGCTGGATTTTGAAATGACCACCTACTTGAGACATTAATCAGAAAAAAAAAATATTCTCTTCTTATCTGGTATAAACTGTAGAAAAATTAATATATTCTTGCATAATATATACTTTCATAATACAAATTTCTAGGGTTTTAAACTGATTGCACACAATTCTCCAATGCTTCCTGTGGTGTCTGTTTATTTTCGTGACACAGCTTTGAGCAGAAGCAACAGAATGTGATCACATGTAATAAATAATGGTATATCAGAATAGTAGTGCAAAAAAAATCAATGTGAAAATTTATGACAATGTTTATTTATTTTACTTATATTGTGAAATTATCTAAAAAAAAAATGTTTTAATTTCAAGCTACCAATAATGAATATTTAAGCCTATCTGTATTCCTTGACAACTTGTCTAAGGTTAGGATTCAGGGCTCTAAAGTTGCCTTAAAGGCTTTCAGGACTCTGGGACTTTCATCTAGCCCTTCTCATAAACTACTGGAGACTCATGGTTTCTTTCTTCCCTGTGGTCTCTGGCACGAATTCTGATTTAGGATCCTGGTGACTATGCTAATTTATCATGAATGGGTGATTTGGATCACTTAAAGAATCACTGTCAAAGGTGTTCGGAAAAGTGGGTTTTATATGGTGTTGTAAAACTGCAACTTAACAGAGTTCCATGGCACGGTTAGCTCTTAATTACTGCATGGAAAATCATACCAAGGAAAATTGAGTTATACCTGAGGAGTCTCTAGCTTTCTAAACTTCTGATGGAGCCTGGGTGGAGCTAGATCCAAAGTTAATCTCAGACTTAGTCAATGGTTTATGTCTAAAGGATTATATATGCACAATCAGACTTTTATATCATTTAGCCAATATTACAAAGTATCATTAGTATCAATTCAATATGTAACGAAAGTTACCAAGGCAAAAATCAAAGTTACCATACTACAATGATATGTGCAATATTAGTTGCTTACCAAAGATCTATCATTGATAAAAAGTCTTTCTGCCTCAAGGAGCAATCCTGAGAGGTGTTCCAGTTCAAGGGGAGATCACTGCTATGCAGCCACACTAACTAGCAGGGAGAGTTAAAGAAGACTCACTTAAGTTGGCCTGTAGTCAAATTATACATGATGGAAAATGTACGCCTAAGACTCCTTGTGCCCACAACTTTCTTTGCTCCTTGATAAATGAGTCTTGGAAAAGGCACCACCTATTCATATGTTAACCCTATGATCAGTGTTCCAGGCTCATATGTATCGATGCTCACTGTGTTGGTCTGCTTCACTGTGGGTTGTCAGAGAACAGACTGAAACTAGAGGGGTTCTTGGGCCAGCTATGGCTCAGATCTTTACCACCTCTGCATCCTGTACCGAACCACTGCGCCATTACTGTCTCCCTCTGTGTGTTATAGTGGAACCATGGACTATGAATGTCTTGGTTAGGCCTGTTGAAGGCTAGACTTGACCCTGGGAAATTTCTTTTTGTGACAGCTGGTTTTTTGAAAGCTGCTTTTGGGGAATTCCATTGTAAACCAATAAGTTTAAAAGTCCTAGCAGCCTTTCTGAAACTATGGTCTTGAAAACTATAATTACGAATTTCTGGTGAAGATACATTCTGAAATGAAATATTCTCATGTCACTCCAAATCTTGTCAATCTCTTGTCAAATTAAAAGTAGAGTCGGTTTCATTGTTATTGAGTTCTTCAAACAAAATACAGACAAGAAGAATGCAAAGAAAGTCACTAATATAAAAATATTTTACAAATTATAATGTCTTTGTCAGACTGTTCATCAAAACAAAAACATTTTTAAAATTTTAAAATTAGTTTTCAAAAAAGATTCCTATGCCTGAAAAAACCCTTGATTCTTATGTTTTCTTCTTTATTACATAGATATTTTATTTGTGATTGAATTAAATTTCTCATTGGAAACATTTTTTTTGGGGCCATCATCAAGTTAAAAAGAAAAACAGAGATTCTAGACAACTGTACTAGTCAAGAGAACCTCCAAAGTTGACAACATCATTCAGCAGCTGGGCTTCCCATCTACAGCTCATGAGGCATACATGATAATTGTAATGGAATATATATGTTTAAAATATTGCATTACTTTTATCATCGCTTCAGTAATTTCTGTGGGATTCAATTTAGCTAGTAGTTGCAAGGCTTTGGAAGACATTTTTGTTGAACTAAAATGTGATTTTTGGAGCACTCTGTCATCTAGGTTCAGAGTTGGTAGGTTTAGTGGATTTCACCTTTCACGCATAGAACGATGCCTAGATAGTTCCAGAGCAAAAGATGTCTAAGATCCCTCCTCTCCATTTTACTGCTGAGCATGACCTTATATGGCGGGTAAGACCACCACTGCAGTACTGTATTCAGTTCTGAGCTCCCCAGTGCAGGAAAGACATGGACTTGCTGGAGAGAGTCTGGCAAAGGGCCATGAAAATGATGAAAAGAGTGGAGCATCTCTCCTATGAAAAAGGGCTGAGAGAGCTGGGACTGTTCATCCTGAAGAAGAGAAGGATCTAGGGGGATCTTATCCAGGTACACAACTGCCTGAAGGGAGGGTGCAAAGAAGAGGCAGCCAGGCTCTTTTCAGTGGCACCCAGTGACAGTATCAGAGGCAATGGGCACAAACTGAAACACAGGAGGTTTCCTCTGAACATCAGGAAACACTTTTGATTTGAGGATGTCCGAGCACTGGCATGGGTTGCCTAGAGAGGTTATGGAGTTTACATCCTTGGAGATATTAAAAATCCACCTGGAGATGGTTGTGAGCAACCTGCTTCAGCTAAGTAGGGCCATTGAGTAGGGACAAGATGACTTCCAGATGTCCCTTCCAACCTCAGTGATCCTGTGATTCTGTGATATCAGGGGTGCTTGTCTTGGTGAATCTATAGTTTTCCAAAGTCTTTTTAGGTTTTGTTTTTAATTGATTTTGATATGACAGCACTGAACACAGACCTTGAGTAGCAGGTATGCCAGAATGGCATTTTAGCTGTAATATTACATTGACATCTCCTATCTACTAAATTGTGTATGATCTACAAGTCTTTAACAAATTCACAGCTTCCCAAAATAACTCCAAACCTATGTCTCTAACTATGCAACTTTAACATACTTTAAATTTGTCTTTATTAAATTTTACCTTATTTATTGCGTCCAATTTGTTGAATGATCCCACTAGTGATCCTCCCTTCAGACCTGCAGATTTTAGGTGTTCTAAATGTGTTAGCTAGTAAAATGAAAGAAAGAAGTGAGAGGAAGCCAGCTATACAAGCAAGGAGGGACCTGCGGATGGGAAAGACAAGATCAAATGCAATTTGCTCCTCTCACTCTTCTTATCTGGTCAAGGGTAGGAAGAGAAATTCACATGGCAAGAAACAAATGTGTTATTGTTGATGGTTACCATAGGGATTGGAACATGGCTGTGGTACCCAGAAACTGCCAAAGGGCATTTAATAATAGCATGACACAGTTGTGTCACTGGATTTAAGGCAGAATTCCCCTGTGATTTCAGTGGTTAGAATTGCTGACACAGTATGGCTTGGAATTACTGTCCATGTTTTATTTCACATAGATGCTTTTTTCCACAGCAACAAAACTAAAACCATAATGTGAACAAGATTTGCAGAAAGCTTTAGCATTTATTTAACACTTTTCCCACTGAAATAAAGCTAACTATGGAAAGAAACACAGGCAACTCAGAGAACCAAAGGCTGGATTCCTAAGGAACAGCTTTAATTTGCGTCACAAGAACTTTTTATTCCTGACACACAATATGAAGATATGAAATACATGTGTGGTCCAAATCAGCAACAATTAATTAATTCCTAAAAAAAAGGAGTGTCTCTAGGAGTAATAATCTGTAATATTGCTCTGCTTGAGATAAAATGCACAATAAATTGTACATTTTACAGGGTGTAAATAGCTGAGACATTACTAATTAACAACAGGAACATTTCAGAATCCCATTTCCAACATTTATCCATCTCTGTCAATAGGTTAATATATTTTTAAGGCAGCAAAGTAGCTGCCATTAATTATCTTGTTGAGATCTTACTCCAGCCATAGAGGAGAAGAGCATTTTATAGGCCTACAAATCTCTAACCAATCATAGTCACTAAATTTACGATTCAGATGTTTCCTGTCTCCTTCTCTGAATGTGAAGTACAGACAGAAACGATTTTTCAGAACGTAGTGGTGGGACATGAATTGCAGCAAAGGGATAACCTGCGACAACAGATTTTGTAATTTAGAGGAGTAGTGCGCATCATGAGTAATGCTGAATGAATAATAGATCTGTGGCCTCCCGATGATACTTACTGTGTGTGCAAGAGATCAGTAAAACTGACTATGTAGGCTTCAATTTCCTTTAAGACTCAAAGTCCCCTGGATCACATTCATCTTTCATAATGTATCTGGTATTATTTCTGAATCAAGATTTTTCCAAGATAAATATCTTAGACTATAAAAGAATCAATCTATATCCCAGAGCGGGAGGTTTTTTCCAAATATGAAGAAGTTATTAGATTTTTTTAAAGACACTATGAACTAGAAAGAATAATGATTTGGGATGGCTTGGGACTTCTTTGATGCACCAAAAAAAGATCTCTTTAGACCTATACTTACAGAATCAAAATGAAAAACAGAAATATGAATAATATTAATTCAGGACTTCAACTTCATTGTTATATTTTAGCATGGTTCTAGTAAAGGAACATTGATTAAGAGTCTTTATGTTCAGTACAAAAAAAAACCCACATTTTTTTTCTGACTATTATTTTAAAAATGTGAGTCGTTGTTAAAATTAAGTACTTATTAAAACAAAGAAAACAGATATATACAAACACAAGAAAACTGAGTTTTTCTAGATGGTAGTAAAATAGAATGTGGCTATTCAAGTTTTTCTGTCAGAGAATGGTAATAACTTCTTGGTTCAGGTTCCGGTAATTGAAAATATAAAGATCCTAATACTGGCAGATACTAATCACTAGCCTCGAGCCCAGCACCCACATCAAATGCCATTAAATTAATTTCCCAGAACTTACTAAGGAGGGACTTCCAGCGTCTTTTAGGAGGAAAGCTCAGCATTTTGTAAAATTTTACTCTCAAATTCCCCAGTACATTTCAGAACTAATCATTTGAACACAAAATTGAGCAGACTTTTCAGAGATAAGTTCAGAAATCATGGATTTGCTAGTAATTAAGCCTTTCCAGAGAGGGTTTCTTCCTCATATTCTGAGATTTAAAAGTTTATTTGTATACCTTTTATTATCTTGTGATATTTTATGAGTTTCTTAAGATAAGAATTTTGATTTCTTTATCCATACACAGCTTTCTTAAGTAAAATGTTAAGGAAACTACACTGGAGGTAATAAAATAAAAAACAGTAACACTTCATAGAAATCATAATTAATCTATTTCAGTTAATTTTTCCAAAATAAAGATGAAAAAGAAATCTGTAAAACTCTAAGGAATATAAAGAAATGTTTGGGCTGCCCGCCCAAACATCCTGTGTCCATGCACTTGTGTAGATTTTCTGCTCCTGGCAAAGCAGAATATGCAGGATCTGGACTAAAGAGGGAAACACCATAGAAAAGGTAGCACCTCACTGCATAGCAGAGCGAAACACATCAGCTCTATGCACTGATCTATAACTCCTGATTTAGCCTTTCGGACAGTTACTCGGGTATTTCATGACCATCAGCTAAGTTAGCCTTATTGTATACTTCAAGAGAATTAACTTTATTTTTAATTTATATGCTTCTAGTCTTCTGCCTCTCCATTAAAATCAGTACAGTCACTCTAAATTTGCATTAATATCAGAAATCTGGGCTAGCTCATATAGCCAAAACATAAAAAGCAGCAGCTTTTTTCATCTAAGCCACAGCCCCAGTAGCAGTAATTTCTAGTAACACATTCATGGAATAAATCTTTCTTAGCCATGCATTAGTATTTTGTATACGATATACACTATGTACGATTTCAATATCCTTTTCTGAGTTATGGTCCTGCTCAACATACAATGTCAACAACTGTAGAAGCTATCTCCTATACCACTTACCACTTCATTTTCCACAAATACCTAATTTAACACCCAGTAAAATCAACCAGAGATTAAATGTATGCTGAAAATTTGTATTGCAATTACGAAAGATAAACCATTAAACATGGTAAACTGTTCCTAAATAAAATAAACTTTGAGCTTTGTCTTCTTGAAACTAAAATTACCACCAGTTATTCACATTGATTTCTTTTTAAATTCTGTATTAAACCAAAGAGCTTTAGGTCAGTTCTAGAAAATACAAATTCAATTGGCTGTAAAAGTAACAGAAACTCTCATTTCAAAATAATATATATTCACCCATTTAATTTCTTTCAAACATCATAGAGAAGAACTTAAAACAATTGAAAAGAAGGTCTTTTTTTTTCTACTGTAAGAGACACAACATAAAATTTACTACATCTTTATTAGTATTTCAAATAGTAATTTAAATGCAGCTTAGTAGAAAAAAAACACTACCTGTAAGCCTTCTCACCATAAAAGAAAATGTCTCCTTGTACAACAGAAATGTTTGCATGCAACTGTTTATAAGATTTGCAGTGGAAATAGACTTAGCTTGAGCTGGAAGACCTGAAAGACCATTAGAAATGGACATTGAAGTACCACATATATGAAGGTGCTTCACAGATACTGACTTCAGTACAGATAAACAAAATAAGAGACTCTCATGATACAGTAAACTCTAGCGAGAGAACTTTTGAAATCCAGGACATTTCTATGGTTATTTCTCCTAATGAGATTAAGACAAGAATTTGAGAATAATTACTTATGCAATATACATACACATAGATTTTATTTCCCAACGTTTTAAGTTCAAGATCACATCCACTATAAGGGTTCTAGAGCAGACATACGTGTTCAAAAGACTTTTTCAATATTCAGATCTGTTCTGAGAGCTAATTAGAATTGAATTTTCTTTAAAACAATGACATTCTGGAACCAAGCATTATTGTACTGAGGTCCTTGGAAACATAACATTTTTTGTTATTTCCTTTCAAGATTTGTGCAAATGTGTAAACACAGCATTTCTTAGTCATTACTTTTCACTTCTGCTAGAAAGCTATCATTCAATGTGTAGACATCCACTAGTCTCTAACAGACAAGTAGTACCAAAGGCTTTTACTGGTAGTGAAAATGATGCAAAACATAAGAAACAGCAACAAAATAAGAGTCTGTACCTGACTTGTTCATTGATGAACTTCTGCCTCTTGAGAATGTTCATTTTAAGATCTCCTTCTTAATTAAGTTTTCTTTTTTTAATCCAATCTGTTCTTTAATATGATATTGGAGTAATATAGTGCTTAAAGAACTGGGACACAATCTGCTGCCTTTTTTTTGAATTCTTACTTAAGGAAAAAATAAGACAAATAATAGATTACACACCAGATTTAATTAAAATATCCAATAACTGACCAACCTCCCTCGCTTGTAATGATCCATGTAAATGTTTATTAACATAAACAATTTAAAAATTTTATTTACCACAGCAGCAAAACTGTTTGCAAACTTACAGAGTACCAGACAGTGCTTTATCTTGAAGTTTCCCCTAAGGCTCATTTTCATGGATTTTTTATCTTAGATTGGCAGTATAATTGGAAACTGTCAAAGAACTGTATGTAAAATGAATACTGACCTTTCCTTAATTTCTATGTGTCCTCCTGAAGGCCAAGACAATGTGTTATGCTTTCTAATAAGGTACTTTGCCATTTTTCAAGCCCCTTGTTCTCAAACTTGGCTAAATGACAAACTCTTAAATCGAGGGGCTGAAAATAGCACCATCATTATTCTCCAGGAATATCCCCATGCACCTTACCCTCTGAAAGGCAAATTTTGCTACTGTCCTCTGAAGCCAGCTTCTTGAAAAAATGGTGTGAACATACTGACATTTTTAATGAGTGCTTTTAAAAGTGTGATTTCATATATAATAAAAATGTAACATTTTTTTTTCCTATCACCTTCTTTTTGATTACCCATGTTTACTTTAATTATTCAGCTATCAAAGGACTTTATGTGAAAGATTTATGAAAAAGAAAAATATAACATGCACACAATTATTTTGGTTATAAAAATAATGCTTTACAGAATGCTTTAAATGAAATTATTATCTATGGCATACTGAAAAGCATTTATGCAAATACAGAACAGAGCTATTATATTGAACAGAATAAACACTTCTCTGAATAGTTCATAGCTTTCCAGCAGACACTTGAATACTGTTCATCAATTTGTAGACAGACGGAAAAACAGCTGCCTATCATATACCCACAGACAGGAAGAGGATGCATCACTCAATAACATATAAAATAGTGGTAAGACCTTGAAAAACCACCTAACCAGTAATAAAGCTGTACAGAGTTTGAAGTCGCACTTTTCATCCAAATGAGACTTAATCCTCCAACTTGTGTGTAACCAAAACTCTCACTGTCAAATACTAAGGGAGTATGAATATATAAATAACTATTCTGCTGAAAAACTTTGAATGTAGGACAAATGTTTAGCTGATACAAATTGAGGTGCTTAACTATACTATTATGGCAGAGGAGGATCTGAACTTATATAGCCAGAATAAAGTACTCCAGAGCTTATGCTAAACAGTTAGTTTAAGTACCAGTTGAAATCTGAAATTTACACGTATTTTGTCACACTACACTTCATGCATTCTTTGTTTTCATGCATTCTTTCTTTTCATGCTCTGTTTTTCCTCTTTGTACATTGAAATGGCAGATTATGAAAGTGGTGCAGTGGAATGACAAGAAATACTTAATTTTTCAAAAAGTCTGCATATAAACACTAGATGGAGGAGTTCCCAGCCCTGTTATAGAAAAGCAGGACACTGGAACAAATAACTTAAAGTTCATTTTCTCTCTGTTAGGTCCATTAATGTCATTTTCATCTGTCATAGTCCTCTTTCTTCCCTCCTCCTAGGCATAGACACAATACATTCCTCAATTTTTTTTTTCTTTTTCTGCTATTTTTTTTTTTAAATTCTATAGCTTTTAGTGTTTGTAGTAATGTCTATTTGAGGACTGTTTTGTGGAGAGGAACAGTAGATTTTTAAGGACTAAATAAATGTCTAATTACACGATCCCTTGAACTGAATCTCATTTTTGTGATCCCAGTCCTGGGATAGATAGATTTAGGGAAATATTAGGAATTTAACATTAATTCAGAAGTAAATAATGAAAAATTTGCATTTCTGTTTCTTGGCATTGATGAAAACAACAAAAATGAAATACTGAAAATAAAAAGTAATACAAAATTTTTCATAATGGTAGTAGTTTTTTCCCTTTATGAGGAGATAGTGTAGAATACATAGTAACAACTGAAACAAACTCCTTAAAGCCATATTAAATTTGCAGAACAAAACTTAATCAGTAGTTAATAACCCCACATGGTTGAAGTAGTCAAGTTATGCTTTGCAATATGTGTACCTTTACTCTGGAATTAGGTAATAATTTAAAAGCTTAGAGTACAAAATCACCCAAAGCAGACAAAAATAAATCCTTCATGTTTCAAATGAAAGACTGCTACATTTTGCCAAGAACAGAACAAAATATTGATGATTGTAATTATATTTTGAAATTTTTTTGTTTGTTTTCGTAGCTGTTGTTTGACAATTACTGCCAAGAGCAGATAAGACTCAAGGATATACGCATCCTAAGAATGCAGCACAGTTGTATCATTTTATAAGACAGAAATTTATCTACTAACTAAATATAATCTGTCATCATCTGAAGCATAATTAAATGTAATAACTCCAAAGCTGCTTACATTATAAATAAGTGACATTATAAATGTGTAAGAGAGAGAACATTTACATAATTAATAATTATGTTTGATATTCACTTATAAAAGTAATTCAGACTTTTAACCAAAGAATATAACTCTTTGAGTACTGTTGGCAGTTTTTGTTCAATTATATAAAAGGATTTTTTTCTGAAAGATTTAAAGGGTCTAAAATGATTTATTAAACTAATGTCTAGAATAAACTAATGCTTGTAACATACCAACTTTGATTAGTAAATTCTTCCACTCCTTGATTTTCTGCATTTGTTTGTTGTTTTTTTTAAGAACAAAGGAACTCTCTGAGTGCATATGTGTGCCTGATCCTCAGCAACTAGCACTGGACCACAGGTTATAGAGGCTTGTGCGTCCATGTTGACAGCAACTAGAGTGAGGGAGGATGTATATAACAATGTGTGATAGCTAGCGAATATCAGACAGAGAGTAGGATAAGTGACCTGAGAGCCAAGTATCCAAGCCAGCCTAAGCCTAGGCCAGATAATGTGTGTGAATGCCTTGTGAATGAACTTATCTATGAGTAAGACGATTGGAAGTCGACTACTGGAGGGACCAGGACTAGTTAGCATCAACCACTGGAAAGACAGTGAGATCTGGGTGTCCGCTAAAGCTGTGCAGCAGTACACGTCTGTGTGTGTAGAGGGTCTGCACCAGCAGCTGGTATGGGGCTGCTGCCTCAGGGGTTCACATGCCCAGGTGCCCGTAACTGGAGAGAGCAGGGATTCAGCAGCAGCCGCTGGGCGGGCTGAGTATCTGAGCCTAGCTGCTGGAGAGACTCACGTTGTATATACTTGTATAAATTTGCCACTGACAAAACTTTATCAGATCTGCCAGAGAAGGGAACAGGACGAGGCCATTGGTGTTGTTTCTGTGTGAGGGTTTAGTATGTTTATCTGTCTTGATCTATGTGACTCACCATGTATGTACATGTTATACATGTACATACATGTGTGTGTGTGCCTATTGAGAATATGTGTTCAGCCTCATGATCACTTGGATGTGAAGGCATGAAGTTGCCTCTGCTGGGCTAATGGTTTCATCAATCTCTATCAATATGTTGAGAACTGGAATAGTTTGTACATGTGCCCCATCCCTGGAAACATTCAAGGCCAGGCTGGATAAAGCTCTGAGCAACCTGATCTAGTGGAAGATGTCCCTACTCCTTGCAGGGGAGTTGGACTAGATGACCTTTAAAGGTCCCTTCCAACCCTAGCCATTCTACAATTCTATGATTCTACCACCACTTAAAATATAGTATGCAGTGTTAAGGTATAGTTCATAATAGAAAAACTACATATATATATATATAGTGATATCACTGTAGTGGGTTTGGGCCATAAGTTTATCTTCTTTGGCACTAGGAAACATCACTGCTGCAAACAGGGTATACAATTAGAGATACAGTGAGGCCTAAAGGAATAACCAAGAAGTATTGCTGAGGGTTGCTGTGAAAATTAGTCCTTTTCACTACTAGAACACCCATGGGCTTTCTCCAAATAATTATGTTGAAAATTGAGGGCTGATGACAGGCTTATGAGACCAATCTTACCTTTGAGAGTAATCCCAAGGGAAGATCATGCAGGTATAGTTAGTATTAAGATACCTGATTAATGTTAGCTGGTGTCTTGGATTCCTAATACTTGGCTACTGTCTGTAAAAAATATCTAACTCTGAAGAAACATGTTTATATGCTAGCATTAGTATTATAGAATGTCGTAGTTTAGCCCCGATCCGGACCAAACTACGCAGTCTCTCTCTCACTCCCCCCACCCTCCGAGAGAATAGGGAGAGATAATTTAAGAGAAGAGAGATAATTAAGAAAAACGACTCGAGGTTTGAGATAAGGACAGGGAGAAATCCTTACCGTCACGGGCAAAACCAGACTTGACTTGGGGAAAACTATTCATTTATTACTACAACTAGCAGGATAATGAGACAGA
>WHYT01015284.1:110164-124946 GCA_009806455.1 Tetrax tetrax | reverse complement strand
GCCTTGGCCAGCAGTGGGTCCGCCCTAGGCCCGGTCGAGTCCACTGAACAAAGGGGAGCGACTTCTAGCAATTTCCTACAGAAGCTGCCACCTTAGGCCCCCCTCACTAAGCAAAACCACAACATAGAATTAATCTTGGAAAATAATTGTGTTTCCTCAGGCTTTTAGACACTGCAACACATACTAGATTACAATATCAGAAATAGCATGGGTACACATCAACCAAAATAAAACATTTACATATAGACATTCATTTTAATTTAATATTAATATAAACTGAAAAACAACAGAACACAAAGCTAGTTGCAAATTGTTCACCATAGTTTATACAGAATCATGCTCATGAGTAGATCCATGGACAGGAATGACTCTGACTTGCTCAAGCAAAAAGGAGCCTAATCACTGAAATAAATGAGAATCATTTCAGTGGGGTTTAAATTAGGTTTAAATTCATCATAAAAATGACTGATTGATTCAAATCCTGTCTCTATCGTATTATGAGTTAAACTTGTAAGATGTTATATAAAATACTGGAAGAGAGAGCTATGACTTGTAAAAGGTCAATATTAGAATAACCAGACAGAACTTGTTAGGCAATAGAAAAATAGTGTTATAAATCTTTCCTTAAAACCAGAATGAAACAGAGAAAATATATTGCATTTCTCAAACAAATACAATACATATAAGAAAAAACTACACACCAGCTTCATATTACTTGTAGTTTCCTGAGGACGGAATGTTGGTCAGAACTCCGCATTTATTCAATTATTTAATTGTTGGGTGGATGAACACACTCAGAGAGCAGTGGTCAATGGCTCAATGTCCAAGTGGAGAAGAGTCATGAGTGGCGTTCCCCATTTTGGGCCCAGCCCTGTTCAACATCTTTGTCAGCAACATGGACAGTGGGATGGAGTGCACCCTCAGCAACTTTGCCATCAACACTAAGCTGTGTGGTGCTGTCAACACGCTGGAAGGGAGGGATGCCATCCAGAGGGACCTTGACAGGCTGGAGAAGTGGGCCCATGTCAACCTCATGAAGTTCAACCAGGCCAAGTGCAAGGTCCTGCACATGGGTCATGACTATCCCAGGCACAAATACAGACTGGGTGGAGAATGGATGGAGACCAGCTGAGGAAAAGGACTTGGAAGTCCTGGTGGACGAGAAGCTCAACAAGAGCTGGCAATGCACCCTTGCAGCCTGGAAGACCAACTACATCCTAGGCTGCATCAAGAAGAGCGTGGCCTGAGCAGGTTGACGGAAGTGAATCTGCCTGTCCACTCTGCCCTGGTGAGACCCCACCTGGAGTACTCCATCCAGTTCTGGAGACCCCAACATAAGAAGGACATGGACCAGTTGGAGAGGGTCCAGAGGAGGGCCACGAAGATGAACAGAGGGCTGGAGCACCTCTCCTATGAGGACAGGCTGAGAGAGTTGGGGCTGTTCAGCCTGGAGAAGAGAAGGCTCCAGGGAGACCTTATAGTGGTCTTCCAGTACCTCAAGGGGCCCTACAGGAAAGATGGGGACAGGCTGTTCAGTAGGGCCTTTTGTGATAGGACAAGTGGTAATGGTTTTAAAATAGAGGGAGGTAGATTTAGATTAGATGTTAGGAAAAAATTTTTTACAAGGAGGGTTGTAGAACAGTGGAACAGGTTTCCCAGAGAGGTGGTGGAAGCCCCATCCCTGGAAACGTTCAAGACCAGGCTGGATGGGGCTCTGAGCAACCTGATCTAGTGGGGGATGTCCCTGCTCCTTGCAGGGGGGTTGGACTAGATGACCTTTGAAGGTCCCTTCCAACACTAACCATTCTATGATTCTAATTGGCAAGTGTTGTTTAATACAATTTTCCTTCTTGTCAGTCAAACTAGTCAAAAATTTTGGTCAACATCACTAGATCTTTTCACTTTTATGGTTATTTTAAAAGACAAATTCTTAAAATTGGTGGGACTTCTTAGAAAATAGTTCAAAAGAGCAAATACAATGTCATGGAAGATTTAATTTTTTTACATCTTCTACATCTACCACCTGCTATAAAACTGAGTAATTTTGGAAATATTATGGCTTTCTCAAGAAAAAGAGAATTTAAATAGCCTCCATCATGCAAGATTAGTGATCTGATGACTAGATTATTGAACTCTCACTCTAGCATTTCTGTGAACTTAGCTCTTGGTTTCCTTTGTTTTTTATACCAACAGCTAAAAAGGAATATCCCATTTTAGACCAAATAGATTTTTATTTTTTTGTTAAGCACAAACTGTTCTTCACTGGAATTTGTTTTTCAAAGAAAACCTTCTATCCTTGTCACAACCAAAACTTTTTTTTATGACTCTCACAAGAATTAAATCTGCCTCACTGCAAGACAAATATATACATTGAGGTGTTTCAATTTCCCTGTGCAACTAAAGAATTATTTGCACACCTCAGACTTGCTCAGGATCCTTAACTTACACTCACACAGTTGTCTATTATACAGTGTACAGAATATCCAAATAGCATTTACCTATGTTTTACTCTTAATGTTTAGAAACTGAAATTTAATGTTTCAGGGAGCTTAGAGACACTTAATTAGATACTGCTTTTACTCCCATGGCCTTATTAAACACTGTATCTTGTTCAATTAGATTTTCTTCATAAGTTAATTTACATTTAAATTTCTTGAATCAGTGATAAAGAAAACATCATTGCACAGTACAACAGAACAGACAGATGGAAACATTCAGTAGGTCCTTGCTGAACAGGCCTTTTCTCTCTGCTTGAGCAGTAAAATCAAAGTCTTTTTTATTATTTGATACTGCTGCCCTTGAGGGCACAGCTATAAACTCTTCCAAACAGTATCCTTGCTTTGTTAGTGATATAAATATCAATTTACTTCAACAGAAGCAGAATTTGGAGATCAATGGCAATGATTACTGTAAGGAAAAAAGGCAAGACTTGCCAGTTGTCACAAATCGGTGATCAATGTAGAAAGTGTTAAATGAGTTGAATATAACCACAGTAGCCATTTTTTATAGTTTCCCACTCGGTTTAAAACACTTTATATCAATTTATAAATTGCAAAACCTGCCCACCCTCCCTGTAAGATTCTATACCTAGAGCACATAACGAAAACCAAAATTGCCTTGAATATTTAACTCAAATCACACCGTTAGCAGATGTAAAGAGAAAGGATTTACCTGGCATTCTATCAAGAAATCTGTGTGTATGGAGGAGTGAATTAATATGTATGAAAGAGACTATATGTCTCTAAATTGCAATATGACTGAATAATTATTGTAAAAAATAGTCCTTTAAGGACTAAAATTAGAAATGTACATTTCAGGCCAAAGAAACAACAGAAAAGGGAAATTATTGTGTTTGGAACACACTATGTTTTTTTTTTTTGTTTGCTGCTGTAGCATAACAGCATCAATAAGCCAGTCAGGGGAAGTCTGATTCACAGAGTGTAGCTCACAGTCAAAGCTTATGATATTGAAGGCAATTACACCAAGATACATGCTGAGCAAACTTGTACTTTCAATAGTATTTCTGGATTTCCCAGAAAAATTCACTCTAAACAATTTCATTGAAAGAAAGATCTCACAGATAAATCTTTTATTTGATACACAAGAAAAATGGAATCCAAGTCATTTTAGAGAAGCTGGTTAACGGTGCCCTTAACAAGTATCAATTAAAGGCTTGCTAAATGTTATATTTTATATAAAGTGAAACACATAGAAATATAATTACCAGAATTGTTAAAAATGGAAATCACACTTCTTATTGCTATAAACTACGTGTGATTTCTAGCATTCAGGTATCTAATTACCTACACTGAAGCCAGAGAATCTAGATATGTACAATTCTCTAAGGATATAGAAAATCATCAATTTGAGAGATTTTGCTCATGGATTTTAGCAGTTCTAAGTAACTGGAAGTTTTTCCTGTGTATTTCAGTATCAGATTATTTTTCTTTTCTTAACTGCCCTCTGTGAGGGCATTCTTATGAGAATAGCTGTTTATGGGAAAATTGGACTCTCCAAGTCTGTATATTCATCCTGTATGTCTAAATTACTCTAAATATCTGTGGCAATACTTGTAGGATGGTAGATTCTCTGCTTCTAAAAGAAAAAGCTAGACTGTACTCAAAGCAAATGAGAAAATATAATATGAAAAAAAAAAGTGACATAATTATAAAAACTCTCCTCTTAACTCTTACAACTTTTGGTCACTAAATATGCATGATTTGTGCAAATGTTGTGATAACCACTTCCTAAATTTCTAAGTAATTCCTAAATTACTGTGATTTCTTGAGCTGCTTGTGTCTAGTGGCACATACACAGTGCCTAAAGATCACATAGTCCTGACTTATTTGACTTATTCCTTCTACTGAGTTTGCCTGGAATAGTTACCCTTCTTCACAGAAGCCTGTAGTGTGCTATCTCTTAGATTTCTCACCCAAACAGTGTTAATAACACAATATTTTAGCTATTGCTGAGCAGTGCTTGCACAGCCTCAGAGCCTTCTCTCTTTCTCACTGCAGCTTCCCTCAATAAGTAGGCTGAAGGTGGGTAAGATGATGTGAAAGGCACAGATGAGAGAGCCTGACACTAGCTGACAAAAACGATGCTCCATACCATGTAACATCATGCAATGGAAAAGGATCTGGAGCTACTGCTTCTGCTTATCACAATCTCCTTCTCTGACAGGGTTTCTAAGTGTTTAAATGTTTAAGTGTATTTATATTTTTCCAGTAATTTTACTTTACAGTGATGATATTTAGTTAAAGCAAGGGTATTTTAAAAAGTCAGATGTCATTGCTGAAACAATAACAATCTAGTTGGTTGACCATTATCTCACACTTATCTTTTAGTTTCTAAAAGCCTGTTCCATTCTTGCAATCACAATGAAACACAGAAGTCTGCTTTGAAAAGGTTACTAGTTCAACTATGCATGCTTTTATTTCCCATTACTGTGGAATGAACTTGAGTATTTTATATAATCTACCTACAACTACAAGAAAAACAGAAAATATATCAAACAGACCAAGCAGCAAATATATCACTTTTGGACATTTTTTCCTTCGGTAAGCACTAGGGTTTTCCAAAGCAAAACATTCTGTCCATGACCCTTTAAATCATTTTGAAATTCTTAGAGGCATTTTTTAAGGCTTTTTTCCTTATTTTTCTTTCACAAACACAGCTCAATTTTAGACTAGTTTATGGAAAATCTATAAAACTTTGAAAACCAAAACATGTCAGATATATTAAGGAAACAGTTTTTGAAAGTGAGTACTATTATGTTTGTAAATCTAAAATCTCGCTCTATTTTTACCTTTCAAGAAACATTGTGGAGCCAGGAGAGGGGAGGGGAAGGGGACGGGTTAAAACAAAAATAATTAATACTAGCTTTTTCAATAACAAGGAGTAAGAAATCTTTTTACTTGCGGTCCTTGTTAAATCTAAACACTTTTTGTTGTAAAGTTGTGAACACTTTTTCAGTTAATAAATGGAAGGGAGAGTACACATTGCTAAGACACTAATCTGAAGGAGAAAGTAGAAATAAAAAATAACAGAAAAGTGAAACTGTTATTCTAACGCACAGTATATCAGGAAAATATTATCTAAAACATTGTAACTTCCCACTTAGGATCAAGCAGCCTGACAGACTTCAAAGTGCTGCATCCTTTTGTCTTTCTGTTCTAATGGGTCCTGCTCAGACAAAAATTAAGGTTTTTCTTTCTAATTTCAGCAAGAGCATCAGATTTCTGCATTCTGCACCCGAATAAAACTATAATCTTGTGGTTATAGCATTCATCTCAGGGAGAGGATAGAAGGATTATAGCTTTCCATCCAACTTTATTTAGGTTTCAGAGTGCAGCAAGCTCTAAGTTATAAATGTGATAAAATTATGAAATTCAAGATTGTCCTATAGTTGCACTTGTGCCTGTGTGCACTGCAATGGCCAGCTCCCTGGCTGGTAGAGGAGCTGCTCCATGAGGCTCTGTACAGGAGAGGCAACAGGCCAACCGGAGACAATGGACCAGCCTGGAATGGTAAGGATGACTAACTTCCAGTCAGATTTGGAGCAAGGTCTTGGTCTAATTTTAACAGAAGCTCTCCAGGTGGGATCAGTCCTGGATGACCATCAGACAGCCCCAGCTGGGCTCCAGCACTGTTTATTTATGTGCTTTGGTGTATTGATTTACTCCCTGGGCAGAGAGTCTGAGTAGCTCAGCCACTGCCCTCAGGAATCTTGCTGCAGAATTGGCTGGGCTAGCCAGGTGAGGCCATTTTGCAGTCAGTAGAAACCACCCCTGTAAATGCAGTTTATACAGGCCAGTCTTTTGTACATCTTTAAATACCTAAAGAGGGCCTACAGGAAAAACCAGGGAGAAACTCTTCAGTAGGGCCTCTTGTGATAGGACAAGGGGTAATGGTTTCAAAATAGAGGGAGGCAGATTTACATTAGATACTAGGAAAATATTTTTTTTTTACAATGGGAGTGGTAGAACACTGGAACAGGCTGCCCACAGAGGTGGTGGATGCCCCATCCCTGGAAACGTTCAAGGCCAGGCTGGATGAGGCTCTGAGCAACCTGATCTAGTTGGAGATGTCCCTGCTCCTTGCAGGGGTATTGGACTAGGTGGCCTTTAAGTCCCTTCCAACCTTAATGATTCTATAATTCTGTGTTTTGTACATAACTTAAGATAACCAGTAACATTTGTGGTGTAAGAATATTATAAAACCTTCAACACAACTTTGGGGAGTTTTTAGACGTCAGTTAGGCTTGGAGGGACTTTCTTGCTGTGGTGCTTGTGCTGGAGGAGGGAGGACTATGCATACAGAGTGTTATCTGCTCCTTGCAGGGGGTTGGACTAGATGACTTTTGAAGGTCCCTTCCAACTCTAACCATTCTATGATTCTATGATTTTATGATCTGTGCAGGCTGCTTGGTACTTAGCAGATCAAGCCACCTGAAGGGTAAGTGTGTAAGAAATTCCCCTAAGTTCTGGCACCAGCATCCTTACAGATATCTGTCTGTCTTCTACAGTGATTTACATCCACAGAGACTGAGTATCAAGTGAATATAAAAGCTACACCAAATGGGAGTGATAGAAATGAGTTATTGCACAGAAGTTCTTTCTAAAAAAAAAAACATTAACAATATAATCTTCTACGTCAAAGGGCATGTTTGTGTGCCAAAACAGAAACAAGAAATAGAATCACCACAGAATATAATTGGATTGTTTTGCAAGGAAACTCAGAAGTATGCCATAGAATAGAGTCTGTTTACCCCAGTTCTGAAAAGTTTTGGATTATCCTCAAGAAACTAAAGCATTGTCACAGAGATCCTGTTCTTCTGTGTTAGCAACAGGCAACTTGCTCTGAGTAGGGGCTGAATAAGGCTTCACAGGACTAAAAAGATTTAACACAGAAAGCAACAGCAGAAAAAGTATCAAGGAAAAGTTATGACAAGGTTTGTTATTTTGCATAATTCTGGGAGGGTGAAGCCCATCAAAATCCTCCCTCATGTTTCCTCTAAATTACTGAGTATCTGCAGCTCCCCACTCTTCAAACTCAGCAGTGCTGCCCTGATATTGGGGCAAAAGAAAGGAGAGGAAAGGGTTGTCTCTTCCTTCTGACAGATTTGTAAGAAATATTTCAACTACTACAAACATCTAGAATAACAATCACTGTTAAGAGAACATCATGACAAGGAAGTAACATGTAGAAACATTCCCCTTTTTTTCACAGAGAGTTTGCATAATGAGACAGTCTGCAACAGTTGTCACATCCGTAGAGCTGCCTGACAAAGGGAGATCCTCCCAAGAAAGGAAAAGACTATAGGAAACTGAAATATAGTTTAAAAGAGATATTTAGACAAGCAACTAAAAGTGGACTTTTAAATTAATTAAATCCTATTATTTACATTTTCAGCAATTATGTAAAATCAGACAAAAATATCATAGATGGAAATCCTTTATTTACTCATAGCAGCAGTGTTGGTATGTATAATGAATGGCAAAGGGGCTGTTGTAGCAGGTCACCTCATCCTTTTCCTTCACAAAGCAGTACCTGGATTTCAAAATGTCCACACTGAATTCAATGGATATTTTGACCAAAAATCGGTAATATCGTTGCAATTTGAATGCTGTTTAACACTATGATATACTACAGGTGTTGCTCACTCCCACAGAGAAGCCATTCTTGTTTTAAACTACACCATACAAAGAATTATATATCCAACACATGTCCTCCTATACTTTGTACACTCATTTTTCATGTTTACTAAAAGTAGCTTAGAAGTAGACATGAAAATGATGAGGAACCATTTGCCAAAATTACTGTTAGCTTTTCAGTTTGTAAAATTCATCTGTTTTTCTGGTGTTTACTTGCCTTTGGTATACTTGGATTTTTCATGTTAAAGCATTTGGGATAAATTTCTCCTGCTGGAGATATCTGACAAATCCTACAGAAATTTTTTTTTTTTTCCTATTAAGTAATTTAGAGTATTTTTCCTCCACAATATTATTAAATTAATCATATTTTGTGCTCCTACTTTATGGAAATGCATTTTTTTTCCAAAGATAAGCATTCTTTTTGCTTTCTTTCCAAATGCAACTAGCCAACACAAATAAAAAAGCACCATATAATGAGAAATTAACAAAGCATATTCTTATTGTCATGCTTTATAACTGTTTTGCTTCATCCCTGTTTGCCTTTTGATTATAAAAACTGCTGAAACCTCTTACTCCATAAGAATAATTAGAGTTCTACTTCAACAAAGATTTGACGACTTCAGTATATTGAAATCTTAGATTTTAGGGGTTTGTTACAGTGCCTGCATATCCACTCTGATAATATAGAATCATAGAATCATAAAATGGTTAGAGTTGAAAGGGACCTTCAAAGGTCATCCAGTCCAACCCCCCTGCAAGAAGCAGGGACATCACTGACTAGATCAGGTTGCTCAGAGCCTCATCCAGCCTGGCCTTGAACGTTTCCAGGGATGGGGCATCCACCACCTCTCTGGGAAACCTGTTTCAGTGCTCTACAACTCTCATTGTAAAAAATTTTTTTCTAATATCCAATCTAAACCTAGCTCCTTCTAATTTAAACCCATTACCCCTTGTCCTATCACAACAGGCCCTACTGAACAGCCTCTCCCCATCTTTCCTGTAGGCCCCCTTGAGGTACTGGAAGACTGCTATCAGGTCTCCCAGGAGCCTCCTCTTCTCCAGGCTGAACAGCCCCAACTCTCTCAGCCTGGCCTCATAGGAGAGGTGCTCCAGCCCTCTGATCATCTTCGTGGCCCTCCTCTGGACCTTCTCCAACTGGTCCATGTCCTTCTTCTGTTGGGGACTCCAGAACTGGACGCAGTACTCCAGGAGGGGTCTCACCAGGGCAGAGTAGAGGGGGAGAATCACCTCCCTCGACCTGCTGGCCACGCTCCTCTTGATGCAGCCCAGAATGCGGTCGGCCTTCTGGGCCGCAAGGGTGCATTGCCCACTCATGTTGATCCTCTTGTCCACCAGCACTCCCAAGTCTTTCTCCTCAGGGCTGCTCTCAATCCATTCTCCGCCCAGTCTGTATTTGTGCCTGGGATTGCCACGACCCAGATGCAGGACTTTGCCTTGCACTTGGCCTGGTTGAACTTCATGAGGTTGGCACAGGCCCACCTCTCCAGCCTGTCCAGGTCCCTCTGGATGGCATCCCTCTCTTCCAGCGTGTCGACGGCACCACATAGTTTGGTGTCATCAGCGAACTTGCTGAGGGTGCACTCCATCCCACTGTCCATGTTGCTGACAAAGATGTTGAACAGGGCCGGGCCCAACACGGACCCCTGAGGGACGCCACTGGTGACCGGTCTCCACTTGGACAGTGAGCCGTTGACCACCACTCTCTGAGTGTGGCCATCCAGCCAACTCCTTATCCACCGAGTGGTCCATCCATCAAACCCGTGCCTCTCTAGTTTAGAGAGAAGGATGTCGTGCGGGACAGTGTCAAATGCCTTGCACAAGTCCAGGTAGATGATATCCATTGCCTTGTCCATCGATGCTGTTACCCCGTCATAGAAGGCCACCAAATTGGTCAGGCACGATCTGTCCTTGGTGAAGCCATGATGGCTGTCACCAACCACCTCCTTGCTCTCCATGTGCCTTAGCATGGTTTCCAGGAGAATCTGCTCCTGGCTGATAATAGCCTTTTCCACATTAGTATGCCTTATTTCATGGTACAAAATGGCTTCCCTGTTTATATTTCTGAAACAGCAGATGAATCATAGAATCACAGAATCTTTAAGGTTGGAAAAGACCTCCAAGACCATCAAGTCCAATCACCAACCTAAAAGCACCATGCCTACTAAACTGTGTTTTTAAACACATTCTTTCAACACCTCGAGGGTGGTGTCTCCACTACTTCCTTGGGCAGCCTGTTCCAGTCCCTGACCACTCTTTCAGTAAATAAATTTTTCCTAATATCCAACCTAAACTCCCTCTGCTGCAATTTGAAGTCTTGAGGCCATTTCCTGTTATCCTAGGATGCGGTTTTCGGTTTTTCTTTTCTTTTTCTTTTTTTTCAAAAGCTTGTCTAGGGGGCTGATTCTCAATGGATTGCAGTGAGGGAGCTGCTCTGCTGCTTATGAAACCCTGACCCAGAATCAGGTTGTCTACGAATGTTTAGCACTGGGTGCTTCATGATCATGAGGTACACAACGGAGGAGAGGCAGCACCACATCTATCCACCTCTCTGGTCCCGACCATGAG
The DNA here is from genome assembly GCA_009806455.1 of Tetrax tetrax. NCBI lineage: Eukaryota > Metazoa > Chordata > Aves > Otidiformes > Otididae > Tetrax > Tetrax tetrax. The sequence goes on along the minus strand of WHYT01015284.1, from coordinate 114,204 downwards.
TGGCGCTCCACACCAGACACGCCAATAAAGGACATACTTTATGTGAAAATCTTAGTGTCAGCACCCTTTAAAAAACTGTACCCTGCCTCAGTTTCAATACTCAAAGATATTCCTGCCTAACATACTTTGCTACAGATAATCCCTCAGTAAAAAACTTTAGTTCATTATCACAGAAGAACAGAAATTTTCTCAAGTCAAGCTGGGAAACAGTGAATAATGGGATATTTGACTAAGGATTTTCCCCAGGGTTTTTTGAGACCTTTGCTGCTCTTGACAAGAAAAGTTCCTTTGAAATGAAAATTAGAGCTGTTGGGTGCAATACAAAGTGTAGGTGATAAGCTTTTAAAGCTCTCAGTGTTCCAGAAGCTAAGGCTGGCCAGAAAACAAGAATTCCATTTTGACTTCTTTTTTAGGTTTAAACATGAGTTTCCGCTCTTATGCTGGAAAAAAATAGTAACTTCCAGAAAATTTTGTGACAGCTACAATTTGTCCAATTTGACAGTCTATTGTTCAGTCAGGGCATTAGTGTAGGACTTCAGTTGCTGTCAGCAGTGTAAATCAGTTTGGGCTAGGAACTCGAAACCATGAACTTTTGCAACTGTAAGCCACATACATTTAGTCTACAGCATTTGAAGGTTTTTACACAGTTTTTCTAATTCCCCTAGTGCTGAATCAGCTCAAAATAGTACTACCAACATTCTGGTTGTCATTGTAGAAATTTCACTACTTTAAACAGTTTGTAACTCATCCTGTGACACTTTCTAGAGTCTATAGTTTACAAGTCAACATAAAAAAGAATGATCATAAAAGCCAGTTTCTAACATTTGCTTTACAATCTAATCACAGTTTTTCTTTACATTTAGTTTGAACACCTGTTTCAGAAAAATAAGAGCTAATTAGCATGAGAGGGATTTTTTGCTTTTATTTTTGCATTTTTTAGCACCAATTTTCTGAGATTTCAACTAGTGGTCTCCTGTCTTCTGTAGGCAAAAGGCAAAAATTTTGTCTCTCCTGATTGAGTGTTTATTCATATGTTATTAGCAGTTTGTGCTAAGGACTGGTTGTTCTGTTCTTTTTTGCATGGACATCCATCATTTAAAACAATACATATTTTCCAGTACTGCCCATCCAGATGTAAATCATCGTTCCCGGAACAGAATTATTTTGCCCAATTAGTAGATTGCAGGACTGAAGCCACATTAGTGTTCTATAGAGCATAGAAATAGCCCGATATTATAACTTAATTTAAATAGAGGAGGGATAAAGAAGACATTACCTCCGGCTTCAGCAAGAATGATTTTATCCCCAAGGTGAACGAGGTAGAGAAAGCCAATGTTTCGGGAAGTTTTACCCTGAGTCTACTTGGGGGTTCAAATCTCATTGATTTTCACTGCTATCTATGAACCTAAGTCATTGGCCTGCTCAGGACTCTGGTTGAGAGAGTCCCTTGGAAGACAGTCCTGAAGAGCAAAGGGGTCCAGGAAGGCTGGACATTCTTCATGAAGGAAATCATAAAAGCTCAGGAGCAGGCTGTCCCTGTGTGCCATAAGATGAACTGGAGGGGGAGATGACTGAATGGCCAGCAGGAGTAGGGAAGTGATCATGCCCCTGTACTCGGCACTGGTGAGGCTACAACTGTGTTCAGTTTGGGGCCCCTCACTACAAGAAGGACATTGAATTGCTGGAGTACATCCAGTGAAGGACAACAAAGCTGGTGAGGGGTCTGGAGAACAAGTCTTATAAGGAGCAACTGAGGGAACTGGAATTGAAGGACATTGAATTGCTGGAGTACATCCAGTGAAGGACAACAAAGCTGGTGAGGGGTCTGGAGAACAAATCTTATAAGGAGCAACTGAGGGAACTGGAATTGTTTAGTCTAGAGAAGAGGAGGCTGAGGGGAGACCTCATTGCTCTCTACAACTACCTGAAAGGAGGTTGTAGGGAGGCGGGTGTTGGTCTCTTCTCCAAAGTAACTAGTGATAGGACAAGAGGAAATGGCCTCAAGTTGTGGCAGGGGAGGTTTACATTGGATATTAGGAAACATTTCTTCACTGAAAGAGTGGTCAGGCTGCCCAAGGAAGTGGTGGAGTTACAATCCCTGGAGGTGTAGGCATGGCACTTCAGGACATGGTTTAGTAGGCATGGTGCTGTTAGGTTGATGGTGGGACTTGAGATCTTCAGGGTCTTTTCCAACCTTAAAGATTCTATGGTTCTATGATTCTATGACTGTCTTTAAAAAGTTGTCCTAAGCAAGTTCCACAGGTAGTCATAGGAACAAGTCTGCTCACATAGGCCTGTGAAATTCAACTCAAGTTTCTGTCCTTTCACAACAAGCACATATGCATACTTGTATGTATTAGTGCATGGCTCAATTCTTGCAAGTATTTCTGCATAAGCAAGATTTTATGGTTTTTCAGGCGCTCAGGTGTTGCATTATTAAATATACATGTAGTGTAACCTAGCCAGCTGCATGCATTCACAAAAGTAAATATTTATTCCATGGTAAATTTCAGAATTGCAATCTTATATAAGTATAAAGCTGAAGTCTCAGCAGATTTGGCTAAAGTTCTCTGCTGATTTCCATTTCCTCTCATCAAACAAGTCAAAGAACATGAAAATTAAATGAGTAAATCCCACTTCATGAACTCAAACTGAGATGTGAATTATTTAGAGATTTCTCACAGCTGCATTTCATGTGCTGAGATTCACATATTTTGGACTGTTATGTGCAAGAGACAGGCTACAGTGTTAGAAGCCTGTATCATGTGCTGCTACAAATTGTTCTGCTTACACATACAGTCACTGATAATTCTTCTAGGGCTTTTTTTTTTTTTTTTACAAAATTGTCTGAGATTTCAAAACCAGTTATTGATGTTCTTAAGCCAGTCTTCCTAGAATCTCCTGGGATATATTGATCTACTAAATCAAAATAAAATATGAATGTACCATCAACATCCGTATGGGTAAAATCATAATTAATATATGAATTCCAAGAAAAAAAAAAAAAGCCTTCTTTTTAATGAGATTAAGAAGAGAGATGAATGACTAACTGTGGATTTCAGCGATTACCAAGAATTACTATAAAACTAATTAGGTTTTCTGGTTTCATTCTATCTTCTTTTATAATATTTCTCAAACGAAATATTAACAACTTCAGAATTAAGACATCTAAATGTGTTACCACCCATCTGCAGAGCTGCAATACTCGGTTATATGTTTGTTTTTAGACAGGCAGTTAAAAAATGAAACATATTAAGCTTAGCTGGTATGAACATGGCTTCATTGACAATTTTATGTTTGCACTCTTCATTTAAGAAGCCTCTGAAGATGACAAGGGTATAACCGGTCATGAAACCTTGCAAAACTTTGTAGCTGTAACTCTGCTTCCTCTCCCTAACCAAATCCTCAGTTCTTGTGAACTGTGACAATGCTTCATGGCTTCCATAAGCCGAGTGCCTCCTTTCTCCACTGTTTCCTTTGATCAGAGTTGTCTCCAGGAGGCACTACAGAAAGTCTTCCCTGGTGTATGACTGAATACATGGTATGTATAAACTGCCCAGTGCTTGAAACTCCACTGATCCTGAGAGGACCTAAGAAAGCATTCACTGGGAGTTGGCCACAGGTATTAAAACAATTCTTATAGTTCCTGACCACTTCTTTGTCTAACAACAGAAGTTGATATATTTATCAGTGGAATCAGCCCTCAAGAAATTCAAGTTTTCTTCTAGAGACCTATACACTCTTTCTTCTAACACATCATGAAGGTGTACCTATCAACTACTAAAAGAAGGGCAAGTTAAACTGGAATATGTCAGCAGCATATTTGAACAATTACCCAGCTGGCCACAAGTTAGGCACCCTGAGGTATCGGCAAAACATCCAATGAAGCCTGTTCTTTCAGGGGAGTTTACACTTACAAGAGTATATGGAGGTGATACGTTTTCCATAAGGCACACAGTTCTATTACTGGAATAACAACTTGAAATTTCTGATATCAAAATACTGATATATATGTTTTATTTTTTTTTTTTTTTTTTTTT
>WHYT01015284.1:58606-108820 GCA_009806455.1 Tetrax tetrax | reverse complement strand
ATATATATTTTTTTTTTTTTTTTTTTGTGGACATGATTTACAGGAAAAAAAAAAACGCTAAATTTTCTGCCCAGTGTGCTTCTACATGCCACACTATGTCACAATTGTAGCATGAGCATACTTTTCAGAATATATAAAAAAAAGTAGTGTTTCCCTCTAATACAGTCATATTCTTATCCAGATGTATTTGTTTTTGTATACCTTGTTACCTATAAAATAGGCTAACTTCACATCAATGCAAGACATTTCATGTATTTCCAGCTCCTGGAAGTGTCAGGGAAAAAAGTGTCAGGAAAAAAAGGATTGAGGTAGACTATGCTTGCAGAGGGAAGCAGGTGGATAATTCACAGTGATTTATTCTACAGATTCTGTCTATTTTCCTGTTTACAGAATATTCATGATCAGATGCATCTCTTCAAGTTTGTAATCAAGTTATTCAGTGACTTCTGGTCTCTGTTGCTTAAATAGAAGTATTGAGTATTTGATCTTTGGGCTTAGCTGTGATTGATAGATCAGAATAATGTTACTCTGGTTCCTTCCTTTTTACACAGCAATTTTGTGAAATAAATTAACATGAATTTGCAGACTTAAAACCTAGTACTAATGAGTACTGAATTTGAAATTGGAAATTCATTTTCCACCTTTCATACTTATAAATCTTGATCATTTGCAAAGAATGGGAATAAATAAAGAGTAAATGCTTCACCTGGTCTCCTTGTCAACACAAGTTATGACTGAGTGGTAATAATTGTCACAGAATACTGTGACAAATCTCCCTATTAGATCGTTTATATATAAAAAAAACCCACACCTTATTCTGCCCCCACCCCAGGGCAGACACAATGAAGCTTAAAATAACAAGGTTTAGAAAGAGATCTTATAAATTCCATTTTAGAAAATTCTTCCTACTGTTCCATTAAAAAAAAAAAGATGTGGTCAGTAATTCTGGAAAAAAATTAGTGCTAATTAGAAATTTGGATGATTTTGAGCTATATTGAAGAGGGCTATATAATGAGAAGATAAAAGTCTGAGTCATTAAACCAGTGCTTCAAATGTAGTTGGTGGACTGATACTAAGTTGGCTACAGTAATAATTTAGCTAGAGACAAAGATTCAGTAAAGTTGAATTATGACAACTACTCACTGCATACTATGCATTATTTAATAATACTACAGTAAATTGTAAAATAGAAGTTTATAATAATTTCAGCAGAAAAAGACGTATGCTTCAAGAACCTTAAACTAGACATGGCTTCTTTTAAGATTAAATAATAATATCTGCTAATAGAGCTCTTAAACTTAATAACTTTTCTATGAACAACAGCAATACAAATCAACTAAAAATATGCAACTGCTCAGAAGCCTTCTCCTGCTGTTGTCCTTGGGTTTTTTTTTTAAATAATATTCGTTTGTATTAGATAAGTAATAATTTCACAAGGAAAATAGTTTTGATACTGTATTATTGAGTCTAAGAGTACTGAATAATAATGTAACAACATTCATTCAGCATATTTAACCTGTAAACATTCTTTGCTACATTGGAGAAATAATCTAAAGTAGTGTAGAATTTGGGCAACAGTATGAATATTATACCTTACAGAAGACTGTTGAACTGCAGAATTTAAAATGGTAAAAATAATCACAAATTATTTGATATCGTCACATACAGTAATCAAACCGGTAGGTATAATGTATTAATAAAAACCTAATCACAGATACAAAAAGACCAAAACCACGTAAAGTTTTGTTTGTTTGCCATTATCCGAAGTTTGGGGGTAATTAAAGCAAGGATAATAAGTGTGAAATCCTTTGGTTTCTTCTACAGGAATCAGTAGGGCAGAGAAGCCAGCAGAGGATCACGTTGAGTATTGACCATGGTTTGATTGATATCAAAGCATACAAAGTCTCTGAGAAGAAATACTTAAACAGAATATAAGTCTTTTGAATTATTATATGTAGTATTGGAAGATTTCAAAGATAAAATATATATAAAGTTGAAAACAATTAGGATTGCTTCCCTGAGCTGGAGAAAAAAAAAAGGTAAGTCATTTGCTATTGTGACAGCAATCTTTTCATTTCTACCCCTTCCTCCACTGAAGTTACTCATGAAAAAATACTGACTGAAAAGTAACAACAAAGAGTGCTGACAGGAAAGTAACATTTCCTATTGGAAACTCAATACTGACATGTTTTTCTAACCTCAAAGAGACAGCTGTTAAAATGAATACACCACACATACAGTTCTAGACAAATCTTAGTCTTACAGCTGGAATAGAAAGAAGTACCAAAGAACTCAAAAGTCTCCCGTTATATCTATTTCATGTGTTTCTATACTAACATAACTAGTGACAACCCCTAAACCAAAAGGTGAATAAGTATAAACACATGCACAATCATTATTATACACATGCACTGTCCTCTCCTATGAGGACAGGCTGAGAGAGTTGGGGCTGTTCAGCCTAGAGAAGAGGAGGCTCTGGGGACACCTGATAGCGGTCTTCCAGTGCCTCAAGGGGGCCTACAGGAAAGTTGGGGAGAGGCTGTTCAGTAGGTCCTGTTGTGATAGGACAAGGGGTAATGGGTTTAAATTAGAGGGAGGTAGATTAAGATTGGATATTAGGAAAAATTTTTTTACTGTGAGAGTTGTAGAGCACTGGAACTGGTTTTCCAGAGAGGTGGTGGATGCCCCATCCCTGGAAACATTCAAGGCCAGGTTGGATGAGGCTCTGAGCAACCTGATCTAGTCAGTGATGTCCCTGCTTCTTGCAGGGGGGTTGCACTAGATGACCTTTGAAGGTCCCTTCCAACTCTACCCATTCTATGATTCTATGATTATGACATAAAAACATACTTCCCGGTTAATTGAAAGAAAAATAAACTCTTAGCACATGTATAAACCTTGCTGGAATTATAACCATAATCATTTATAAAGCTTTTTTGTAACTGTAGTAAAAAGCCAGATTTTTTTATTTTGGGCTGGAAAATAGCTCAAACTGCTTGACAAAAGAGATATAAAATAGCTTGACTGTCACAACAAAACATGATCCCATCACAAAGACATAAGTGGGACAGTGGGACATAGAGGAACTTTACAAGTAGATAGACTTGTGTCCTTCAGGTATTTTTTTTTTGCCATGAATGACCATTTGTTAATAACTTGAACATTTCAAAAGAACTTTTGATCTTGGGAAAGCCATGCGAAATGTTGATTTTAGTTGAGGTAGAAATAATATCTTAAAATAACAAAATTGCAAATAGAGTAATGCATTTTCTTGACCAATTTAGTAAAGGGTCCTGTTAATACTGCTATTATACCACATGATGTACCTCCTAGCACACAGCAATACACAAAGTTACCAAGCCATTCAGACGAACAGTTTAGAAAGGACCAACAGTTTGAACAGTAGCCATACTCTACTCAAACAACAGGAGGAGAACATCATTTTTCAGCTTCTCCTCGGACTATGGAACAGCTGCATTCAGCTACAAGGGTGGACATACTCTGTGTCTGCATTAAAGGAAGAGGAAAGTATATACTTCTATGGCAAAGGTACTGCTGTAGGAAGGAGAAACATGACTGAGTCATGAAACTTTCCACGGCTACTCTTACATTACACAAGTAATATAACATTGAAGGGGTATAACTGAAGCTTAAAATGCCCATGCCTAGGTATGAGTATAAAATAAAGTTTTTCTGTTCTTATTGGTATTATTACTGGCCAACTGATCTGATTTAATTCAGTCATCTGAATTGGTTTTGTTCCCTGATTAAGCATATGACACCATAAACAAACAAACAAAAAAATCTGACACGAAACACTGAAGACATTTGATGGTGAGTTAATATCTATGCGCCACTGAACATAGTAATAAATCTACCTCTCCTATTTGCACAGTAGATCTAAGATGTCAGAAGTGAATGATTATCAGCAGCAATGCAGAAATACTGATCCACACAGTATTCTCATATTTCAAATGATGTGTTATGCTAGATTTCTAGCTTCAGTTATGTGCTGTAATAAAACAGATTCTATATCCGCTTACTTAGATAATGGCAAAATCCTGTGCTGTTTCGTTGGGAGTGCTAGTATTGAGATTTTTGTCTTAAAATCTCAGTAGCTGTAATTTAAGATACATGACAGAACAGTGGAAGAATAAATCAAAATTAACAGACATATGTCAGTGCTCTAGACTGAACAAAAACAGTAGAATATCAGCTTATTTTGGTGTTCACATGTGGGCAGTTCTATGCAAGCACACCTTCAACAGCATTCTCAGTACTGCCCTCGGACACCAGTAGAAACTTTGGGCACAGCCTGGAAGGCTGTGTTGCCTTGGAGCTCTGTTTGGGTATCTGCATCAGTCTCAGTGGATGTTAATACCACAGGGGACACACAGGACACAACTTTCTTTTGGCTGGTCAATGTTGCTTGAGCTCCCTGCAGGGAGATTATGACTGATAGTGTGGTCCTGGAGGCGGTTGGTCTGGCTGGTGAAGCAGCACTCCCTCATCCTCCTGGTGTCCTCCAGCAGCCAGTTGTCTTTGCTGAATTCTCCCCAGACAGAGCCCAGGGATGTGAGGGCCCGGAAACCCCTTGACACATCCTGCCAGATACCTTGCAAGCCTTGAACTCCTCACAGTACCAGCAACTGCTGCTGCTGCTGCTGCTGCTAGTGTTGGTTTCCCACAGTTTACAGGCAAAAGAAGGCATCGAAAAGACACTGAGGAGGAGCAAATTATAAAATATCTTCTGTTTGAAGAAAGATAAAATAGTTACTTTGTATCTGTAAGTTTTTGCAATGCAAATTGCAATTAAAGGAACTAAGGAACAACATTGTCACAAATTTTACAGTCTTGAAATACTGTATTATCTCTCAAAAGGCATCAGTAAGAGTTAACTACTTGTTATCAATTTGGGAATGTATTTTCAGTGTACTTAGCAAACATTGCCCTTATAATTAAACGTTTGTAAAAGGAATAGGCCTACTGAGCAGCCTGCCAGAATTTCATACCTCTCGTATCTTCATTAGTTTCCTTTTATTACAAAATCCACATTCAGAGGAATTCTAACAAGCCAATCTGTGAGGAAATAATTGCACTAGTGTCATTTTGTTTGGTTTTTTTAACAAGACATTTTTAAGACCAATAAATACTTTATTGTTAGTATTGAAACAGACAGATCTGCTTAAGAGGTTGATTACTTGAACTGATTAGCAGTACAGTTGATTTGCTGGCCAAAGTTTACTCCAGAAAATGTTGTTTTCCTGAACAAATAAGGTCAAGATTTTTGAAAAACTCTTGCCAAAATGTGTGTCAAAGTGGTGAGTTCAAAGAAGAAGTAGGTTAGCTTGTGACTAATCAAAACTAAATATGCTTTATGGTGACTGAAAAAAGAAAACACATATGTCAGGTTGTGGGGCTTAAAAAAAAATTGAGTAAAAATATAATCTTAAAATACTAACATTTGCTAGATTGCTGCTATTGAACTAAGTCTCCTTCTACCAAATAAATACCCTTTCATTATTTACTTCTCTGATCTTGTGATCAGAGGAGTAAACTTGTGATCTACAGTAGGTCTACATTTAAACACTACCCTGTAGCCCCACAAACTGTCAAGGGCAATAAAAAAACAAATAAATAAATAAATAGGTTGTTTCATGGTTCACATTTTACTGTGTTCAAAATAATAATGGACATAATTGTCATTTTTCTTCCAGTTCTAAAACAAGCAAGGTATAAAACCTATTAGTATGAAATGTGTTAACAAATCAGTTTAGTCAAGTCTTGTTGGAAAGTTTGGAAGTGGTGTGTTCTATCAGAATTAAATACTCCCACAGCAGATTAATTCAGTGATGTACAGATAGATATACATGTGCGCATGCACCTGAACACGCACAGTTGCAGCATTCATGTTCTTTCATGTTTTGGATAGGGCTGTTGTAACATACAGTCAAAAGACACCTGAAGCCATTTTTTTGCCTGACTCCAAACTGTGATGGAACCAACCTTTCAGAGGCTTGACTTGCCTATCATATTTTTATTTAGAGATGAAGAAAAAAACAAAACAAAATTCTTCTGATGATAGTTCTGAGCCAAATTTCATTAGTAACATTTTCATTTTCAGATCATTTGCTACCAACTTACAGAATAATGTATTCCTCCTCTGCTCTTTTAGAAGTTTATCTAAGTAAATCCCTGGATTTTAAAATCAGATTCTAATCATAAATATGATTATTTTTATATATGTAGTTTAAGTGGTGAAAGAAACCCCAAATAAAATTTCCAACAAAATTAAGTGATGCTGAGTAATGAAATACATACTCTCTTGCTAAGTTATCTCCCACTAGAACTTAGGAGTCTACACACTAGACAAGCTGTGTGAACTCAGTCTCTAGTTGACACTATAGAGGTGCACTGGAATAAGTGAGAAGAGAATAATTCCTTTTTGTTTGTTAGTGGAGGGTTTTTTTTGTTTTTGTTTTTGTTTTTTTCTGGGTTTTTTTTTTCCCTATTTATTTTCTCCATAATTGTTTTATAGTATCGTTCTAAGCTGAATGACATGTTAAATGTAGAACCAGTCCGGATTAGTGGGAAACGAACTGCCACTGACAATGAGATTGAAGATACTCAGCAACTCAAGTTAGTCATATCAACTTTTGCACTCACTGAAGACATCATTCACAGAAAACACATATTTTTATAGGATCTGAAAATTAGCACACAAGTCTCTGTTCCTTGAGGCAGAGTTGAAATTCTCAGCTCCTCTTTGAAATGAGCATTCATCTTTGAAATACAACTGCAGGAAAGTATACTACACTTTTACTTTACACTGCTGAATCAAATATAGAACAAAGGACATTATGTTAAGATATATAATAACTGTTTTGCTTTCTGAGGATTTTTTCATGAAAATTAAGTAAAGTAAAACATACAAAACTAGTTAGCAGCTCTTCAAAAAAAACCCAATGCTTTAATAGATTAACCTCCACAATGGCAGCAGAAAGTAGAATTTTTCACTGTCTTGTCTTGCAACTTGCCTTCTGTTATCTTCCTTACAAAGATACAGTCTTTTCACTACTTAGTAAACTTACCTATAATACGAAACAAAAACTTGCAGTCTACTAGCTTTAGCAAGATGGTAAACCTGGTCTCAAGCTACAGGCATCTATCATCACAAAAAAAAAGCTTAGCTGGATATGTTTTACAACTCAGACATCCTTATTTAGTTTATCAGCAGGATTTAGATTGCCTACTACAAATTTCACAGCAGGCTGAAAAACCTCACTGAAAATGGTTTTATTAGCTGTGGCAACAAAAGCTGTCTGCTCAACTTTAGAGCTGACTTAACAAAACAACATCTGAAAGAATCTTCTAAAAGTTACTTCTTCCATTTTAATCATTCTTCTGGGGAAGCAGCTGCAGATGTAAAATGCCGAAGTGCTGTATCTGTAACCTGGGTCAGCCAACTGAGATAAAACAATTCCCCACAGCAAGTATTAACTTCAGAACCACTACGGCTTCATTTAAATCCTTCTAAAATTCTTCTCTATGAGCCTGGTGCACTAGTAACATGTCTTATCTTAATTCTGGGTGGCAGAATTTGCACTGCAATCACTTTGTATAAAAGCTGCAGCAATCAGGTATTGTACAGCCATTCATTTGTTGCTTGTCAACTGAAAAGAGTGATAGACACCATTCTCTCACTCCCCCACAAAATGCTCTTTCTAAAATTTTTTTTCCTAGTAAGAGCAAAATAATTCCTAAGTGTTTTACAGCCTTTGAGCTTTGAAAATCCATTAGAACATAATTTTAGTCACCCCTTTCTCCCTACTAAACTGATCTCTTTAGAAAGTTAAACCACTGAACTATAACTAGTGTTGTGTAAGAAGAGTGAAGGAGTGAGTTTCACTAGATTACTGCGCGCACACTTTGTGAAGTTCAACTCACCACCTCTGTATGACTATAGATGTGATCCCAGTGAATTGCTGCATATTCTTTGAAGACCTGCTCTCTTCCTTTCCTCTTTTCTTTTTTCCTTTCAGCTCGTCTCCTCCTTTCCCCCACTTTTTCAAATCTTTTTGGATAGACATTGATGTTCTCATCATACATTTTATTCAAAGGGTATTTTAGATTCTTTCCACTAAGCTCCCCTAGTTTGAAATCAAAATTATGTAAATTGCATATTTAAAAAAACTTCTCCTGGGTCACTTTTTTTAACACTTTTCTTGAAATTGAGATAGGAATTATTTTTCTTTATCTAAGTGTGACTTTTCAGTGAAGATATTTGTGGCTTAGGAATGGGTAGATTCTTGCACTGGCTTTATTTCCCTATTTTAAAATATTTATTCCATGCCTCTAAACCAGCCATAAAACCAGGGATTAAAACCAAAACCAAAGCCAAACACATAAAAGGAAATAAATCTCTCCAATGGATCAAAAAAATAAAACCCTTTCAGTTTCCTGGGCAAAATATTACTTAATAAGGCCAAAAAAATCATTTTAGAATCCCAACCCAGATTTATGGTCTAGGAAAATGTTATTTATTGAGGTTCATTCAAAGAAAACTGTTTCTGGTAAAAAAACTTTCCTACAACTCCATATAAGCTACCAGAATGAAGATCTTTTAATTCCATATGAATACCAAAATCTCATGTACACATTAATCCATTCTGTTTCTTCTCCTTCAGTAAACTTAACATCACTTCTGAATTTTCCTGCTTCCTCTATTCTCAGTAATCACAAGTGTGCACAGCCCATCACGGAAATCTCAAATGCTCTTTCCCCCTTTTTGTTACATAGTGTGTTTTGCTCTACATTTCCAACAACTCTTTTTCTGGAACCGTATTAGCATTCATTGAACTGTATGTAGTCTAATGATTTTCCCTCCCCAGTGTGACATAGACATACAATTTTGTAAATGCATTTTCTATGTGCTGATACATACTCAATAAGCCAGAGCTTGAACTAGCTATTAAAATTGCCCATTACTTCTTGATATTGAGGAAGAAGTGGTTTTTAAGAAAACTTTGCAAAGGAAAAAGAGTATCCTTGTAGAAATTCTATGTAGTTCTTTAAAAATTCACTGAGTCTGCTAAAATTATCCAATATTCTGTCATGCATGGCAGTCAGGTATCTACAGTTACACAGACAAATAACTAAACTTTTAGTGGTGGTTTTATGGATATTAGGGGAATTCTTCTCAGTTCAGCTGAATAAATGATTTCGTTAAAGTTAGTGACATAAAATTCCCTTTATTGCGAGATTGAAGAATTTTGTCGACAGAGGACTTCTTGTCTCATTAATAGTGATCCCTACCTTCCACTGAGAAATGCTGAGATTATATCTCATACCAAAATAGTTCTAACTACCTTCCATATTCAAAAATTTAGTCAACTGGTCTTGAAATGGAACAAAAAACATAGAAATCTATTAGATTTTCAGCTAATCTGTACAATGTTTCTAGTTTGCAATTAAGGCTCATATCTTGGCTGCAGCCAGATGGTTCATCCCTTAAAACTCAGTAGAACTATCCAGGAGATAAGACCCACGTAAGTACAGCCAGATGTGTATACACATGCATACAAGCACATCCATGCAAAAACATCTTGCTGTAGATGTTCCCCAGGCAACAGTTGGTGTGAAATTAGAGCAGCTGCAGGAAAGACCATACTTGGGCTTTCCTGTGTAATGCCAATCCTGATGCTTGGAGGCCATTAAAAGATTAATTAGAACTACCTTTAAGCAAAGATCTAGCGGAGCTGAAGTTTTTTTTCAGTGTTTTACCAGAAATAAATTTCCAGGGGGGAAAAAAAAATGCTAAGATTCAGAAAGGGTAAGATCACCCCACAGCTGTTTCTGCTTTTCCATTGAAAAACTGCTGATTTGTCTTAATATTTTTAAACATTTCTCTCCAACCTTTTTGTATTAATCCCATAGTTTACCTCATACACTTTAAATCTCTTTTCCCTTGCAGACTCAGATTCCTCACTCCTTCTTTTCAGTGTTCTCACTCCTGTCACTTTTACAGATGTTTATTTTCTCTCCTCCTAACTAAATTCCGCTTTCTATCCAAGGCAGGTAGTGGAAGGGATGAGAAAGGAAACAATTGTTGTATTCATACGATATTTGGAGCTAGAGCAATATATACTATAAGTGTTTCCTATATATGCTCTATCTTCCCTGTTAAGTTATATGATCTTTAAGACATTGTTTCCAAGTAAAGTTTTCCAACATCTCCCTTTGCAATAATTAGTTTAATATAAAACTTTGCAGTTAGCTTCTTCTTCCACAAAACAATGTTCTGCCACCTTGCAGGCATTTTTTTAACCATTTCTGAGGAGAAGACTAGTGAGAGAGACATAAATTTGTTCTTTAAAAAAGAAATTGTAGTGATATTCTCTCTGAACAGTTTTAAATACTGCTTTGGGAGCTCTAAAATTCCTTAGCAAGATGTGAAGTTTGAATAATTTTTATTAATTGAAATATCTTTTACTATGTTTGAGTAGTCTTAACATTCTTCCAAGTTATTGGCTTTTTGTTTGTCTAATTCATTAGAAAATAAAATTTCTGATGATTTATTGTATTCTGGGAATGCTTCTCCTGTCATAGCTTCTACAGATGGCCAGACTATGCACAACAGCTCCTCAAAACAGTTCAGCTCTATTCAAGAAAAACTGAAGTTTTCCTGCACTGTTGGCTCCATGTAAACCTGGAGTAAGTTCAGTCCCACATTGGAAACATGAGCAGAAATCTCCCAGTCACTCTTCTTGGCATATGCTTCATATGCTGAGGAGCCAGGGGGCACGTTGAGGACAGAAAAGGTTATAGAAAGTACCTCTCAAAATTGGAATAGGCAAAGGAAACCCAGCGGCAGAGGCATAAAAAAAAAGATTTTAAGCTAGTTGGGCTAAAAGGCTATGTTAGGTCATCATTGTGTAATTGAGCATGGAAACAGCAGATACAAACAACATAATTTTGTAGAACATGGAATGAGGGTGATACATTGAAAGTAAGCACAGGAATTAAGTGTCTAGACAAGCAATCTGAAACAAATATCTGTATTAATAAAAGCAATAAATAGGTTAATAAGCCAAGATGGACATGGGGATCCTGGAATAAGGAAGAGTACAAGAAGACAGCAGTATTTTTAGTACTATGGGCTAGAGTATGGAACTTGGAAAAGGAGATTAAACAAGGAAAATTTGCAAAGTAGAAAAGAAACAGTGCATGATTAAGAGAAGACTGGGAAAAATACAGGCTGGAGATAAGAAGAACTAGAGGACTAGAGCAAAAGAAGCAGGAAGTTATTGTACCCCCTACCCGTGAGAACCAAACAGAAACAATCTGAATTCTCACTATTGAAACTACTCACTCTTTCTCTGTTGTGTGGAAGCATCATGAGTTTCTGGTAGATTTGCCAGTGAGGCAAGGTTTTTATATGGCTCTTTCTGGAAACATAACTAACGATGCTGGAATCAAATGTCAGTGTTCACCTGAATTGGATTTTGTCAGTCTCATAGTTCATTACTAGCTTGGTGCAAACTTCAGGTTTTGCTGATACAGTACTGCAGTCAAATTCTTTGATCATACCTAACATTACTTTTTCACAGTATGATGAAAGTTACATTTCATTAAGGCACATATTGTTATTTGAGAAAGGCAAATTCTATAATCCTAGCTTTCAACAGGAAGATGAAAAGATAACTGCAGAGAGGTAAAAGTTAAAATCTGTTTTGGGGAAAAGCCCTATGTCACTAAAAAGTACTATATAATCTTAAACTCTTAATAAGGTATTTACATAATTGAGGTACCAGATTTCTGAGCTGGAACCTCTTTTATTGAAGAAAGATGCTCAAAACTGCATTGTGCTTCAGAGGAAAAGCTTGGAATGACATATAGATGTTCTCAATCCGTAATTCATACTGCATGTCTATGCAAAATAACTCAATTTTTAAATAAGGAAAAGAGCTCAGCTATCTAGTTCTTTGGTATAAAGAAATTTCTACAAAGTACTTGTTTTTGTACTTTTCTGTTCCCTTACACCCCGATGATAATTTCTGATCTGTGCAATAAGAATAGACACCTGAGACAATTGGACATGGAATTAGATTCCCCTTTACAAAATGTGTGTTTACACTGAAAGAATATATCACTTTTTTTTCTTTTCTAAGCACAGCACAATTTTCCTAGACTCCCTACAGCAAGCTGCTAATGAGGTATAAAACTGTATATGTATCCTTTCCTTATTCCATGCCCCAGAATATGCAACACTAAAGATCACTGAGCTGTTTCATGTAATGAGGCTTTATGACAGCCTAAAAGGCTTGTCAATACAAGAAGCACACCAAACAATTTTTAAACACTTTTCTTTTGCATCTTTTTCTAACCACTCCGTCTCTCTTGAAAGGGAGAGATAAAAGGAGAGGGAAGAAAAATGGTTAAGCTGAGAATTGGGCTGCCATTAAGCTCTTCTCACGGAAGAGCAAAAGAACTCCCTAACAGTGTTGTGGTATATATGCATGTATTTATATAAACAGTAGGAAAGTAGAAAAGTAATAACTTTTTCTGGGCCTGCAACATTATATCTGAGCATATTAGGACAGCATATTTTCATTAATGACATTACCCTCCTACCAAGGCAGCTACTATTATGAATGTGTCTTTCAACTCTTAAGCTATTGCTTAAGCTACATAAATCTTGGAGAAAACTTTTGGGAGAAGTATCAACATTTGAGCTACAAGCTTATCTTGCTTCCTGGAAAGATTTTAGCTGCATGAATGTAATGCATTATAATTTTATCTTTTACAATAGATCTTGAACTCATCATATCATATTAGAAAAAGGGGGGGGGGGAGATGGGGGAAGGGGGACGGAGTGTGTGTGTGTGTGTTTATGTAACCTGTCAACTGAGACAAAGTTTGGTGAAGTATTCTGGATAAAATATACATATATATACATATATATATGAATATGCATATATTCATTAATAAAGTCCAGAACCCAGTCTTGAGTCCATTACTCATCTCAGAAATCCAGGTAGTTTCTCCTGATTCTAAACACCCATTCTGTCTTCACACTCTAATATATTCTATGTAAGTCAAGCAAAACTGCTGTTCTGCCTGTGCAGAGTACCTGGCTATGTTTCTTTCCACAGACTCTAATTTATGGGCCCATCTTCTATTTTTGTAAACACTGCCTGATGAGTGAATTGTTAGGGCTTGCGTTTAGAGTCTGAGACTTGCAGAACTGCGTCACACAAGATGAGCAGAAAAAGGGCTAGACTGATAGGAAGAAAAACAATAAAAGCAAAGCCCAACCAACCAAACAAAAAACCAGCAAGCAAAAAATGCAGAGAAAAAGCTCCTGGCATTTTTTTATTATAAGCATCTTCTATAGGAGAAAAAAACATCTCAGAGAAATAATTCTGATTTTCTTCTTTCAGTATACTGTATTAAAAGCATAAAATGATCCTGTGTTAGAATTTCAGGAACTGACAGATTACACTATAAATATACCACTTGTTCATTTTGTACTAGGAATGTATTCTACATCCCTTTAACAACCCCTACTCTTCAATCCCATCTTCTTGTAATGATTTGAAGTAAGCAGAGAAGGTGCTTTGAAAGAAGACACACAGAGATTAAACTAAATACTGTGAAGTTATAGGAGTAGAAAGACTGTATGAAGAATTAAGAAGCCTTTTTTGTAAACTCTTTACAAAATCCTGCAGCGACAGAACTCTTTTCTGATAGTTTAGGCATATCCGCAGCTATCAAGGCTGCCCAATGGACAAGACTATATATACAGGCATATATATGTCCAGCAATGAACAAATATATATGCTTCTTGGTCTTTAGTGTCTGATCTGACTCAAGTGATTTTTACTTTACTTTGCAGTAATTTTAAAAATGTAAGGGAAACATAAAACTGAATTCTCCTGACTCTCCTACTTATTCCACCTTGACCATTGGTCTGCCTTTGGTCTGCCAAGACGTAACAAATGGAACAACTGTTCAGTTTGTTCAATGGACAAAGTCAATTTGACACATTTACAAGGAATTACTTTTGAGGGAAAGAAAAGAACAGGGAATGTGTATGAATTTAATTATCGGGCACTGAATGCATCATAACAGAGAGGGTGAAAAGGGCTTTAAAATTATTTTTTAAAGTTCCATTAACAATGATTGTTGGAAAAATACTCTATCTTTGCAAACATCTTTTTCTGACTATTGGCAAGCTAAAGGAAGGAATTAGATGAACTAAAGTTAAGGTAAAATGCATTTTAAATGAAATAATTCTATTCCTGAAAGAAATATCAAGTGTTTGAAAGGGAATGTATTTGGTCGGTTTCTGGATCTCCTCTGTACACCAGTTCATTGGTAAATTTGCACCAATAATGACCTCTTATTTCTAAACCAGAGGCTAAAATTCTGTCAATTTTGTCCTGCCACTTCCAGATATTCCTGCAAGGTAGTATCAATTTTTTCAACTTTTCAGTGCTAAAGATAACCAATACAAGTGGCTCAGAACTGCAGAATGGATCTGTGAAACATTTATATTGGTATGATATAAAAAATGACCAATTGAATTCTGTATCTTTTACAAGATATATACTTATTGGGTTTAGATTTTTATTACAGCAGAAAGTCATATGAAATTTGCTCACTTGCAATAATTTAAAGGCAAATTGTCAAGCAAGTTGAATTTCTTAATATATTAATCTTTTTAGAATATAATTTTGTGATCATTTACTGTCAAAAGAACTGTATTACCTGATTTTAAAAATACTATCTTCTAGCTGTGGAAAAAAAAAAAAAAAGGCGTAGGGGTTTATCTGTGCTTTATTTGTTATTTAGCAAATAAATGATGAATTCATTGGATTTCAGCAATTCCAGCTAGTACAGAACCCTAAAATACACCATAAGTCCATTGAATTTCTCTTTCATTTGCTCTCTAGGTAGCAAGTATTACAGTATAAGATCTGAGTTCTTATTACTGAATGTCCTCATTCCATGTTATACAAATAAATGAATAAGTAATCTCCTAAAGCACTAGGATGAATATTACTGTAAACAACTCTACCTCAAGCACATTGATCGTTGCAAGACAAGGATAAACTAATCTGCACAAGATTCCCTCTGGCCTCCAGGAGCCAGCTAAAAATGGATCTATCTCCTGCAGAAAAAAAAAAAAAAAAAAAAAAAAAAAAAAGCAAAGCATGGTTGAAAACTTCATCACCTTATACTCCTAATCAAGTTATGTTCCTTTGACCTTCTTTTGACTGCTTTTAAGTTTATATCCACAAGTAAGAACAAAAGCAAAGCAAAATAAGTCTGCACTTCTTCACGGCAGTGGTGAGGAGGAAAAAAAAACCTTACTTATGAAACTTGTTGACTAGAATGAGACATGCTTGCACGCTACAGCAATGAAGGTACTACACAAATAATTTTCTTCTCCAAATGTGGAATTTCTCTTGTGACTGATTTTGTATCCGTACAGAAATTCATTGTATAAATGAGTCTATGAAATCTCTGATGTTGGGTTAGATATTAACCACCTATCAAAAAAAAAAGATAATACAGTCCATAGTCAAGGTACTAAGAAATTAAATAGAAAAAAAACGTTCTGAGGGAAAAAAAAATATTCTCGTTTCCCCAATAATAATTTTAAGTATTAATTCTAGAATACAAACTTCAAGAAATTCTTATACAGAATACAGCATTTGAGGTGTTCTTTTCATTTCAAATTTAATATTAATTAGCATCAATTATATAGAAATAGTGCAGAATTATATAGAAATAGTGCTGAATCTGCTTTATTCAGTCTGTTAACTTTCCATATTCTGACTATATGTCATTCACTAGATCTATGGCCCTGATATTTTATTCTGAAGATATTTTGGGAATTAGTGGTACATAGACTATGATTTCTGTTACCTAGTAGGCAATGTAATATTCATAATCCAGTGTAAGAATGCTACTGATGAGCTACACTTTTATAATAGTCATTAAGAAAGTGAAAAAAAATAAAATAAAAAGCAACAATACAGGTGATTGGAAAATTTTCAGCAAAATACTTACTATAAAGAAAGAGTGATTTATCAAAGCCAAGTTGCTCGACAGGAGATGCACTGCTGGCTTGTGATGGAAACTTGCCCAGCTCCAAACCTGCTGGCTGTGGGCTTTTGAGGTATTTATAAAGGGTACAGCTCTATGACAGCAATAAAAACAGAGATGTCCCTAGGGACAGATGCTTGAGATTTCCAATGTAAATTGCTATGGGCAGCCCTGCTACTCTTACTGCTTTGGAGTCAGAAAATTCCAAGGTGTTTTGTGCCAGAAGAAGAAATTAGGATGCACACATACGTGCACTCGAGGAGAACAAGCTGGCCAGAGTTGAAGTGCTGGAATTCCTGAGTCCTCACCACACAGCCTGCTGACACAGCTGGGGTTGGCGCTCTGCCAGCCTCTCTGGGCTAGAGAGGGGACCTTTTCCCAACTTGAAGTGGAGTGGGGGGAAGGAAACATAACTCTTTTGCTACCTCCTGCTCCAAGGAAATTCCAGCTAATTCTGAATTAAGATTTCAATAATTCTTATAGAAGCACAGAATCGGAATGGTTAGGGTTGGAAGGGACCTTTAAAGGTCATCTAGTTCAACCCCCCTGCAAGGAGCAGGGACATCTCCAACCAGATCAGGTTGCTCAGAGCCCTGTCCAAGCTGGCTTTGAATATTTCCAGGGATGGGGCATTTACCACTTCCCTGGGGAACCTGTTCCAGTATTCTACAACCCTCATCATAAAAAAAAAAAAAAATCCTAATATCTAATCTGAGTCTACCTCCATTTTAAAAACATTACCCTTTGTTTTATTACCACAGGCTCCACGGAAGAGTTTTTTCCCTGTCTTTCCTGTAGGCTGTTATAAGGTCTCCCCAGAGCCTCCTCTTCTCCAGGCTGAACAGTCCCAACTCTCTCAGTCTGTCTTCACAAGAGAGGTGCTTCAGACCTCTGATCATCTTCGTGGCCCTCCTCTGGACTCGCTCCAACAGGTCCATGTCCTTCTTATGTTGGGGACTCCAGAACTGGACGCAGTACTCCAGGTGGGGTCTCACCAGGGCAGAGTAGAGGGGGAGAATCACCTCCCTCGACCTGCTGGCCACGCTCCTCTTGATGCAGCCCAGGATGCGGTTGGCCTTCTGGGCCGCAAGGGCACATTGCCGGCTCATGCTGAGCTTCTCGTCCACCAGCACTCCCAAGTCCTTCTCCTCAGGGCTGCTCTCAATTCATTCTCCACACAGCCTATATTTGTGCTTGGGATTGCCCTGACCACGTGCAAGACCTTGCACTTGGCCTTGTTGAACTTCACAAGGTTTGCACGAGCCCACCTCTCCAGCCTGTCAAGGCCCCTCTGGATGGCATCGCTTCCTTCCAGCATGTTGACAGCACTACACAGCTTAGTGTCATCGGCGAACTTGCTGAGGGTGCACTCATTCCCACTGTCTTCATCGCTGACACACATGTTGAAGGGGCCCGGCCCAACACGGATCTGTGAGGAACGCGACTTTTGTCACTGGTCTCCACCTGGACACTGAGCCGTTGACCACCACTCTCTGAGTGCGGCCATCAAGCCAATTCCTTATCCTCCAAGTGGTCCATCTATCAAACCCATGTCTCTCCAGTTTAGAGAGAAGGATGTGATGTAGAACAGTGTCAAATGCTTTGGAGGTAGTCAGCTGCATCATAATACATAACAGTAATATTTAAACATTTTCCATTACAATGCTCTCCACCTTCACACAAGCTATTCTCTAAGAATCAGTTGAGGTCTCAAGGGTTTAAAGAATATTTTTTCTAGAATTCTTTAGCACCGTATAAGCTTCTTAAATTACACAGATATCTGTTTAGAACACATGTCATTGTATAGAACGGAATCACAGGTAGTACAATCAGCACACAAAATGTAAACTTCACATAACACATGGTTAAGATACACCCTGGAGGTGTTTGGGGTGGGCTGAGGTTTTGTTATTGTGTATGTATTTTAGTATCTGACAATTTTGTGCATTTGACAGCAGTTGGAGCCAGTGTCACTTTTCTTTCTGTAAAAATAGTCATTGTGCAGTACTCATTTTTAATGATGAAAAAAAATGTTATCTATGTTTGATCATATGATAAATAAAGCAAAGCACTGGACTGAATCTATTAAACAAATATATTTAAAACTGACAGTTGGTATGGTTGGTTCTGGTCTTTGGCAAATCCTCAGTCAATATTTCTTTTTAAAAGAATGAAAATAAGTTTATCTATGTCAATATAAAAAAAAATCTATTGACCCTACAGTCTTTCTTTGTGAATTACATGAAAGCAAAGAGATGGTAATCTATTTCATCTTGACTGAGTTGTTCCTACCAGTCATTTTATTATCTTGCTGTAAAGTCCTGAGTTTCTTGCTGTCAGATTTAAGAAAATGGTATTTCAAAGTCACAATGTTGATGAATGCCAGGAATTCTTAACTGACTAGACATTAGCTGAGTGAGGAAATCTTGTTGCAGAGTAAATTTGGATTAAGAGTCTTAAAGTTCAAGCAATTTTTTAATGACACGAAAGATGGCTGATATGAAATGACATGAATAGCCATACGTATTTTGTTTTATTCACAACAGTCAACACATTGTCATTAATACATTGTTCTTGTTTAATGCATTTGCTCTACATATACATTATCTGATATAGAATCACAGAATAGTTTGGGTTGGAAGGGGCCTTTAAAGGTCATCTAGTCCAACACTCCCTGCAAGGACCAGGGACATCTCCAATTAGATCAGGTTGTTCCGAGCTCCGTCCAATGTGGCCTTGAATGTTTCCAGGGATGGGGCATCCACCACCTCTCTGGGCAACCTGTTCCAATGTTCTACCACCCTCACTGTAAAAAATTTCTTCCTTACATCTGTTCTAAATCTATCTTCTTCTAATTTAAAACCATTACCCCTTGTCATATCACAAGAGGCTTTGGTAAGAAATAAAAAAATTAAGAACTTCAGTCTTTTATTCCCTTATTTTCTTGTCATACAAAGCAAGCTAGTCTTTTGCATACTTTAATCTTTACAAGAAGGAAACTGAAAGATAAATTTGGTTTCTGAGCTCATTTAGACTGACAAGAGGACAGCATTCAAAGAAGAAAGGAAGAGAAATGTTCAAGGAAGGGGAAGAAGTTGAGATGCAGCTGACTTAGTAAGACCAAACTTCTTTGTCAACAGAGTTCTGGTAAATTCAGGCATGTGAAGTCTTTCTAAGCCTATTGCCAAACTCAAGTAAACATGTATGAAAAAGTTCCTTCTGATATTTTTGGTATAAATCCTGGATTCTCCTATGTCCCTTTTAGCAAGTTTCTTTAAGCACCACAATGGCCTGCAAAGCAATAACAAATCAGTATTACACATCAGTGAATGCATCTTTAGTGTAAGCGAAGTATAAATCTGACAGATGCTAATTCAGGCCCTTCAATTCCTGCAGATCTCTGAAAGCAAGCATATCAAAGACAGCCTCTGGTGCTAACTAACATTTTTAGTAACAGTTTATCTATCCTTTGGAGGAGTGGATATTCCTTTTTAGCACTTCACCACCTTCAGTAAACCATATCAGCATTCCGGTAAACTAAGGAATGGTGATCCAGCATCAGGACACATTTTAGCCGTGCCTTGTTAGCCACACATTCCCAGCATTTTCTGAAAATTCCCAGGAAGTCCCTTGACGTCTTCTCTAGCATTTGCCTCATGAGTAGTAATTAAGGCCCAGCTGAGAAACTGGAGAATTGTAACTTATTTCCTTAAAACTGAAGATAGCTGGATTGAAGAGACACAATCTACACTGTGGGAAAACTTTAAGGGAAAAAAAAAAATCAAACACAAGAGATTTTGGAATATTGTAATGCTGAGAAATAATAAAATAGGCACTCAGTTGCCAAGACTGGTAGTTACCGAGCATGAAAACGGAAATAGATATTTTTTAGACTTTAAAAAAAAAAACAAATTCTGTTTAAGAGGAATATGTCTAAATTGCAGCAAAAAAACCCGAATGATCAGTATAAGATTTGAGAATTCATAATACTATATGCTACAAAGTCTATACTCTACTGTGTGAAACAACAGGAAAAAAAAAAAAAAGCTAGATCAGGACAAATAATTTACTGTCTTACGCGATATGTCAGTCTGAGGCAAGGCATCTCTCAGGGCGAAGTATGTTGCCTAATCAGAAATCTAGGTCAGAAGGTTTTACATATGTCTTGGGAGTTATTTATTAGCAACATTAATGCAAACAGTAATTCCACAATATGGTAAAGAACACCATATTGTCCTAATATGAATAGCCAAAATATATTATATTGCCACAAAACCAGTGGCATGATGTATAACTTCTCATGATTGTATAACTTACAGACAAATCTCAGTCTAAGTGAATAAACAAAGCAAAGAGGTTGAACATAAGAAGAGTAATTATGAAGTTAAATCTTTTCTTACCTGCAGAAGAAGCATCTCATAACTTTTTCTGTAGCCTTACTGATACAATGACATAGGTGTGTATTTCATGCAGAAAGACTGAATGGCTGATAGGTGAATGTGATGTCTCTGGCCACATTTAACTCTGTCCGGGCTTTAGCCTTCTTACCTGATCATTAGCTGCTTGGACTATCTCTCTGTATTCTTCCCAGGCTACCTGTCCTTGCTTCCACCCTCTGTAGGCTTCCTTTTTGTATTTCAGTTGATCTTGGAGCTCCTTGTTCATGCTTGCAGGCCTGCTGGTGTTTTTGCCTGACTTCCTCTTTGTTGAGATGCATTGCTCCTGAGCTTGGAGGAGGTGATCCTTGAATACTAACCAGCTTTCTCCTGCCCCTCTTTCCTCCAGGGCTTTATCCTATGGCACTTTTCCCAGCAGAGCCCTGAAGAGGCCAAAGTCTTCTCTCCTAAGTACAAGGCAGAGAGCTTGCTACGCGCCCTCCTTGGTGCTCTAAGGATCTTCTGCTGCAACCTGAAGCATCTGGTCTCTACTGTTCAGTGGTACTTGGTATCGTTTAAATTGAAAAATATTTGCTGATTTATGTGTAAAATATCTGAGTGAAAGAATATCTACATAATTATGATTCTACGGTCCTCCAAAGCAGTACTTACAGCACCCCAGAAAAATAAAGTACACGGAGAATAGCAAAATAATGTTACGGCTGTAAGACTTCAAATTATATAGATCAATCCCACAATTCCCCATAAATCTCCTATTGGAGAAGGAAATCTTGCTAAGGGCTAAAACTGACTGCCTCAGTCAAAGAAAAGAGCAGTGGCCACCACTTTGTGATCCTGAAAGAAAACAGACCTAACATTGTTCAATTGCCTAAACTTAACCAACACTGATATCCATTTCTTTCTAGCTTCTTTTCTTAAGTATCAGAAGTTCTTACCTACAATTAACTATATAAAAGATAATAAATTCCATAAGATAGTATGGTTTGGGAACATTTTTCACACTTCAGAATCAAAAGTGATGTTGTAATCACAGCTCCTCTGAGCCATCTGCACCCTAGTATAAAAACTTTCTCAGAGGAACTCGATAGCATACACGGTTCAGAGAAGGGATAATTATATCTGCACTGCAATTTGGTAATATAGCTTCAAAAAGCCTTTGTCAGCTTTAAGTGAGATACTGAGTTCTAGCATCAACCTGTTCACATCAACACAGAGCATACAGCGTCCGTTTACACTGCAGTTCAGTAAATATGACTGCTGCTCTTACGCGATCTATACATCCAGTGATTTCTCAAATAATGTAAAACATTTTTTTTATTTCTGCCTGGAAAATATTAAAAATACTATATACAAAAGGAGATAAAGGTCAATATCCTTTTTCAAGCATAGAGGCTTGTACTTAATAATGGAAACATAAATAAGGATTTCTGAAATAAAATAGATTTAGAGCAGTAATTCCAGTTGTAAATTGAACATGAAATAAAAGACACTATATGTATAATATTGGTTATTATGTTTTACCCATCTTCACTTTCATTATGTTGGAAAAAAAATATATAAATATTACAGTATTAGAATAACTCAGAGCGTCCTAGACTGAAAAACACTTAAAAGAAACTCTTGAGACTGGCTAGCTAAACAAGACATAAATAATTACTCTTGTGAAAAGAACTGGTTGCTAAATTCTTTTTTGTAATGAAAATGTAAATGTAGACAGATACTTATGTGTCTTTCAGTAAAAATTCCCTAAATTTAAAATATTTGAATATAAAAAACTTTTCATATAAATAATCAAGAATAAAGACATGAAAGTCTAACATCTTTCAAAATATTGTACCTGAAAAAGCAATTATTATTCCTGGTGTTTCTTTTAAGTGCTAGAGAGCAGAATCAATATTTTTTCCCTCTTGGTACCAGACAAGGAGGGTGCATCTTTTACCATGTAAGCTGAAAATTCATTTTACCTGAGGAACATGTGTCTTTTGTTCTAAAAGTATAACTCTTGATAAGTGGGATGTGAAAAATTAATGTTCATTATTCTTACTACCTTAACAATTATTTAGTTATAAAATCTATTCTGTAGTATAGAAATTATTTAAGATTCAAGATAGAGACAAAACAGTATGTGTAAGTGTAAATTATGGTATAGCAGGTGATACAAATTACTAAATAGAAGTACATATAAGATCTTAACATTAAAGATTTGCAATTGAGAGAATTCAGTAAAAAATTTGAAATGTGATTTTCTTTCAAGAAAATAGCTTAAAAACCCTAGTATCCATCAAATCTTAAACTTGCCCTAGTAACATAGAGGATTTCTTATCTATTATAATGCACATCAAACAGAAGCAAGCATGAAAATTGTGCATAATCCTTAACATACACACAGAATAAATAAAGTTGATTTTAACTGAGTAAAGGGTCATTGAAGGTCAGAGGTAGATCCGTTATTGCTAAGCAGATGAAAGAAAAAAATGCTGCAATGTTGTTTGAATAATAATTCTCTACAGTTGGAGATGATAAGACGGAAAGAACAATTCAATAAAAAAATTAAGTTCCCCTCTATTTGTAATGAGCTTGAAATTGATTAATCACAGATATTATATAAGACCAGAAAGCTGGTACGTGTTACACCACGAAAGGCTGAATCTAAAATAAAATTTATCAATTGCTTGCATACAGGGACTACTCCTATAGTAATCTAGGAGTTAAAGCGATCTAGTCCCTGCGCAAATTCACCATCAGGTTGGCAGAACTCTTAATGCTTTGTTTCAAACATTTCTTAGGAATCTTAACTACATGGCTATACTGACTTCTGAGCTATTTAAGTTGGATGGAAATACTACAAAAGAATGCTAACTTCACAGAGAGGAATGAAGTGAAGAAAGAGAAGTCTCAGAATCCCTTCACTAGTTAGCTATTTTAATATAAACAATGATTAAAAGCAAAGACCAGGATGTATGTATATAAAGATCGCATGGGTAGAATACTGCAAAGAGATTGCATCAGTATCCATCTTGAATTTTCAAATAAATAATTTAAAAATTGGACTAGAGAGAGGTCTGATCTTGTGAAGATGAAAAACTGTACTTGGATAGTTTGAAAAAAAAAAAAGATACAAGAAATTAAACCACAATTTTATATTAGAAACTTACCTTAATTACAAGGTGCTTTTGCTTTTGCCAATAGTTTTTGTTCCATGTCACCACTATCTTGTCCCAACCTCTTTTTCTCATTTGAAAATTCAGAATATACAGAGGTCCTTCCACAGACAGATGACATTACCACTTGTGTCTCAGAAGAAACAAATGAGATCCCAAAATGGATCAATGAAACAAACTTCAGTTAGAATAAAACATCATGGCTTCCAAGAAAAAAAAACCCAGCCATTCCAGAAGTATGAAGCATACTCATCTGAACCATGAGAGGAAGAGGAGGAGAAAAGTTGGAAAGTTGGGTACATTAGTACACCATTTGACCGTTTGATTGTATCACAGTGTATGATGCTACTGGAGCAGATACAGCTCCCAGCTCTCAAGTTGCACATTCCAGGAGCACTGCCAACACCTCAGGCTATTTATTCAAAGAATTCTCTGCTCATCAACAAACCTTTTCTTGTATCTGAATTTTTCTTTTCAGTTATTTTATTCATATTTACTTCTCCACCTCCATCAGCTCAGGAGCACATTCATTATCCATGTTTGATGAAGTCATGTCTCACAACTTAGGCCTAGCTATATCTTAAAACGGATTGACTCACACCTTTAGTGTAACTTTAGCAAAGTTACCTTTTGTTGTGGTTAAATAAATGAATATGTTCTAGAAAAAAAAATTATCTAGAGATATAGCCTCCAGGTACATTTTAACCCTGCTGATCAACTTTTGCAGCACTTTTTCAGTCCACCTTCTGCCTATACCAGCATTCGTAATTGTTTTATGCCATTTTTTTTTTCTGTATTTTGGGACATCTTACTAAAATGATAAGACTTTGGACGATATTAATCTCTAGTGCAACTCTATTGATTGTAATTAAGGCATATAAAAACTACCTCTCATATATTTTGTTGTGACTCATGCATCTGTTTCAAAATGTTAATTAATGTCTGTAACAATAATTGTTTTCTGCAAACTTTACTATGCAACACCTCCAGGTGGGAATCTAAAGTTGTTCTTTTTGAATAATTAAAGGTAGGAAGACAAGTCAAAACAATTCACTAATATTTCTTACAGATTCAAGAAATCTTCAGTCCATCCTGTTGTAGTTATGAATCATTTTGGAGGAAAAATATTTATATGCTATATATTTACCACCAGCAAACATATAACCTATTAGGTGCAGCATCTGGCATTAGTTTCAGTACCTGTTTTCCCCAGTGCAATAGTGATTGAAGTATTTCCCATTCTGTCATCAATTTATTATCTTAATATTTCCCTTTTTTCTAGAACAGCATAGTGCTAGCATTTTGTTAGCTGGGAAAAAAAAAAAAGGCAATGTTTCTGTTTAAAGCAACCAGTCCTTGATTAATTCATCCACCAAAGAAGTCTTCTCTTTCTCAATTAGCACATCTCAATATGTTGCAGGAACAAATTCATAATTAATTCTTATTAACTTACCATGACAAAGTAGATATAAAAAAATAGTAAGTTCCCAATTGTTGGTTATTGAAGACATCAAGACATCTTGAGCTTGAAAAGTATGAAACAAAAGTATAAGTTCAGAGAATCTTTCTCTGTTAATTCTCTCTTTATCTACTTAATCTTAAGATTAGCACCTTCCAAATCTATGATTCTGTGATTCTATGATTCATTTTAAAATCCTGTGCATTTCAAATAAGAAAGACTGAATATCTACAAAGAAGTTTCAACAACACAAATATTAAAATATTTTAAAATAAAAAAAAAACTTTATATTCATGTAGATTTTATTTAATTTCCCAATGAGAAAGAGATATGTCATCTGTCCTATGTTTCTTCAGAGAAAATTTCAAACTTCATGTATTGTTTTTTCATTCTGCAGCATAAAGTCCAGAATGTTGAAACATTGAGATTTGACTATTGCAAACCACATACATACTCTGTGTTGCTAAGGTCCAGCAAATATTTCTTTCTGCTTCGTGCAATAGGATTTCTGCAAGGAGACTCAGTCAGATAAAAATGGCAGAAAATGTAGCAATATAGTATGGCAATTTCTTTAAACCATACCAACTGGAAAATTAACCTTTCATGTGCAAATTTGCAACTGAATTTCATTAACAGACCAGATATTCCTGCTTTAAGTAAAATATTTGAAGGAAAATTTAGTAAAATATTTCAATTATCAGTTTCCAAACAATAAAATCTTATTGCTAAGATATAATATGGAACAGATTTGATCTCTCATTTGTCAGAAAGTTAATTACAGCAATTATAAGTTTTGGAAAGAGTATGGATACTACAATAAATTGCCTTACAGGCTGATTTTCATACACTTTTACAAAAGAAGGGCAATAAAAATCTTATTTCCCAAAAACATCACAGAACTCTGAATTAATTCCTTGCTGTTCTCATGTTCCCAAATAGGTATACTACACACAAGTATTTTTGAGGGGATACTTCTTACTGGTTTTCCAATGTTACCCAGAAGAAAACATATTCACCTAGATTTCATTATTGTTATTTCTGCCTTAATTATTACAGACACATTAGTGTGCCTCTAAGCACTAAAGTATAAAAGATTCTTGTATACTATCTGTGTGGATATAAAAATGCCTTGGTTTTCAAAGGTGAATATTTCCTACTGAAACAACTTTAATTTACAGAGTACTTTGAGAAACTGATCTATGTTCTATTAGAGACAATGAAAAATGCACTGCAGAAGAGAATGCAAAACTTAGTATTTGTAGATTCTAACAGCAATAGTGGTCTCATGCTCATGTCTGTCATTCAATGATGCAAAACTAATTGACCAAATGTAGCCGCCTAATTTCTTATATAAATGAGTGAGGCTGAATCTGCATTTACATATGACTCAAAACTGAATTAATGAAATTTCAGGTCTCCTTGTGCAATGACATGTTCTGTCAACAGTGCCTTTCAAACCTCCCATTGAAATTCAGTTCTTACTTCACATGCCAACATCACTCTAATATCTACTTCACACTCTTGTTTTAGAAACAGAAGAGGAAATGAGTTGCCAGCTGGCTAAGAATGAAAATGGAAAAATCAGCTAGAATAGGCTGTTATATTTCTGACAAAGTGGGAAAGCAGAAAAATTTATAAACAAGCAAAAGACCTAAATAATATGGAGAACTTGGTATGGATTAAGACTATATATACACTTACACTTTTTCTTCTCGTGTTGAAGTTTCAGTATTCATATAACTGACTCATAGCTTCCCTCTAGGAATCAAAAAAAAAAATGCAGCTGTCAGTACTAATCTTTGAAGTTCTTTCTGCAGCTTTGCATGCCATTGACAATTAGTTCTTGTTGGTTTAACTGCTGCCAGGGTTATATGTGATTTTCTGAATGCCTGCAAAGGGTAGAACTATTGAGAGGTATAATGTGAACAGGCAATTGCTCATCCACATCAAGAGAGAAGGGCTTTTGAAGGAGTCTATTTTTTTTTTTTTAATAAAAAAGTGGTTTAATGAATATGACAATGCTAACATATAAATTCATGCTTTCAAGATGGTTTAAAGTTTGCCTTTTTGGATTATTTTTCTTTCCAGTTCCTTTCTAGGTAATCCAAAAGTCTTTTGTGGGTAGCAGAGTGTGTAGATCGCGCAGTCTAAATCACTGTGGATGAGCTCACATTTTGATCTAAATGTACTTCAAAATCGTCCCCAGGTACGTGGAGAAAATTAGAAATATTCATTTAATCTGGGAAGATTAATCTGATATCTGCCTGTAAAATACCTCCTCCAACATGGTACATCTGCTAACCTCAAGTTTTGGTGATATTTCATGCTTGCTCTGTTCTTACGCCTGGGCTCTTCAGACATCTGCTAGTGACCACTGCTGAAGGACAACCAGGCTAGATGGCTTCATGTTGTTAGAACTTTAAGGAGCTTGTTTTGATGTGAGCTACAGAACTTTTTGAAGCGGCAGCAATATAATGAGTGGGGTGAACTTTTCACTTGCAGCTTATTTAAACTTCAGAAGATTGTTCCTCTGCTGTCTACTCTGTAGATTGTATATTGAGCTGGTTCTGTGTAGTATCATTACCGAAGACAATTGAAAAACCACAGCTGATGTAAAATTCAAAGTCATATTCTCTAACAGATTGATGGTCAAAGCAAGCAAATTGTCTGCCAGATCAGTAGAGAGCAGAAGAAACATTATTTCCTTTCCTTCCCACCCAGTAATGCTGTAAGATTTACTGTAAAGTCTTCTGTGGTGTGGTTTTCTGAGTAGCCATAGAGAAATTACAATATTATTCCAAGAATGTGAGTAGTTCCAGGATCGTAGTAGGGCAATAGGAGATGGTAATAAAACCTCTCCCAGTAGATATGATGGGCCTAAGCAAACCTACCGTCTGCTAGTGTCCTAAGGCTGGAGCAACTCCACTACAGCACAGTTTGCATAGCACCTCATCTGCTGAAAAACTAACTCTAGAGAACATGTCCAGAATGAGGCTGGGATGGCTAGCACACATTACTGACCCCATGGTACCTTCATGAAAACACTGATCTGCAAAGTCCTTGTTTGTCTGCTACCTCCACCTCTGTCCAGTATCTTTGCCTTCCATCAGCAGAGTGGAAATGAAAAGAGTTGATGTGTTGTCATTAACAGTTTCTATATTTAACCTGATTGGGTCTTCCAGAATAGCCAGCAGTGAAAAATTCTTACTTGCAAGGAATTCTGCTTCCCCTAGAAGAAAGTTGGGTCTTTAAATACGGTGGCTTGTTAGAAAATGTCAGCATGCTTCCTGGTTAAGGTGAAGTTCTCCAATATTGAGATAAAAGAATATTTGAAAAATATTATAGTTACATTCAATTAATGAGGCTATAAACATACTGTTTTATTTTAAATATTGTAAATTAAGGCAAAATTTATGATTGTAAATAGTTGCTGTTCCTAAAAATAACAATTTATTTTTCTTGTTGATATGTCCACAGGTGACATGTTAAGGTAGAGCTTTTGAAGCATATTGCAAACCACTTTTTTTTTTTTCTGAGATACAAAAAAAGAGAATAGATTAGTTATGTTGGGGAAAATAACTGAGATTCAAGTAGAAGTGTGTTTGTGTGAATTTATGAAATACTATCATAAATGGAATAACATGACATATTTCCCAATAGCTACGTTTTCACTCTTTTGAAGATTTATTAAATTCAGAAAGTGACTGAACAAACCACTTTTTAAAATCAAAGAATATTATTAAGATACTGGCGAGTGAGCAAGATGTTAATAATTTTGAAGTACAACAGCCATGAGTAATGTCAATTTACTTTGGAATAAATGGAAGAATAGCCTAAATAATTATAGAGAAAAATAAAAATAATTCCTTTATTCGAGTAGAGGAGTTTTTTCTAAGGTACGTCACATCTAAAATTGACATTAAGTGGTTTGCCAATACTGTCTTTCTAGTGTTCCTATCTTGTAAAGCGAATCAGATAAGCAGTTCTGCACCAGAACTAGAAATACAATATTGGAAACCATTTTTAAGCTAATATTTCAGAGCTTTACTTTTTGAAACAAGCTTGTCTACAGATGTTTTAAAGGCTGAAATATATTCAAGAATCCAAGTAAGTAAAGAAGCTGTTTTTGTCTGCATACTCTATTTGACTGGGGGAGGGAAAAAAAAAAAAGTGCATTTAGAACAAAAGTTTGACTTTTGAAGTTAAAACTAAAACCCTATGCATCATCCAGGTTTTTTAACTAGTCCATTAAGTACCAGTACATATCTCAGCACTACCTTTAGCTATTTCTAGTTGTATTTCTTATCAGGACCATAGAGCCATGGCTGAGAAATAACTTAATTTGATTATAGGGCTAGATCTGCAGAAGAAATGTGCTTAGTTGTGGCTCAGAAATCTTCCAAATGTAGTGATTCAGTACATAATCCTGGCTACACAACACTAAGCCTTTTTTTCTCCTTGTTTCCTAATTGCCTGCTCTGTCACAGTGTGTACCTTTACTTGAGCAACAACTCTTCAAATGTACAGTTGCAACACTAGTGCATGTATATATTCTGACAGATTTGTAAAGTGTCAGTACTCTTGAAGAACCGGGTTCTACCTAAACGTCAGACCAAGAATGAGGGATGCTGTAAGTCCCACAACCAAGAGACTTATATTCAGTAATATTAACCTCAATACAGTTTTAAGTGTTTTATATGTTCTGCATAAATCACATCAGCCTTTCAGCATCACTGAAGAGTGTTACATGTGTATTTTCAATGCAGCAAAACCTTAAGAAACTCTGCTTCCCTTCCCCACGGCATGGATCCTGTTCTTACCTCTTCATTGCAACTCATTGTCTCCTCAATTGCCGCTATCTATAGGAGCGTTCCGTAGGCTGATCACCAAAGCGATCAAGGTTAAACCAATAATATTTTCTTTTTTCTCTATCTAAATTGGGGAGAATGATATCAGTAAGTCATTTTATCCTATGGACCAGCAAACATCTCCATCCACACAATGGAGACAGCAAAACGCAACACAGACACAAATTCAGCAGTCAATACTACAGGTGAGCAAAGATGTCTTTAGCCATCTTTGAAGACAGATATAACTGAAAAAATTAACAGAGCAAAATAACTGAACAGAGATCACTGCAATAGATTTACTAGTATTTGTGAATTCTTCCGAGACAGTATAGTAATTATTTATTAATTTTCATAGAAAATACTAGTAAGAATTAATGAAGGTTTATATCAAGACATGTATTACCTAATTATAGTGCTGTGGTTTCTCATATATCTGTTAAATTCTAAGTAGGGTCTTCGTGTGACTAGCATAATTGGTGAAATTACTGTGAAATTTGTAATTACTCTATTTTCTATGATTCCGTGTTGGAACATTACTTGTTCATCAGTTTCTTATGTTATCATCCACGCACCTCTGCTGAGTTAGCAACAGAAGTTTATCAAAACACTATTACTTCCAAATGAACTCTTCCTGAAATTTGCAAATTACTTGGCTTCAGAGACTTTTATGTAAGTTCTTAAAACTTATTTATTTAACATTTAAATTAGAGCAATTATCTACAGTCCAGAAAATCAGTCATTACCTGTCCTATATAAACTGAGTAATCACTGCAGAATCTCTTCTTTAAATAAAATAAATACATCATCGACTGTTGCCTATAAAGTAAAAAAAAAAAACAGATTAAAAAACAGGAATCTAAACGTGTAAAAAAAAAAAAAAAAGATCTCACCTGTGCAGTGTCCTTTAAGTACTGAGGCATTGTGATGGGTTGACCCCATCAAACTCATTACAGGGAAGTTTAAAATACAGTTTTAGCTAATCTTTTCCTACTTCCAATGTATTATCATGGGTGAATTTACCGGTTTTCAAGATAGTGAATTAGTGGCTATTAACTTATATGAGAAGACTGATTTGGGAGCTTTCAGTGTGTGTCAATTCCCAAAGAAACATCTGTTGATTGCATCTTTTAAAAGTTGACCATATATCACATATTAGCTCATTTTCCTTCAATATTACTAACTCTATAAGCATTATTCAGATATGATTTCACTGACAGTAGTTGAAAGCAGGAAAATCTTCCCTCATCCACTGTTCCCATCTTTGAAGACAATTTAGTAGAGCTATGGCAACTCAAAGGACTTTCATTTTAATCTTACACACCATTTCATTGTGATTTTTGCTCCTTCTGACTTCTTATATAAAGATTTCTTTTGCTTGCTTATGATTATCTTTTTTCACGTAATTACTTTCTGTATCTTACTAATCAGTCAGTAACTATTTTAATTTTCAAAGCTAATTTCCTAATACCTTTGTAATTAACGGCATGAAATGGCTGGCAAGCCATTATATCAAAATATAATTAATTGAGCCTCAGGTGAAGCTACAGACATTTTGAAGGATTCCTTTTAACTACCAACTTTTTGTTGTGTTTTGTTTTAAGCAGGTATTAACTTTGAAATTAATCATGCAATTCTATATAGCATGATATATTCATGGGCTCTAACAACTAAAGTCATATTAAAGGAAAAAAATGCCTCTCCTAGAGTCCAACTTTTTTTTTTTTTTTCAGGTAACAATTGAACATCAAACATATGGTGATATCGATGGAGCACACTACAAGCTTTAGTAAAGATATATACTTACAAACAGATTTTGATGTTATGTTCTATATCCATATTGATAGCCCTGTGGAAGACATTGCATTTGAGGAGTTAGCTATCTTGGGCAAGACACGCCTGCTCTATCAGACATTGTACTTAAGGCTCGGGAAGCCCATCTGTTAGCATGGGCAGCCACTGCAAGAAAATCTGCTGGAGTGCCCACAGACAGCCTATGCTGTCTGCTGGTGGGTATTGTGAGAAAGACAACCCTCCTACTTGTCAGAGGAAGACAAGATTTTGCTCTTTACATGAAATAAAAGGCATCATGGTATAAGAGGGAGACTAAACACAGAAGGGATCATTGCAATGTGTTGTGGGAAAATGCATCTGGGATCTGCATAAAAGCAGGGTTCCCAGCATCTGAAGGGATGTAAGATTTATTCACAATATATATTGATTTTTTCATTGTATTTATTAAAACAAATATCTTATGCCACTATTTACTATTGTATCTTTCTTACAGAAATCCAAAAAGAACTCTGCACTGTCCCTCCCCATGGATGGTGCAAAATAGTATCTAATCCGTCTGTCTTCTAAGCATATTTGTAAAGTTCTTTAAAATATTCCAGTCTGATTAGATTGGAATCACTCTTTTTCCACAATTCTAGGAATTTTTTTATCTTCTTCTCCTTAACATTTTTCTTTCTTCGTCAATTTTTTCCTGTTTCTCTCCATCCTCTTTTGCTTGCTATTTTTAAGTATGAGCAATAATGGGGAAACGAATTTAGTAAAATTTGCATTTTGCCTCTTCATGCAAGTCTTGCTAGGAAAGTACTTTTCCAGAAAAGTATTCTAGGTCTACAACTCATCTTAGACTCCTCAGGAGGAAGACTTAGAAGCCACAATGATGCTTACTGCATTAAGTACAGTCTTGGCATGTCTCACTGTTGTGGTATAACTCTAGCCAGCAACTAAGCACCCCACAGCTGTTGACTCACTTCCTGCAGTGGGATGAGTAGAAAATAATAATTAAAAAAAAAAAAAAAAGTAAAACTTGTGTGTTGAGATAAAGACATTAATAGGACACAAAAGGAAGAGAAAAAAAATAACAATGATAAAATATACAAAACAAGTGATGCACAATGCAAGTGCTTACCAGCTGCCAACCAATACCCAGCTTGTCCCTGAGCAGTGGCCCCACTGGCCAGCTTTCTCCCTAGTTTATAAACTGAGCATGCTATCGTATGGTATAGAATAACCCATTGATCAGCTGGGGTTGACCGTCCCAGCCATGTCCCAACTTCTTGTGCACTCCCAGCCTACTCACTGACGGGATGCTGCAAGAAGCTGAAAAAGGCCTTGAACCTATGTAAGTACTTCTTAGTAGTAACTAAAACATCAGTGTTATCAACATTATTCTCATTCTAAATCCAAAACACAGCACTACATCAGCTAGGAGGAAGAAAATATCCTAGCCAAAACCAGGACAATATCTATCCCTTATTCTATACTGTCTGTGTCATGCCCACATCCTACACTCTTCAATACATCCCAGTTAATTATCACCATCTTTCCTCTCTTTTGATATGTACACACAGGTACAATTCATTTAGTCTGTGGGTGTCTTCACATCTTCTTTTTTTTTTTTCCTTTGTCCTGTTGTTCCCTTTCTTAAATATGTTATCACAGAGGCGTTATCAGGGAACATTCTGCTACCAATTACCTTGGTCCTGGACAGCAGCAGGTCCAGCAGGCCCAGGGAAGTTCACCGGACAAAGGGGAAACATCTAGCAGCTTCTTGCAGAAGCTGCCACTGTACCCCTCCCGTCTCTAAAGAAAGCCAACACAGTGCTTCATGGAAATAAAGGCTGGTATACATCATCGAATGTCTGCTTTGAGTTTTGTTTAATTCTTTCAGATCTGTTCTGAAAACCACTATCATGAGAGCAAGTAGTCTTCATGGACAATTACCTCTAGTTCTTCAGAGAGTTCGTCAACCTCTGTTAAAAATTTAGATAAAAGTACTTAAACCACAAGTATTAAATCACTGGAGGAGGTCAGACGAGTGGAGTAAATATTGTGATTTCAGACAAAGAAAAATGTATTGTTTGTAAAATATGTGGCTTTTTCGCGTAACAGAATTTACATTATTTTTGCATAGCTATTGTGATTTATGTAATGAAAGGTTAATATCTTAGGCAAAAATCATGGATTATATTTATCCAAATTTTTAATACATACTATATTTTGTTTACTTGTACCATGGACATGTAGGTCTTGATTAAGTAATGTATTACAATCACAAACTAATTTTAAACCCATAAATTGAATGTACAAGTTTCAATGTATTGATGTATCAAAGCAATAAATTATCAAACTCTGTATTTAACTGAAATATTATAGACTCCAGCCTTTAGTACAGTAAAGAAGTTCTGAGCAACACCACAATGGTTTGGAATTTAAGGGTCCTTGCTAACAAAATATTAGAAGCCTTAATTTACACGTGTATCTTTGAGCTGTTCAGTCACCACTGAACTGTATTGTCTTTGTATAGATCT
This sequence comes from Tetrax tetrax, assembly GCA_009806455.1. Classification (NCBI taxonomy): domain Eukaryota; kingdom Metazoa; phylum Chordata; class Aves; order Otidiformes; family Otididae; genus Tetrax; species Tetrax tetrax. The sequence continues at coordinate 74,518 of WHYT01015284.1, read as the reverse complement.
TAAAATAGAAGAGTGAATGCAAGCTAAAAGCAAGCAATGTATTATAGCTTGAGGATGAGCAAAAGCTTAACACATATATTGGTGCAATTCTTATTAGCTTGGTAAAATTTTAGTCATGCATGGACTATATTTTATTTAAAATATGATTCAAAAATGTCTTTCTGTTCAAAAGGCATACTTGCACTCTGAAATATAATATGACTTCAGTTACAAGTACAGATAAGTATTAGTTGTTCTTGTTATTTTGTTATTAAGGGACACCAGACAGGACCTAATGTTAGTTCTATAAGTATGCAAAAAACTACATACAAGTAATATATAAAAAGACAGAATTTTTTTTCCTAGAAAACAGTTAAAACAGCATAGAACCTTTATTACTTCAGTTACCTTGAGAAAGAGTAAAAGGGGTTGCTGTATTTATTTTAAGTTTTCCTACCAGTCTGGCTTCATGTGCTATACATCTCATTTTCATAAATGTCCTATGGGGACAAAAGTCAAATAGCATTACTGAAACATATTTCAGTAAAATAAAGCAATGTAATGCAGGATATTTAATCTAATGTACTGGAGAATGAAAATGAATGTTCACAACTTCATAGACTGACAAGGCTTTTCAAGATAAAGTGCGAAAAGCTTCTTAAAAAACAAATAACATTTCAGTTTAACAGGGAGTTTATTTCACATAATGGAAATGCCCTGTTAGTCTCCAGCAAGTATATTATAGACTTAGGCTATGTATTGGGATAATTTTCAATACGTACTGGGAAAGTGAATACAAAAGCATGAGTACGGAAAGGTGCCAATGATTGTTGACTATAACAAACAAGCTTGTTTGGAATGATTGCACAGCATTCTTCAGCTCATAATGTTTTGTGCATTTTGTAGTCACAACTTTTGCAAAACAATTTTTCACCGTTACTAACTAGTCAGTCTCCATAATATTTGGTGCACTAAATGGGATAAGTTGCAGTCAGCGACAGCAGGTACTATTTTACAGAGCGCCCTCTCTCAGCCTCTTGTCACACTGCACTGTCAAAAGAGATGGGGTTTTTGGCTTTTGAAATCCAGCACATCAGCTGTATCCTGCACATTCCCCTGAACAGTCCTGCATGAATGATAAAAGTAATCTTGCTTTTCATAATTTCATAATTTTTGTGAAGTTGCCATAAAAAGAATAAGCATATGTAAGCAGACCATTGATTTGTAAATTATTGTGACTCTAGCACAATAACTTTGTCAGGTCTGGACAGGACAAGAAGCAGATGATGAAATATCTTAAGATTATTTGAACTCTTGGGTTTGGAGTTTGTTTTCAGCTAAGATGTCAAGGTGTTAACTAGATGTTGCTGCAAAACTGACAGCTGACAACCAGTGTGGTTGTAGCTCTAAGTTTAGCTGTGCGTGATGAAGATAATGTAACATGTTTGCCAAATACTGAGAGCAGGGGTTTTATTGTCTAGCCCTTGGTCTGAGTTATTGATGCTTAGCTTGTGAGGGAATCAGTTTGCAAAGCATTATTATACATGTGCCTAAAACCATTGACATTTCAACAGCCAAGACCACTTAAACTGTTGTTCCCTTCATGTTTTTCTAAAAATTTAAAATAGCATCCAACACTAACAGAAATGAAAAACATGTTACTTGCTAGGATTGACTAATTACATTCTTTCATTCAAATGGTCAACTATTTTCTTAAATTCTATCAGTTTTCTCATTTTGCTCCAGAGCGAGACCATAAAGAAAGACTTCAAGATAATACACTTTTCAATGGCCAAACTTCCCCAGCGTAAATCTAAAAATATTCTATTTCTCAATCCATATGAAACTGAGTTTTCTGTGAATTACAGTTCATTAGAATTAATCCATGGAACACTGGTTATTCAGGCATACAAAATTCTTATGCAAGAAAGAAAGAATAACAGAGGAAAAGGAAGGATAAATTTCCAGCACTTTACAACACACTGATTAAAGAAGGACTACAACCAAAGCCCAGTGAACAGCAGTCCAATCAGTACATGTAACTATGTCTTTTTCTTGCCATGCATTCCCACTGAGGAGATTTATTTGTAATGTTCTGGTAAAGGAAAACAAAATTAAATTTTGGCTGTATTCTGAGGTTGTTAGACATAATTTGTGACCCCTTACAGTATTTCACGTACAAGTAGCAAAATTTATCACATCTTGTAACAGTTTGATCTTTGACAAATGAAAATTTGGAAACTTCTTTCAGAAAGAGTTAAATAAATCCATGAATACTTATCATTCCTCATGTTAATAATGAAACATAATATATTTATGCAAATTCTTAACCTCCTTTTGTTTGCTACCATTTCAAACCTAAAGAACACAGAATCCTACATGATTAACACCAAGCAAAAAGTTTATAGTATCACTTCACTATAAATACAAGAAGCCAGGTCAATATAGACGAAAAACTTGGGATGAAATTCTGCCCATACATTTGAGTTTCACCCTGTTATGAGAGGAATCTTAGCCTTAAAACTATGAAAGTATTCAGGACACGTCAAAACTATGAACAAATTACCGTGCTGCTATTATTGTTTATAAGGTTAATGACTCTGAACTAAAAACTAACATCAAGGTTTTTTCTTTCAACAGAGCAACAGACATAATATTAGTAACAGGATGAGCAACTGATGTCACCTACCTGGACTTGTGCAAAGCATTTGACACTGTCCTGCACAACATCCTTGTCTCTAACTTGGAGACACACGCATTTGATGGATGGACCACTTGGCGGATAAGGAATTGGCTGGATGGCTACACTCAAAGAGTTGCAGTCAATGACTAAATGTTTAAGTGGAGATCAGTGATGAGTGGCGTTCCTCAGGGGCTGGTATTGGGAAGACCCCGTTTAACATCTCTGTTGGTGACATGGACAGAGTGGATAGAACGCACCCTCAGCAAGTTCGCTGACAACACCAAGCTGTCTGGTGTGGTTGACACACTGGAGGGGAGGGATGCCATCCAGAAGGACCTTGACAGGCTGGAGACAGGGGCCCATGCAAACATCATGAAGTTCAATCAGGCCAAGTGCAAGGCCCTGCACGTGGTTGGGGCAATCTCAAGCAAAAACACAGGCTGGGCAGAAAATAGATCAAGAGCAGTGCTAAGAAGAAGGACTTGGGCATGCTAGTGGATGAGAAGCTCAACATGAGCTGGCAATGTGCGCTTGCAGCCCAGAAAGCCAACCACATCCCGGGCTGCATCAAGAGGAGCAGGTCCAGTAGGTTGAGGGAAGTGATTCTGCCCCTCTACTCTGCTCTCATGAGACCCCATCTGGAGTACTTCTGGAGCTCTGAAGCCCCATCTTAAGAAGGACATGGACCAGTTGGAGCAAGTCTAGAGGAGGGCCATGGAGATGATCAGAGGGCTGGAGCACCTCTGATGAGGACAGGCTGAGAGTTGGGGCTGTTCAGCCTGGGGAAGAGAAGGCTCTGGGGAGACCTTAGAGCAGCCTTCCACTATCTAAAGGGGGCTTATAAGAAAGGAGAAACTTTTTAACAGGGTCTATTGTGATAGGACAAGGGGTAATGGTTTTAAAATAGAAGGAAGCTGGTTCAGCTAGGATATAAGGAAGAAAATTTTACAATGAGCGTGGTGGAACACTGGAATAGGTTGCCCAGAGACATGGTAGATGCCCCGTCCTTGGAAACATTCGAGGCCAGTTTGGATGAGGCTCTGAGCAACCTGATCTGCTTGGAGATGTCCCTGGTTCTTGCAGGGAGCTTGGACTCAGTGACCTTTAAAGGTCCTCTCCAACCCAAACTATTCTATGACTCTATGAAGTCCTACTTGTTTATGCAGTAAAATGTTCAAAAGTATGAGTATTCTAGGGTCATATCACAACTCTGTTAATTATATTTTGATATATGTATTTCTGAAATAACAATTGGATGAATAGTCAATGTTAAAAAAATACATAGGAAGAAGCAAGATTTTCTGATGCGATTTGTTCATGTCATACTTTATTTACACAAGCAATGTGGAAGAATGCTTCTCAGATGGAAAGGGATTTATGATTTGCTTGTAGGTGTTGTCAGACTTGTGTCTTACTCAGTGTGTGATATGCTCTGAACATTTTGATTGGCATTCTCTGGCTATGTGCTTTGGCAGCAGGTATCTGCCTGACAGATTATTCGTATCTCTGTGAAGATATTAATCAAACAAAGCTTAGAAACAAGGAAAAAAAGTCCTTTTTTTTTCAGGAAAAACAGGATATTTCAAGCTGTAAATGAATTGATATTAATAAAGGGGAACTTTTATTAACCATAATTTGAACTGCATTTAGGTTATTGATCTAGCAAAATAATAACATAATCATTCCTAGACCCAGTTGGAAGCAACAACAAAGTGAATGAGTGCTCAGAAGGTGAATTGTCAGAGGTGGCAATATAATCAATTACTTTCTGTCTTGATCTCATACACATCAGCACAGCAACAGGACAGCAAGCACATCTGGAAAGGTTTGCTTTCTCTGCTCTTTCCTCTTCTCTGGTCTTTTCTTTGTGTACAACTCAGCCAGGGTCCAGTGTGTTATCCTTAATTTAACCTGTAAAGCTAAGAAGCTGTCAGTGAGTCTTTGATATTCAAAAAAAGAGAGATGTATTTTCTTCTAGGTTTTTCCTTGGGCATTTCTATTTATCAGTAAGCTATTGGTAGATGACAGATTGACATACAAACAATTCTTTCCTTGATTACCATCAGCCTAGCCAATATGTTCAATTTCAAATGCACAAGTCAAGATTACACCTCTCTTTTTTCTTCCTAAATATAATCTATTTACCTTCCAAGTTAATTTATTATTTACAGCAATATTCACTGTCATCAGAGTGGTGTAATCTGACACCACTTTGGCCAGGTATGAGATGTTAAAAAACAGTACATCTTCACATTACAAAATCAACAATTCAGAAAACATGAGGAAAACAAAAACACAGTGTATTTCCTGATTACAGGCAATTTAATTCTGATAACAGGTTTGCACTTGTATTTGTTTGAGGACACAATGCACGTTACTTGGACATCTAAATACAGCAGATCAGGCTATTACACGTGTAACTTACATCAATTATAGACACCAAAATGTTTATGCTGAATTTGTCAGTCTCTACTAACTCCTATCCAGAACGTAAAATTCACTTTCCATTAAAAAAAAAAAATACCCACCAACATATATACAGTGGAATGGATAACAGAGTTAATTCCCTAACCATACAAAAGCTCATACTTAATGACTGTAATTATCTAAACAGCTAGATTCAACCAATAACCATAACATTGTGGTAAAAATAAAATTGTTTATAGGTTTCCTCATCTAGGTGATAAAATGCTATGTTTCTAGTACCTCTCCCTCTGCTCCTCTCTCTTATCATTTATTTATGCCTCTCTTTTTCTTACCTAAAAAATGCCAGAAAAAACCAGTGCGGCATTGTACACACAAACACACACGCACACAGAAGCTGTCTCCTCTTTTGATCACTGGAACAAATGGGAGGCTTTCTGTGGTAAACATTAGGAACTTAATCCACTAATCATTAACAATATTGATGATGACATATGGCAATGAAACTTCAGTTTTTTCAGTTCTTTAATCTTGTTTTGATTACTGGAAAAAAAAAATCTGGTCATATTTCACAGCAAAATGGAAGTCCTCATTTCCTTTCTCCACACTGCATTTATTTGTCCTTAGAAATTCATTGCATAGTTAAACTACGGAGACAAAATGAAGCTGGCTTCTGCACTCAATAGCACTATAATCAAAACTACTGAGGGTTCATGTGGAGGTACACTTTAGTCATGTGCACAGGTGCCCAAAAAGGCTTGGAAAACGGCAAATAAAACACAAAAGAGTGACAAGGCTTATTAGCCTATCACTTACAGATCTGAACTTCTAGTTTATACGATGTTGCCTCTTGTTCCTCTGCAGTTAGTAACAGAACCCTTCTGTAGTTATAACTTCTATTTATTAGGTTGAAATACAGACAAATTCAGCAAGCCCTGACTGATTAGATTTGCTCAGTATACAAAAGTCACAATAATGTGATAGGAAAAGTCTTAGTAATCACTATTACAAAATCAACATTTTCCTAGCTAATAGTCATAAAGGGTTATATGGACAACTCCATTCTGATAACCTGGATTTCAAAGCAGGATAACATGAAATTGCTAAAATTTGCAATCAACATTAAAAGATATTGAATTCCTCTTGGTATAGAAACATCGAGGTAATTCAAAGCAGAGAAGAAATGTATTTGTTTAACTGATCTTTCAAATAAAAATCTTCTAATCAGCAGAAATGAAAAAAAAGTGTGTGGTTGTGAAAACTAACATAAAATTAAAGAAGACCAAGAAAATAACTACAAGTTATTCCCACCAGGGATTTATGCCAACTATTTTCTGACATGTCAATAATATGCATGTATTCAGATGAGCTATAGTATAAATTCCCTGCTAAAGAAGATAACATCTTTGAGTCTTTACTGGAAAGTTAAAATAATTAATAATATTAAGAGACACAATTTAGAAATTTTTTAATCCAAAAATATCAACTACATAAGAAGAGAGTATGTCTCTTCTAAAAGAACTGGAGAAGTGACAGAAACATTCACAAAGGGATCATGTCAGCATCTTTGTAACTAAGATTATGAGGGAGCCAGAATGAAAACAGAAAAAACAAAGTTCTATGTGGAATTTCAGATAAAAAGACTTCCCTTGCAGTAAAAAGTAGTTACTTTGCAGTAAAAAGTTGTTACTTTGCAGTAAGCTGTTAATAAACCATATCACATAATTCCTGCATTTTGGCTTTAAGTTTGGTCAGTTCCTGTGTAGTGTTAAATTATCTACTTTTTTCTGTGACTCCGATGTCATGTTTCTGCATGTTTTTCTTGTAGGTTCAGTAATTCAAAGATCCTCCAAACAAAAAGACAAAGCTATTGGAGTACTTGAAAGAGTCATTGCTATGCAGGGTTTCATTTTTGGAATGTGAATTATTTGGAGAGGAAACACAATGAAAAAAATCAAGCTTGGAAAAAATAATCTCAGCAGGTCAGCTGCTCAAAAAGTTTGGTTTTTTTTATTGCACAAGGAACAGTGTATTACACCTACATACATTTACATTCATACAGGTAAAAGTACTCCAAATACACCGTAGCACAGACAAAGTTCCTATTTCAATTCCAAGCTGTCAATTCAAACTGTTAGAAATCTACACCCATCATTTAAACGGGGGCTTAAATAGCAAGAACTGGTATTAACGCAGTCTTAGAATGAACATTTGAAATAAATCGAGTATGGTACACTAATATTCTTCCATATGAATTCAGTATCAAATGACTACTTATATAGTTTGAAGCAACGTGGATTTGGACAAATCTTTTTAAAGTTTATAATGTTGATCTAAAACCAGAGTTTGAAGTTTCAACAACAGAAGTGAAACATCCAGCTGCATTCGTCTGTGCTTCCTGAATGATCCCAGCTATGAAATACTGCTTCTTATAAGACCAGTACTAGTCAGGTGAGGTTTCTCCTGTAGTCTATGGAATAACTTAGACAAACTCTGTAGTTAGAGCTTCTATAGAGAAAAAGCAGCACTGATAGTCACGAATCAGTATCAGCAAAGGTTCAGACTTCTTTGAAAGAGTCACTATATAAGTAAGGAAGACCCATTTGTCACAATCTACTCTGAATCCCAAGTAATATTAAAGAAATTTAAGATATAATACAATACAACCAAAAAGTCTATGGAATTATTTTTTCTTCTCTTTAACAGGGCAGATCTGCATTTGAAAATAATTAAAAAATAGAGTAGTAACTAATCATTGTCTCAGTAAAGACAGGTGTTTGATGCAATCTTTATATTACTTGTTTACTTACAAATGATCTGGGAAAGTGAAAATAAAATGAAGTGACAAAGCATCCTGCTCCTGATTAATTCAGAATCAGAAAGATTTTTCTGAGAAAAATTACTGGATTGAACCTCACAATACTGTGAGAAAAAAATGGCAGATGTAATCCTATATAAGTACATGTAAAGAGATAACTATGCAAAACAAATTAAGACTTCCAGTTAAATAGACACAGTGATAAATTGAGTTATCTGTAAGTTTCAGAGTTATAAATTACGATCTCATTGCTCAAAAGTAAATGCCTGGAAAAAAACCGAACAGATTGTTTCTAAATTATTAGGAAAGAAATAGAGAACAAACACACCACCACATAAATTCAGCCCAAATACTGTGTGCCATGTGGGCCACTCCATCTCTAGAAGGGTACAGAAGTACTCAAATAGCATGTTGCAGCAAGGATTATTACTCTTAAAAAAAGCTATTGGAATGTGACTCAAACAAGAAGTTACACCAAGATGATAAATAGGAGGTGACAGTGCACTCTTTTCTGATACAAGAAGTAGAAGAGCAAAAATTGAAACAATTAGCAGCAAAACAAGCAAAATAAGATACTTTTCTATGAAAGAGTAGTAAATATCTACTGAGATTCAAAATGAAATTTGGCAAGTTCATGGAAGAAAATTCCATCAAAGAGTATTAAACACAGAGATAAGATCTTTCTCACACAGTTAGTGCTCAGTCACTCGAGCATGGGAAAATATTCCTGGTAATTAGTACTGTGTGCTTGCTCTGATTTTATACACTTCCAAGAAACCATTATTGACTGTGGTTGGAAGCCTTGGATGCCTGATAGATGGAGCTTTGGTCAGATGTAATATAGTCCTCCATGTATTTTTAACAGCACTGACTACAAGATTACTGTTCCTGAAGTAAGAATGGTAACCAAAATAATTTTTCCCACTGCCTAGTGAGGTGGGAAAAAAAAAAAGACTTTTGGTTCATTTAAAAAAAAAAAAACCACAAAAAACTCAAACAAACAAAAATGTAAAAACCCTTAAGAATGGCTACATTATTGCTGAAATGAAAGAATCAGTTAAAGTCAAATAGGCCAGATTCACCAATCTACAAGTATTCAGGATATGGAGATGACAGTGGACTACAAACGTGTGTTGAAAATACATGTGTTCTAACAATATAAAGTTAGAAACAGGAAGTTTATCTACCAAATGACATGAACCTCATTATTTAATTGTCTATGAATAGCCAATATAAAGATAATATCTAAATAATATAATGACAAAGTAAGTTAAAGCAAAAGTAGTTTGATATAAACATTTTAAATAAATATTCTTAAAAGAAACATAGAGGTTTATTTGCTGTACTTTCACACTAAACTCATCAGTACTTTTTCCTTCCTATTTTTTCCTACCTTTAACATTAAATCTTCTAATGAACTTCGTATTTTGTTCTTAACAGGATAGACATCCATAAAACAACCCCCATTTCACCTCTTCGAGATATGCAAATTAAAGCTATTGTTATATTTTAGCTAAAAAAATGAAAATGGCTATTGCATGAAGCTTTATTTTTAAATAGTGAGAGTGATTATAGAATAATTCACCCTGGCCTCAGGAAACCTGACATTTCTTTAATTATTTGGTGGGAACACTGAACATGTGTTTCTGTTTCTTTTTGAAAAGAAGTTTTTGGAAAGAAGTTTCTTTCCCGGAAGAAGGTTTTTGAGCTTTTTAAGGAACACATATTATGTATCCAAACGCTATAAAAAATATTTCAGCATTCGTTCAATAATAAGCTGTTTACATGTGCAAGGTGTAAAGAGTATGAAATTTCTATAGGATTTCCAGTCTGTATTTGGGGATGGCAGATGGGCTGCAGTACAAAAATACCTGATTAGGGATAATATACTGGAAAAAAAATTTCACAAGTATCTAGAAAAAAAATATTGTTTTATCTGTGAAGATAAAACTTTTAAAATATTACGTTCACTACACAACATAAAATTCAAACCAAAACAAAACCATTTCAAAATCAAAGAAAAAAAATTAGCTTAAATATGTAATATTCTCTAGAGTTGATATTAAGTATGGTATTATAGCAACAGTTATTTTTAAAGAAAGCATGAAAGTAGTAGAGTAAAAAAAAATATTTTCTTGTAAAAAGCTGAAGACCCAACAGGTATTACAATTAATTCCACATATCCAGAGAAGGTACATCCACATTGTAAATGCTGCAAGACCTGCTAATTCATAGCTATATGAAGCTCATGTGTCACATGAATTTTCCTGCTGAATTAGGATACATCAGTGAGCAAATATTGGACCAAGGTTACGTTCTGCAAAAATAAATCCACATTCCAATTTATATTAAATTTAGGACATTTCTACAGACATGCAAGTAAGAACCTTAGATGTAAATAATAGTACAGAATTATGAGAGTACAAATTATAAATCCCAGACAATCTGGAAGATATCAGATAAGCAATCAAACTGCAAAACAGCTCCTTTTTGCCTTTTCCATCCCTCTTAGAAACATAGGAAGCAATGTAGAAAGTATCTAGATCTGAGTTCACACAGCTTTCGTCTTAGAATTGTGTTTAAGTAGCACAAACACACCTCTTCAGTGATTTCAAAAAGAGCAGGAAGTCACCTTATTTTAGTCTTACTGAAAGCAATTACTTCATATCTAAGCTCAGCATCTCTTCTTCTCTTAGCAATTTCCTCAAAATTAAATTTATCATGTTAAATTATTGCAAATCATGTGAAATATTTTCTTTTAAAGAAAAATTGCATCATTTCAGTAACCTGAACAGAGAGTCGTTCCCACTCACATAATACCTGCATCATTTGCAGGTGCTTTGAATTGTCTCTGTGATAAGACAGGAAAACTAATGTGCTCTGACATTTTTTTTTTAAAAAAAAGTTATCTAAAGAGCCTAAAGAATTACTACTACATAACAAAGACTTAATTTTAGCTGTCATTTATTTGTATCAATGAAGTGTGGAAAATTGGTTTGTGGTGACTGAAGTGTCACTAAACTACAGTGCACAACATTTCTGTATTACAAAATGGTAAGATTCACTTTTGCAAGAAATGCTTAGATCTCAATGAAATTGATAACATCCATACTGAAGGTTTTGTCTGCTAAAGTCAGATTTGCCCTGATTAACTACTAAAGACTGAAAGTATCACTATCCTTCCTCTTGATACTTCTGACAGAGTAGAGTAGGAAGCAGTATTATTTTGACGTAAGCCCACCTTCTTGACTCTCTTACGAGTGATCTGAAAAAAAAACTACTGAAGTCACTATTGAAGATCTTCTCTGAATTATGTAAAAGGTCAGAAAGATCTTTTTTTTAGTTCAGATCTATTGTACAGAGTAACTTAGATGGGGGTTTTGATTTTAAAAATAAAACATGCAAAAGAGACTGACTTTCCTTTTGGTGAAAACTCTCTTCATTTTCTTCCTCAGTAGTGAATTTTTGTCCACAAACCTACAACCTCTTTTGCTCTGAAGAGGTTTTTTAATAAAATTCAAGCAAATTTAATTTTTGTGCTGCAACACAATGGTTTATTTGTCTAGTGCAAATATAAGATTGTCTCTTTTCAAATGAAGTAACTTGCAGGTACTTAAGATTTTCAGTTTAAAAAGTGAAAGAATAGATAGTCCATGATAAACCTCACCTCACTCATAGAAATGGCTATTTCTGCACTTTTCTGTTTGTAGGAGTTGTCAGATCATTTAAGCACACTCTTGGTATGCTCCTTTGGTGCAGTCAATGGAGCAGTTTATAATGAATACTCTATTATGTTTTCTCTCCTGCTGCTCTTCAAAGCTACTCTCATCTTTTTCAGAGATAATGGACACAGGAGCAAAGAAGACTGAAGAACTGACCATGTCAAAATTAGCAGATGGTGCAGGGCAATTGCAGCAGAAGAGTGAAATGGTCCCAGGGAGCCGTTGTATGCTCTATATAGATACTTGGGAAACTTCTGCAGCTTAGTCTGGTCCTGAGGAATGAACACGCACTAGTAGATGGAGCACATTAACTGTACATCTTCTATTTTAGTTTGATCCTACAGAATTCAGTTGGAGAACTTAGGGAGTCACACTATAATACAAACCTAAGACCAATAAATAAGAATAACAGTGTGATGTAGTTGAAAACCTCCCTATATTAAGTAAAGCATTAATATATATGCATCTGTACAATGCCATTAAAGATAGTTTCACAGTTGCTTGATATGCCATAACCAAATGCCAACATTTCAGGTTTTATTACTTGACTAGCTAGAACAATTTGGACAAAAAAAAAAAAAAAAAAAAAAAAAAAAAAAAAAAAAAGGAGGTAAAATGTCAAACAGACAAAAACTTACATGGGTATTTTGGCCTGACCTCCAATGGGGCACTAGGTACCTAAAGAAATTGGACGTCCATAGGGCTTGTCATGTTGCACCCACCAGTCCAGGCAGAGCTTATTGACATCACTGTAAGGCCACTCTTTACTGTCTTTCAAAGGTCATGGTTATTAGGAGAGGTTCCTGAAGACTGAAAGAGAGCAAATATCACTTCTATCTTAAAAAATGCTAAGAAGGTAAATCCAGCAAACTACTAGCCGGTCAGTCTCACCTATGCATTGGGAAGGCAATAGAGATAATGTTCCTGGAAACCATTTCGAAACACTTGAAGGACAAAAGGGTGATTGGAAGTTGTCAGTATGGATTTACAAAGAGGGAATCGTGCTAATCAACCTGATAGCCTTCTACAACAAGTTGACTTGCTTGATGGGTGAGGTGAAAGCATTAATGCTGTTTACCTTGAATTTAGCAAGGTTTTTGACAGAGGATTGTTATCAGTAGCACAATGTTCAGTTGAAGGCCACTCAGTAGTGATATGTGCCAGTGGTTGACACTGGGACCAACGCTGCTAAACATCTTCTTTAAGACCTAGATCTTGTGACACTGTGTTCCCTTAGCAAGATTGTGGGTGAAGTAAAACTGGGAGGAACAGTTGACAGACCAGAGGGTTGTGCTGCCATTCAAGCAGAACTTGACAAACTGGAGAAATGGGCTGAGAGGAATTTCAAGAAGTGCAACAAAGGCAAAATGCAAAGTCCTACATCCAGGGAGGAATAAGGTCAGGCACCATTACACACTGGGGACTGACTGGCTGGAAAGCAGCTCTGCAAAGAAGGACTTTAGGGTAATGCTGGACGACAAGTTGACCATGACCCAGCAATGCACTTCAAGGCAAAGGACATAAACAGTATGTTGAGTTGCATTAAGAAAAGCCTGGTTATCAGGCTGAGGGACACGATCTTTCCCCTGTATTCAGCACTGGTGAGGCCATATCTAGAGTGCTGCACTCAGCTCAGGGTTCCTCTATACAAGACACGTATGAACTTACCGTAGCAAGTTCAGCGGAAGACTACAAGATATATAAGGGACTGGAGTATCTTTCATACCAGAAAGGGCTTCAAGAGCTGACACTATTCAAGAGAAGGATTAGGAGCATCTTATCAATGTGTTTAAATATCTGAGGGAAGGCAAAGAAGAAGATGGAAGCAGGCTTATTTTAATAGCGCCCAGTGACAGAACAGAGGCAACGGTCACAAGGTGAAACACATGAAATTTCATCTGAACACAAAAGAACAGTTTTTTATCTTTAGGGAGGTCAAACACTGGAACTGTTTGCCCAGAGAGGCTATGGAGTCTCTGCAGATACTCAAAACCTGACTGAACACAGTCCTCAGCCACCTGCATTAGCTGACATTACTTGAGACAGGGGATTGGACTAGATGATCTCAAGAGGTGTCTGTCAAAATCTCAACATTTCTGTGATTCTACGTGAATCTGTTGAAGACATGAGCTGGAGCTATTTAGATTTTAAAATGCTGAGTGGTAGGAAAATACTGAGCAAACTACTGAAAAATATATCCCGAAACAAAGATCCATTCACACTTAGAAGAAAAGCTCATAGAGTAATCTCAAAAACAGACAGAAAAACATATTTATAAAGTCAAATTGTAAACCCTTTAATGTAACAGTTCGTAATGGAAGTGCTGACATAACCTTTACCAGAACTCTGAGAGAGTGTCGCTATAATCAAGATAAAGAATGACAGGGAATCAAAGGTGAAAGAACTGTTTTTATTTCAGCAGAAAGGGAAAGACAAGTCTAACAAGTTACAAGCATCGGTGTCCTTGTCTATGATAGAAATTACATGGCAGTGGATGGGCTTAGACGCTAACCATAAAAATAAAGAAAGAAAACAGAATTTTAAAGGAAATAGATTTCACATGTCAGTAAAACAAAAGGCTTATTGGAAGCACTAATACATGAAATTTCACTAATATATGAAAAAAAAAGTAGAATCTAGAGTAATTTGGAGGCATTTTTCGATATTTCATGCTCAGCTATCTTGTACCTAGATGGATCTTTAAGCAAGAATGGACATTCTCAGACTGCAGTAGGAGAGAGACTGTCTATTATGGCTAGACATTTTCTTCAGAATCCATTACAGCTAAAATTATTGAAATATTTCCTGTGTATCAGCAGCTGAAAAGATATGTACTAGAGTAACAAAAAAAAAATACAAAGAAAAATTTCACAAAATAAGGAAGAGGAAAATGTAAAATAGAAAAATATATTTGTTTGATTTATGTCCTGGTTTTGGCAGGGATGGAGTTAATTTTCCTCTTAGTAGCCGGTGTGTTTTGGATTTCGTATGTGAAAAATATTGGTAAACGCCCTGATGATACAAGTTGTTGTGAATGAGACCAAGGACACTGTCCTGCTTTTCAAGTCTCTTTAATGTGCATATGAAGGAAGCTGGGAGAAAGACAGACAGAATAATTGACCCAAACTGGCCAAAGAGAGTATTCCATGTCATAAACATCATGCTCAGTATATAAGTGGGGGTTCCCCATGGTGAGAGGCATCCATTTTTCCATCTCATTTCTTTTGCTGGCTCATTGGCATCGTTCCCCCTACCTTGCTCTCTCACTTTCTCTCCTTTGCTTGCCGCTTGGTTTTGTTTCCGTAATCGCTGCTCAGGCTGTGCTGTATCAGTCATTGGGACATCGGGTGGTGAGAAATCATGCATTGTTCATTTTGTATACTTTAATATCTTTATATTCTGTTATTATTGTAGTTTTCCTTTGCTATTTTAGTAAACTGTCTTCATTGCAATCCACCAGTTTTCCTTTTTTCCCAATTTCTCTCCCCCATCCCGCTAGGGAGGAGGAGAGTGAGCAACAAACCATGTGGTGACTTGGGCTAAACCACTACAATTTAGCTTTAAATATTTTGATTGCTCTAGGTTATGTTATCTAATCTTTATATAGAAGATAAACTCAAGAGTTGACCTAAGAGCAAAAACCACATTTTAGCTCTTGACAGACATTCATTATTTCACTTAGTTTTACAACTTCCATAACATATTTTGAATGGTATCTTATTCTACTTGCCAGCTCAAGAAACCATTAATGTAATTGCTGTCCATGATGCAAAGCTGTAATGCTGGGATAAAAAAGTCTATTATCCACCTTTTGAAAGTTGTGTTTCAGATATTATTCAGGGTAAGGCTTTTATTTCATAAAGATATTTAGTGTTTTTATAAGAATTTGTTGTGCTGCTTATCATCTAATGAGGACAAATTTCATTTTTTATTAACATTTTATATTATTACTTAAACAATTCAAATTAAAACAATCTATCTCAGCAACTCAGAAATACTGGGGAGAAATACCAAGCTGATCTCTACCTTTAACACAAACGATTTATAGAATCATAGAATGGTTCGAGTTGGAAGGGACCTTCAAAGGTCATCTAGTCCAACCCCCCTGCAAGAAGCAGGGACCTCCCTGACTAGATCAGGTTGCTCAGAGCCCCATTCAGCCTGGCCTTGAATGTTTCCAGGGATGGGGCATCCACCACCTCTCTGGGCAACCTGTTCCAGTGCTCTACAAATCTCATTGTAAAAAATTTTTTTCTAATATCTAATCTAAACCTCCCTCCTTCTAA
>WHYT01015284.1:12770-50357 GCA_009806455.1 Tetrax tetrax | reverse complement strand
CAAAATGAAATTTGGCAAGTTCATGGAAGAAAATTCCATCAAAGAGTATTAAACACAGAGATAAGATCTTTCTCACACAGTTAGTGCTCAGTCACTCGAGCATGGGAAAATATTCCTGGTAATTAGTACTGTGTGCTTGCTCTGATTTTATACACTTCCAAGAAACCATTATTGACTGTGGTTGGAAGCCTTGGATGCCTGATAGATGGAGCTTTGGTCAGATGTAATATAGTCCTCCATGTATTTTTAACAGCACTGACTACAAGATTACTGTTCCTGAAGTAAGAATGGTAACCAAAATAATTTTTCCCACTGCCTAGTGAGGTTTTTTTATTAACATTTTATATTATTACTTAAACAATTCAAATTAAAACAATCTATCTCAGCAACTCAGAAATACTGGGGAGAAATACCAAGCTGATCTCTACCTTTAACACAAACGATTTATCCCTTTACCACACTTCTTAGTATTCATTACTCCTTTCAAGGTGACACCAGCTCCAGCACTTGGGTGATATTATTCATGACCTCTCTTAAAAATTAACAGATTCATAGACTTTTCTACATCTGAACAAACTGTTTAATTTTTGAATTTGTGGTCCTTAGGTAGTCATAATCAGCAGTCACACTTATTTATCAATTTTTCTACATTTATTTTTTAAATTTACTTCTAGTAACATCAGCAGAAGGGGAAAGTTCCAGCAAGTCCCAATTCCAATTGGGGTAACCGACTCAATTTTGAATGTCTCATTACCTGTCTCACTCTCAGTGTCCTCCTGACATGTTAGCTAAGCTGCTGTGTATCCGTTTGCAAGCAAATGTAAATAATGAACCCTGATTGCAAACATGCTGCTTTTTAAAACATGCCAATCTCAGATGTCTGAGGCTTTTTATCTATTCAAAATTCAACAGACAACATGCTGAAGCAGTTCAGAAAAGAAATGCCATTTGTGAGGCTAGAGTCATTCAGCCATCTTATTCTTAAAAACAAGTCTCATGATCATTATTTGGGCCATCTTGTGTTATTGGTAGAGACAATTTAACACCCTAGGGTACATTACAACTCTCCCACTGCTGACTTTCAGCTATATGGGAGATGGCAGTCCTTTTATGTTGAGAGAATGGAGGCTGCCTGAAGTCAGTGGATGCCTTTGTGACTGTGAGTTGATAATGCTGCCACGAGTAAGCACTCAGCACTGCAGTCCTCTGCAGGCTACAGTACAGCAGCATGAATGCTTTGTTCTCTTCAACTTATATCTAGCTAGTCACACATTTGCTTTCTGATTGTAATGGATACTAAAGTTTCATAAAGCTTCCCCCATTTGACAAGACAGCTACAAGTCTCCGCTGGTAACTTAAATTCCTACTAGCAGTGCATAAAAGCATAAGTATAGTTCAGACTTTTTTTTACTGCTTGAATGTGAGGACAATGAGATTATACCTGAACCTAACAGGTTTCTAGACAGATATCCTCTAATAAAATACAAGTTGTTTACATTTCAGATATTTCGTTTTAATTTTTATGCTGTTGTTACTGCCGTATATTAAAGAAAAAGGGCTTAAGAGAGGATGCAAGGCCTCTAAAAAGCCATAAAATAAATGTCAAAAACTTTCAGTAATATTTAGTGATAAATATATCAGAAAACTACATTTAAAAAATGTCTTTCAACAAACATCCAACCAACAAAGCTTAAAGTTGCCTTTTTGAAGGCACACATACTGATAAAATGTGACCTTTTTTCCTCATGGAAGAGTAATACAAGTGGCACTAGCCACCATGCCTAATGCAAAGTAATTTGAAACACAAATAAACATTCTTAGAGCTTTCAGTATTTAGATCAGAGTATTGGCTAAGCTCATTTCAAATAATCTAGAAGTAAAGCTTAATATGAAAGGCTTGGGAAGATGCTAGAGCATCTCAATTATAACAAAACTGGACAGCTGGTTATCAGCTTTTAATAAGAAATTCAAATTCACTGTTCACATTCATTCACATATGGCACAGTACAAGAGCAGTACTTGAATTTGCAGTATAATTAAAAATTATAGTTAATGGTTATCGGGAATATTAATCTCAGCTTTGCCAGAAACTTCTAAAGTATTGCCAATTAACAAACTTTTAACTATTTATTCTGGTACTGAAAAATAAAAACAAGCATACACTTAGAGAGACAGACCTCAGCTTCGCTCCTCTCCCTTTCCCAGTCCCCAGTCCCCTCAGGGTGCTGATGGGTGGCACACGAGGCTGGGGTCAGAGCACGGTATCTCCTTCTGTATTGCTCCAGCATGGTCCTCTCCACTGGCCACAGCATAGTTGTGCTTCAGATTTCTCCTGCTCTGCCATTCCTCCCACCCTGGTGTCCTTCTGGTTCCTCTTCTGCCCCTCCTCAGTTTTCTCTACTGCCCTGGCATTGCCTCTTGTGTTTCGCCCCATTCCTTAGTGTCCCTCCTACTCTAGCATCTCCTTTGTGTCTCCTCCCAGATGTCTCACCTGCCCTGGCATTGTTTTCTCAGTGTTTACCACTCTTAAATAAGTTCTGAAGAGGTGCCATAAGCTCCTCTGACTGGCTTTGTGTGGAATGCATTCTGTTGTTTCTGGTTGTGACCAGCATGGGGGCAACCCCAGCCTCCCTGCCACAGGGACAACCCCTGCAGCCCAAACTCTGGCAGTTATACCTGGTACCACCTTATCCTGAAGAATCATGCCCCAGGGATGCCCATGCAGCCTTGTACGCAGCCTGTTGCTGCCAGCAGCCAGTCATTCTGATTCCTGTTCACCATATAAGTGCACAGGCTGAGGCAAAATATTCCAGTGGTGTTGCCTGGGGAGGAGGATGGACAGTATGCTGACGGGCAGAGTGCTGAAGACAAAGACAAGTTGGAAATCAAATGCAGCTTTCTCCTAAAAATAGAAAATCACAGCCATATGTGGAGTAAAAGATTTTTTCTTCATACTTCTCAATCAATATTGAAGAATACTGACCTTGACATATGTTATTAAACACTTCTTTTTCTCCAAATGAAAAAAACCACAATTATAATGCAATAGAATCTTTAAAACTTAAACTTGTCTAAATTTAAAACTTTAAATTCTCTGAAATGAAGGAAATACAAAACTATATTGAGGAAGTTGAGAATATACATAAAATGTCATTGTCAGTTTTGCATATTTTTCTCAGTTCCGCTAACATTAATTCCATAAAAATAGATCTGAAAGATACTCTTCTGATATGACATTAATGAATGTTTGGATTATCTTACTTGGGAAAAGGTTAATAAAAGGCTTTCATAAGAGCAGAGATGTAAAAAAGCAAGATATACAGCTGGATTAAGAAATTATTGAAAGAACCACTATAACCTAAGATCAGTCTTACAGAGAAATATGTTGTTACACTTATTTATTTCTTCTAAACAAGTCAAACAAGTATTGCATAAGAATAAAAAAACAGTCAGATATAATTGAACAACATATTTTGACACCTATGTGAATCCACTTAGTGATAAAAGCTCCTGTTAGAGCAAAGACCTTAGTGATTTTCCACAGAAGATTAGATATTTATATCCAGAAGCTACCACGGAACATTTACAGCTGTTTATTGGAGGATAAAATTTGATCTTCAATAGATTAGACTTAAAAGGCAACGAATTCACTAGTTTTCTCACAGATGCTTCCGAAACTTTTTTGCATGCATTCCTTATGATTCTTTCAGTATTTTCTACACCTTATGTAGCTGACCTTATTCTTTTTTTGAAGTGTATGTGGAAACTGGGGAGATTTATAAAGCAAAATCCTCTTTAAAATCATAGCCTCTTACCCTTTACAGATCTGCTGGACTTGCAGATTTTAAAATGAGCAGAGTCAATAGGCTTGGATTATCAAATTCATACAAATATACAAACCTCATTTGAAGTAATGGTACAAATAATGACAAACTTATTGTAGGTATATTTGATTAAAATGACAGTATAGACATGGAGAAAACAAAATATCTATTACTAGATTCAAGACAATTTGGAGAGAGAGAGAAAAAAAAAGCTAAAAGGAGGGAGAGAGGAGTGGGGAAAAGGGAAAGAGAGCATGAAAGACAGACATACAGAAAAAAGAAAGTTTTAAAATCAGCCTGGAGACAGTTTGTCTGTCATAACTGTGAATAAGGACTTGGAGGATTTTGCTATATTCTTTTTAGGGTGGTTTTTTTTACTACATAAAAGAAGACACAGGTTCATATTGACAGTGATGTATAACAAAAAGGATAACTTGTAACCCAAGGCCCCAGTCAGAGGCCTTAGTTCAAAAGGCACATAGGGTAGGCAGTATGAAAAAGCTTCTTTCTGTTAGTTTAGTGCAGAAAACATTGTCCCTGTGAGGCTGATGGTGCCTGGCAATCTTTGCCTGAGGAGACATAGCATTTACCTTCTCCAAAATCTCCAGGACCAAGGAAAGACATTAAAAGGCCACATTTTCTGCAGACGTTAATGTCACAGACACGCCACTAGAGCTGGAGTTGGGAAGTATGGCCAAATACTCTGCTTCAGTAAGATGATGTGGAAACAAGTTCTATATTTTTCAAATTGTCTTTGGAAATTAATTGTTGAGAAAAATGTGGATGAAAACATAGAGAGGCCCTGACACAAGGTTAAAAAAATCTATACCTTGAGCACTAGTCTTTTTCTAAGTAGCATGGAAGGGATACAAAGGACAAAAAACACTGATGAAATCCTTAAGTCACAGTGTATATTTAAATATATTTAGACCAGAGATGGGCTCAAGATTTAGGATCTTGGTTTTGTACGATTTGCTGTCTAACTGAGCTTGATTTATCTACACTTGGCTTTTATACCTCATCAATGGTATTGAAGCACAGATTAATAAGATATTAAAAGAATGCCACCACTCCAGCTCAAAGAAAAACAAGTAGATCTCTTCTTCATTCCTGCAAGAAAGGGCACTTCAGTGTGCTAAGTTCTGAAAGCCTCCTTATTGAAATCATAACCGAGAAAACAGTTACTTAAAAGGTATAAGTAAGAAGTTATTCTTTCTTGAGTGAAGTCTCACATTACTAACAAACTGTTGTCAGGTAATTTACACTATTGTTGCTGCTCATATTTTTTTCCTGAAGACAATATAAACATAAACACAGTAATGAGTGTGGGTATGAGCCTTCCTGTTCTGCAGCTACCAGGCAGGAATCCCCTAGGGGCTCTAAATGAACACTGTAGAAGTAAATATAATTCATTGTAAAGTCACACTTATGTAGAGACTAAAAAGCAATTTTAATTTTAACAAACACAAATATATTAGAATTACCTCTGCTTTATTTGAACATGGGCTGAATCAAGATTTTGAAGTAAGCAGTCTAAAATAAATTATCCAGTGGAAACAATGCACAGGATAATACCTGGCTGTTCAGAATGAGCTATCCTGATTCCAGGATTCATGAGAATTTATTTTGCTATTATTATCTCTGGCTTTTGGAACATACCTCTAAGTTGTCTGCAAGTATCTCTGTTAATGTAGGAAATTTTCATGAAAGCATGATGCAGCACTCTTATTCTTCAAAACTGTATGTCTCACATGAAATTAAGGTCAGTTTCTTCACTGCTTGAGAACTATTGCATGTCAAAAAGAATTATCTGTTTAAAAAGTCAGTTCAATGCCGACATGCACAATCTTCATTCACATGGACTTTAACTGAACATTTTTAGGTTGCAAGAGATGTGTACACTTGACTTGAATGTCTACATTTTGAGTCTCGAAAATAGACTTGAATGTTGATTATTTTATGTTTTCACTGTAAGAAAAAGCTAAAAAAAATAAAATGGAATACATAAAAATAACATAATAATTTTAAAATACATAATGGTGAAGGTTTGGGAGATTTTTTTATCAGTCTTCAAGTTCTTTCTCTGCCATAATTAGGAAATAGTTTGACTCTATTTTGCCCCTACTGAATTGACAAATTAGAGTTTCAGTTAGCACAGAAGCAAACAGAAAGATGAAAAGCAGACAGATCCAAATATGTCATCTGTAGACTGATTTGCGTCACGTTCAGTTAGGAAAAAAAAAATTACTTATTCAGTGTTGAGGATCGGGCCATTTACTACAATCAGTAGCAGCACTTAGAATGGAGGGGAAGGAGGGAAGTGTTAAGAAGCAAATGGAGTCTCTCTGGAGAACCCGAACAAGATAAATTCTCTCAGACTTGCTTGGTTTAGCTGGTGAAATTAATGTTTTAACATGCACCATTATTAGAAAGTATTCTGTGGAAGCACAGAGAATTGTGAGACAACAATGTAGCGATTTTAAAAGTAGATACACGTCTGATTTAATAAGACAATTTTTCCATAAAAGATAAAGGAATAAAATTTGGGCCATGAGCAAAATAATATGTTTATAAATTATAAGAGAAAAAGCATAAATTCATTGTAAACTGGTAAGGAATTTGTAAGGAAAAAACAATAATGTAAATCAAAAGATAGAAAAAAGTAAAATTTTTTATTATGGCTTTTTATTTCACTCATAATAGGTTTCCAGTTACATGGCAGAAATAGGTTCTATACATTTTAGTCTTGGCAGAGGCAAATAGGAAGATACAGTACACATGCAATCATCTGAATGGTTTCTAAGCACTTACTATAGGTTACCGAAAGAGTCAGGGATGCCATTTCTTGTGGAAATTTCAAATAAATCAGAACATCTCCAGAAGAAGTATTTTTTTTTTTATAAAATTGAATGTTCCTAATTCTTGTCCTTTTTTTTCTTTCTGAGTTTAATTAATTGGAAATTGGTTAGACAGAAAAGTTCATTTGAAGCAAAAACCACATAAAGTTCTAGTATTTTAATTCTGCATGGTTAAAACATGCAACTTTCAAAAGACTTACAACAAAATTCAAGTGTTTAAAATATTTAGGACTGATTTCATGGAGCTCTAAAATCAAAGGCTCCAATGGCATCTGGCAAAAGATCCTGTCTTCATGCTTTAAACTAACAGTTGAAGAGTGCAAAAGGTGACTTTTCCTCAGTGCAAACAGGCACATGCAGCAGACTTCTGTTGTTAAGCACTTTCTGAACCTATTCCTTGACAGAACTAGGCAGATGGGCAAGCGAGTCATCCTGGGCAGTAACAGGTCTTTTAGATAAAGATGCAGTTGTAGGTAACTGTCATGAGGCCTTAGGGAATTGCACTGCCTGTTTTTTTTTTCTTTCTCCTACACAGTGAACCTGGCAGTGCAGGACTCATACTGACTCCCGGTAAGGCATTTAAATTATCCCATTAACTAGATTTCAATGATTTTTAATTCCATTTTATGGCAAGCTAAAATAAAAGTCTTAAAGAAATTAAAACAAAGTAAATAATTAAAAACAATGGCTCACAGCTGAAAAAAAAAACAACACTGGAAAACAGACACACAGTTTATAGAGCAGCAGTGCAAAGTGTCTAGCAAGTATCTAGATATTTTCCTAGTTTTAAAAACTTAAAATACACAATCACTTTTTTGAGGATATTCCTGAATAATCTAAATGTCCAGAGCACTTCATGTTCTAAAAGATTGTGATGGTTTTGTGTAGCAGCAGGGGCTATGGTACCAGCTTCTCTAAGAAGCTGCTAGAAGTTTCCCCTTTGCCTGGTGGACTCAGTTGCATCTAGGGCAGACCCACTGCTGGCCAGGGCTAAGCCAATTGGAAGCAGTTATAACACCTCTGTAATAATGTATTTAAAAAGGAGAAAAATAAAAAAAATAAAGAATAAAAAAGAGGAAGCAGAAGCAGGGGCAGAGAGAGGGAGGCAGGAGCCTTGTGGGCCTTGTGGCCCTCACCCTCTGACCTCCCACCGGGCGGCCGACTGGGCCCAACTTGGCTGCAAGGAGTGGAGAGGAGATGAGATGTGAGGAAAACCTGAGAGGGGTCTGCCTGAGCCGGTTGTGAAGAATTTCTTGTGAGAGGAACGGCTGCAGACGCCAAGGTCAGTGCAGAAGGAGGGGGAGCAGTGCTGCTGCTCCCGGCAGAGATTCCCCTGCAGCCCGAGGTGCAGCCCATGGTGAGGCCGGCTGTGCCCCTGCAGCCCATGGAGGCCCCGCAGGAGCAGGGATCCCCCTGCAGCCCGGGGAGGGACCCACGCTGGGGCAGGCGGATGCCTGAAGGAGGCTGTGGCCCATGGAGGGCCCACGCTGGGGTTGGGGCAGCTGTTCTGGAGGGACTGCACCCCGTGGAAAAATGACCCATGCTGGATCAGTTCATGAAGGGCTGTAGCCCAAGGGAGGGACCCCAGGGTGGAGCCAGGGAGGAATGTGAGGAGTTCTTCCCCTGAGGAGGAAGGAACAGTGGAAGACATCTTGTGATGAACTGACTGTAAGCCCCATTCCCTATTCCCTCTCTGCTGCTCACGGGGAAGGAGGTAGAGATAATTTGGAATGAGGTTAAGCCTGGGAAGAGGGAAGGGGTGAGGGTAAGTTTTTGGGGGTTTTTTTTGTCTCTCATTATCCTGCTTTGGTTTTCTTACTAATAAATTGAAATCGTTTTCCCCAAGTCCTGTCTGTTTTGCACATAATGGTAACTGGAATGGTCTCTCCCTGTCCTTATCTCAAACATTGAGCTTTTTGTAAAATTATTATTGTGAGTGAGACACTGCGTAGCTTGGTCTTGAACAGGGCTAAACTACAACAAAGATCTTACTAGATACTAACTCAGAAAGTGGATAAACGATCTATAGTCACTCCCCCAGTGAGTCCAATACCAGATTAAGCAGGCAGTGAACCAGCTGTGGCCCAGGTGTGCTGCAGAGCTTCAGGACAGAACTGCCTTACAGTTGGGGTTATGTCACCAGATTTCATAAACAAACAATGTATCAGTTATCCTTTAGCATTCCGACAGAATAAGAAGCCTTTATTTGCTTTGCCAAATCAGATACTAGGTGGCTGGAAAGTCTATAAGACAGATTGGAAAAAGACCATCTATCTTTACTTATGAGGAAACTGGACATGCGTTACATTCTCTGTTTTACGATGATGAAGAGCAGAGATGGACCAGTTAAAGGGAAAAAGCAGTCTCTGGGAAGGAATACCTCTTTATCATGTGACAATACTAAATCCTGTCAGGAATTGAAATAAGTCTCCTTATTCTACCTTTGAACTTAAACCTGCTTGCACTCTCTTTCTTATATTTGTGGTGCCACAAACATGCAAATTTTGGAAATGTTTTGCTTCTTAAGCCCTTGCGAGGAAGCAGAGCACAATAAGAGCTTAATAAGAACAGCTTCCTGTCTCTTAATTTTCTTTCCAGTGCCTGAGTGTCATAGAATCATAGAATGATTAGGGTTGGAAGGGACCTTCAAAGGTCATCTAGTCCAACCCCCCTGCAAGGAGCAGGGACATCGCCGACTACATCAGGTTGCTCAGAGCCTCATCCAACCTGGCCTTTTGTTCTGCAGTACTCTGATTGTGAATTCATTACATTGATTTATAAACTTTCCTTATTGAATGTCTTTCCCAGCTCCAACATTAGTCTGTACTCCATCTGCAGTTTTTAGTTACGTGCTGTTAATAACAACACATGCTGTGAGTGTCAGGCAGCTGATTTTTTAAAGGTCAGATCAGTTTCAGGCTTCTGTGTGTAAATTCACTTCAAGTTACCATGTACCAAAGCAATCCATATCCAAAAAAGTCTGGGTTTCCATCTATTTATTCATCCTCATTTTCAATTTAAGTGGAGATGCCTATCATATTCTACTTAGCTTTTGTTTATTCCTATTCTACAGTTCTATGTGAATCTAGATTTTGTCTCACTCATATATTTAAATTTTGAAAAATGGATCAGAAAATAACTTCCAGTAATAACACTGAAATCTATTGTTTCCAATGACAGACATGTCAGCTATGAAATATGTAATATTGGTGTAAGAACCTAAAAAAAAAGTCTCTCTGGTCCTCAGAAAGACACAGTATGACAACAGCTGGAGATGAAAAGGTTTAAAAACTCAAATATAATTCTCCAATCTTAAAGCATTGAATTCTTTCTTAATGGATAGAATTGCCTCTGAAAAAAAAACATGAATAAAACAGTGTGAAGAACAGTTTTGTGGAGGTATTTATACATTAAAACTTGTTTTTCTCCAAATCAGCAATGAAAAGTAAGCCTTTGGAATGGTGCTCTGCAGGGAACGGACCCTGGCTATGTGGCAGCTCCTGGCGCCTCAGGACTGGAATTAGTGGCAGCACCATGATTTGAGGACGGATGCTCCCAGTGCTTATGGGCAGTGAACTGTGTGTCAGCCTGCGGAGAGGGCTGCTGAGGAGCCAGGCAGAGAGTCTGGCAGCAACACAGGAAGATTTTGAAATCTCCCTGACAGCAGTCGGACACAAATTCTGTCAGCCTTGTCTCTGGGTTAATTCTTTCAAAGTTGAAGTGGTTGAATGAAAAACACCACTTTAGAGAAACCAACTTTCTTTAGAAAGATACTATTCCATTGTTTTTTTAACATCAAGTGTACTGTGGAGTATACACTGTACTGGTTGTAGGTGCCTAAGATTTTGATAGCATGAGGGCTGCATGAGTGGCTTGTGCCGTCAGGGGCTGCTCCATGCCAGACACAGCCATTCCAGTCAGCTCCAGTGACCCCACCACAGTGCGCAGCTTAGCCCTTCAGCCAAGATGGTGGCATTTCTGAGGATACATACTCAGGAAAGAGCAGAAAACACCAAGGTCAGAAGAGGAGGAGGTTTTCCAAGTACCAGGGCGTATATTCCCTCACAGCCCATGGAGGACCCATGCTGGAGCAGATTGCTAGTCCTGTCGGGAGCTGCAGCCCTTGGAGAGCTGACACCAGCGCAGAGGTAAAGTGACGGAAGGAAGGAGCAGTAGACAGGAGTCGCTATGTACTGACCCCTGCTGCACTGCACCTTGCATCACTGGAGGGACTGGGTGTAGACTGCAGCAATCAAAAGTAGAGAGTAGAGGAGTCTGAAGAAAAGGGCCATAGGTGAGCCTGGAAAGGGGAAGAGGGAAAGGGTTTTACCTATATATTTTAATGTTTGTCTTTTTGCTTCTGCATCTCTGAATCAGTATAGATCTATAGGTATATAAATTGGCAATAAATCAAGTTTCCCCATTTCTAGTCTGATTTGCTCATGGTGGTAATTCCTAAGTGGTGTCCCTGTCTCTATCGCAAACCATGAGCTTTCTTGCTCCCATTTCTTCTGTTCTCTCCTGCTGTCCTGCAGAGATGGGGACCAAGGATCGGAGATGGGAGGAAGGGGATAGGGTAAGGAGGGAGCAAGGGGCTGGACAGGGTTTTGGCTGTTAGCTGAGGACAATCCTAGCACATAACAGCATCGTGTAAAAACCATTCACTTTTCCTTTTGCTAGAAAAGAAATTATCAGTGTTCCATTCATCAATAAATTTTATAGCCAGGAGAGCCAATATGATCGGCTGTCCTATCTGCATGCAAATACAAGTTATAGGACTGCCCTTCTTCCGTTACTGCTTGAGGAAAGCAAAAACATCCAGTGTCCAAAAAAAAATCCAATTATGGAAAAATCCACCACAACTGTTTTTACATTTTTATGTGGTTAATTATAATCAAATTTAGGGTTTATTCTAAGCCATAAAATTATATTTTTCTACCTTTTTTCTTGATGCCTTACCACTTCTACTGTGTTATTTCCAACTACAGCACACAATCCTTCTTTTCTGATATCTTTTTAACATCTTTAGATCCGCTACTAGATGCCCTATCACATTTGTTTTCCAAGTCTTCATTCAACAGTGCTTTCCCTCCTTTGCATTTATATTCAAACAGTCTGAATTTCACAAGTATGGACCCTGGAATGCAATGCCATGATACACTCTCAGTATGTGTTCGCACCACAGTATCTTTCAGGGTTATACAAAAACTACTTCAGAGCGTGCAGGTGTTTCTCTTGTCCTCTGTTTTGTGCAAAGGAACTACACTGAAGAGAACTTATCAGTGATCCTCACTGTTACAACTGCTACTCTACACAGACATATAAAGCAACACGTAGTCTTATAGCACAAGGATGTACACAATTTTTAATTGGCAATTCCTAGTTCTTAATAAATTTTTCCATTTCATGTGTTTTATATTTCTCCACAAAAAAAAAAAAAAGTTTTAAATTGAAGTTATTTTTTAAAAACCACACAAAAAAAAAAGTTTTGAAGCAATAAGCATGGAAAAGGAATTGTATAAGTATCAAAAAGAAAATGCCTTTATGCTTGAGTAATTCAGCAATGTGACCAAACATAATTATAGCATTTATTATTGATATGAGTTGTTCTATATTATCTATAGGATAAAAGTAATTTCAGCCTTTTTTTTTTTTTTGGAACGTTATAAATGCTTGAGAACAAGAGATTATAATGAAAATATTTCCTCAGTGGTAACCATAGTACGGTTACGATTATGGATTTATAATACAGACTTGAAAGGAAACTATGGAGGTGTACAAATTGTGGAGTGCCGCTCAAGCTAAATTTCTAGAAATGTTCATGTGCGTTCAGATGTTCCTGTGGGATTTTTTTGCATGTGTTGAGAATGCAAAGATATACAAAATAGGAACAGAATATCATTCTTGTTAATTCAGGTGGAAGACATGAAAAATCAAGCATAGAATAGAACTGAAAGACAACTCTTGCTGTTAAATTTCTTAGTGAGCAACTGTTGCAAATATTCAGATACATGCAATGAAGATAATAATGTCTGATTGGAGACATTCTCTTAAAATTGACAAGTTCAGACATTTAAGATTAGGGCAATAAAAGTTACACAGACACACAATTTCCTGTTCTGTCTCTCTCCACGTAATAGAATAAAATATTCTGTTAATATTTAAAATATATAGAGAGACATCAGTGGTCATATATACAAAAATTAAATAACTACTTACAAAATCTCATATGTGGAAGACTGTGGGAGTTTGGGAGTCTCACCTTTCTGGCATTTGAGATGGCAACTATGTAATTGATTTAATTGCTCCGTTAACAACTCAGGAGTCTTTAAAGCAAGTATTATATACAGTGAAAAGGAATAAATTATTTATGAAATACAACAAAAAATAAGTGTTTATAACAGTGAGATTTTGTAATGTGGTACAATTTGTGCTCACAACACTTGTTT
Source organism: Tetrax tetrax (assembly GCA_009806455.1). Taxonomy (NCBI): domain Eukaryota; kingdom Metazoa; phylum Chordata; class Aves; order Otidiformes; family Otididae; genus Tetrax; species Tetrax tetrax. Next base: position 37,226 of record WHYT01015284.1, on the reverse strand, counting down.
CCACCAAACTGTATCTTTATTTGAGTATGGATAAATACAAAACTGGGGGGGCATGTGAAGGATTTGTGCAAAAAAAATCCAGTGAAAGAAAGCAAAAAGATAATTTTTTCTTTCTATATTTACGTTGTTGATTCTACTCTGCATTTTTACAGAAAACCACCAGCATAGCTTTTAATATAACTAAATAATCATAACTACAGTATTATATAGCAACAATTTCTACTGAACTAAGCAATCTGTAATCTTTCAGACATCTGGTGTATTCCCTCCCTTCATAAGATTAGACTTGCCACACTACACAAACCACTGTTGTCAATAACCAGCATACTCTCTGTGGAAGAGGCTAAATTTAACAGTGGTTGCGTAATTACAATAAATTATCATCATAATATGTATACAACAGTCAGTGCTTTCCCAGTCTGTGTTTTTCTTTTCACATAGTCATAGTACTGCTTTTAAAGCCTGTGTCAACTTCCAGGAAATAAAAGCTATCAAAAAAGAAAAAATTCTTCGTGCAAGGACATCAGCAATGTCCACAAATTCTCCTGTGAATGCTGTAGGATAAACAGTGTACTCTTCTTTCAGCCACAGGCAATATCTTGTTTCATTATTAACTGAGATATATTTACAAGTATACTCCAACATGTTGAAAGAACACATTAGATAACACTAGCCCATATTCAGACATCTGCGTTTAAACCCGTAGCAGTTATTCTTACAAGAATCATCATATTAGCAGTAAGTTTTTCCAGTTTTTGCTGAGTAATTCCCCATGTCAGATAAAGTCTTTTGTAGAACTGGATGAAATATTTCAGCCTTTAATTTTCACTTATCCCAAAACCACATGTTAAATGATAAGAAATGTCATTACTTTATTAAGTTTCTGCCACACTGTTCATGTAAAAATTTATAAATATTTAAAATTTTTAAGATTCCTTTTGATCATGAAATTTTCATGTGCTCCAAAAATGCTATCAATGTTTATATCTTTTTAATAAACAATTTCAAGCTATTTAAACCTAAACTGTTTAAACCTAAGCAATTCTAGTGTCTTTGTTTAGAAAAACAATTGCTCTAGGTTATAAATGTTTTCCCAGTATTTAAAAACTACCCCGAATAAATATCGTAATTACAGTCCTTTCTAAGAGAAACGGGTGAACACAGGAAAGAAAACATGTTACACCTACTTGCATTTCAATGTAGCCTCATGAAGGCCTCCATCTCCCTTGGTTTCTTAACTTGCTCCACCTAAGTCACTGATAAATCAGATCTTCAAGTTTTGTCCATGGGAATATGGCAGTTTATAGAGTTGATCTCTATAAAAGGTATTTCTCCATAAAAGAGTATGGAATAAAGAGTTAATGAATCCAGTAGGTAAATGACCTTACAAAGAACTATGTTCCATTTTCAGTACCCAATCACATGAGCATGGACAGCTAATATAACTATCTGCTGATATGTCTATATAATCCATCCTTATTTTTGAAAAACATATACTATTTTGAGGTATGCTACGTGTTCCTGAATGTCTTCTCACTGCACGGTATTGGAATATTAAGGCTACACATACCCTGAAAAATCTGCCATTGGACGAAAACGGTAGCACCAGAGCTCATTAGAGAGCAAGCATAGTACCTCTAAGGGGACCTCAGAATGGTGAGAGAATTTTAAAGCTGATGATGCTGAAAGCAAGGTGATTCCTATGGTCATTCATATAGAGGTTTCATTTCTAGATGATGCATCCTCTCTTTCACAGACTTAATCTCTTGTGCTTAACTCATGAGATCTGTATTCTGACTGTGCTTAAATTTACAGTGAAGTCCCACAAAATTTTCTACTTCATTGGTATCAAACATGTACCCGTAATGAATAACCAACAGTTTGGTGATCTCCAGCAAGTAGATGAACCTCTTTGCAGGCAGTGTGCATGGAGAGAATACATATTACAAATTTTTGTCTTTTTCTCCCTACTGAAGCATTTACTTTATGCCACTGGAACTTCTTAGTTCAAGTGCTTTCTTATAGTAGTCACTTTCAATCAGTTCTTTCTCTGACTGGATATTCTTCTCTATGGATCCTAAAGAGAGCCTCGAAGCACTTTTTCCTTTTTCTTCATTTTCCCTGTGAATGGTGAATTGATTTAGTGCAAAATTCAGGCTGTCAGCCATGAACTATTATGGGCCTTTGCTCTCTACTCATGGCTGTTCAAATATATGTTAGTGCAGGGAGAAGTCCAGAATCCTTTAGAGGCACTAAAAGGCCAAATCCATAATTAGCGTGAATAAACAGGAAAAGCAAGAAGGGGTGATGAAGACAGGGACCGCTGTAGTGATTACAGCAACCCTGTGTCTGTGTGGGTTATTGTCCACTGAAACTGTTTCCCAGATAAAGCACTAATCTCTCTAATCCCACTAATGTGCTGTTGGCATATCAGGCAAGATTCTCTAAGGCTCCAGTGCATGTCTAATCAGTGGGAGCATAATGCACAGAGAGAATTTCTAGCCAAAAGATGCCATCGTGAGATTCTGATGAAACATAAAATGAAATTTATCCGGGGCTATGCAGCAGATTTTTTTCATCAGCTGTGCTGTGATAAAGAGGTTGCAGAAAATGGAAGAATCAACACAGTGAGGAGAAAATAGAAATGTGACAATAACCTTGTTATGAGGATGTAAGCATTAACATATCAGACATAAGTCAGATTTAACTCTCTCTTCCTTCAAGAGATACTGGTAAAGCAAGAAGAAAATCTGCATTACATACAATAGAAGTATAGATAACAGTGGGAACACTAATAACATTTATGAAGGTCCTGATATATCCTCAGAAGTTGCCAGCATATACTGATCAAAATTTTTTCTTGTCTTTCTAAAATAGCACCATGAAAAGTTTTCACGAGTTCCCCACAAATATTCTGTGGTTCCTTTACCAGCCTTTATTGTAAATGGAACTTTCTGATGGTTCATCTCCTGGTATAATGGAAGGCCACGGACTGCATCAACAAAAAACAGCTGTGTAAATGTTTTTAGCTAGAATGGAAGAGGAAGAGGGGAATATAAAAACATGAGTCAATCTCTTTACACCTGTGATCCCATTGACAGACTCTAGTTCTAAAATGTAATAAGCACAAAATCCTCTTTTATGAAAGGTTTTAAAAGCAATTAAAAAACTGAGCAGAGAGGGTATGAATCAGTTTCTCCAGTTACGCAGTGGCTTGAAAACTTCAAGATGGTTGTATGTTTGTGGCTAGTACTGATATCCTGAAAGTTAGCACATGGCTGAGGTAGCTCGGCTAGTACCTCTTCTGCAATTTTTTAGTGAGTCAGGCTTTCTCTCTTAATCACAATCCTAATAAGAAAGGAAAATTAAGCTGACAGAAACTTACTTGTCAGGATATATATGTCTCTTGGGCTGTTCACTGTTGCTCTATTAGAGAGCATCTCCTGTTTTTCACAATGTGCAAAGATGCACAGATGGTGGAAGTTTGGAAAAATTCCCAGGCTAGCCCTGAGGGAGCAGTCCAAACAATAAAGCAAAGGTAAGGAGGACAGAACTCTGACCCTATCAAAATTTTGAGTAAATATGAGGTGATGAACAGATAAACCAGGTAGTCCAGTGTTTATATTAAATTCTATCACTGAGTCACTTCCTACTGGTAGTAAGTTTTCAACAAAATTTTTTTAGTCTTTTCTCTTAGCAGTGTCAGTGGTAGACAGTTTTATTTCTGGTGTTTCCAATGAAGTGTGAAACCATTGTAGAGAGGCTCATAAAAAAAAAAAAAATAGAGCCTACCATGAAGGCAGTAGTGATATGTAATTGTTTCAAGTGCTCTTGGTAGTTCCTTATAATGCAACAACATTGCGCAGCCTGGAGAATACTGGCAGATGCATTTTGGTTCAACACTGAATATACTATTGTTTGATGTCTTTCCTATTCAAGAGTATCAGTGTCTTTTAGTTTTCAGTTTTTAGATTTGTTTGCATTAATGCTACTTAAAAGGCAGAAGAAAAAGGTAAAAGAAAAAAAAAGAATAGAAGCATTATTTTGACAGTCATTTTTCCCTATTAAATATTATCTCATAAATTTAATTCAAAACATACCTAGCTTCATTTGTACAATTCAGACTTAATAAAATTTCGTTTAGTTGTGACTCATAATCGTCAATTATTCTAGCAGACTTTATTGGTTGAAGTGAGTAGTGTGAATTATATTTATAAAGCCACATTCTATTTTTCTAGTCTAAAAATTACACTTCAAATGACTATGACAAAAAATTCTGTCATGGATATCAACTCTTCAAGTCACACTTGAAGAGCTATTGTAGCATCATATTTGCACACAAGTAATCTGTCCAGAACCTCTCAATTCCCCAGTAAAAGTGGTTCTTTATGAAACTGCAGTTGTCTGAGAGTTTTCTACTGTTCCAAAGGCAGTAAAGAAAGAGAGGAGTTTTGGAAAACTGAAGGAGGATTGACTTGGCCACAAACTGAATTAAAACCTTCTTAATTATGTGGCCAAGCATTCATAAAGATTAAATGACAGGTTGAAACATCAAAATTACATAAAGATACATTCTTTCTTTCGAGGACTTTTCTTTCTAGCAGGTAAAGGGTGTCTGGGGAGGAAGAATCCTTGAAGATTTCACTTTGCTGTCATGAAAACACTGAGATTAAAAACTGCAGACTGGGGACTTTTCCCTGATGACCTGATACTCCAATTCGTTCAAAGTACCTTGCAGAATTCGTGAATAAGTAACTGACTCTTTTTATATCTTCAGAAAAGAGGGATCTAACCTATCTGTCTAGCTTGAGTCATATTTGAATAATATTTAAAGAGTATTTTAACTAATTCCTTGAGTCAGTAAAGATTACATTCCTGGACAAGATTTTTAAAAGACCTGTACAAAACTCAACATTTTTAGCAACTACTGGATGAGATTTCTACGTCGGTAAGTGTACTTAAGCATTTTGTACTTAGAACGGCAATTTTTACACCACCACTATTGTTATAAGTAGCAAGGGCTGAATTTGTCACAATGCTCACTATAGAAACTAAATGAGTATTAGTTAAGATCTTCCAGCAAGCAGAAAATGTTCAAAGGTAACTAACTAATTAAAACCAGGTTTGTACTTCTGCTTTTAAAGTATAGGAAAAAAACACTAACCTAATTTTCCTCTAATTTTGTTTTTGGTTCTGTGGGCAAATGGAGAGCTGGCATGGTTATAATAGCTCAAATATCTTGGAGAGAAAACCCAAAGTGTGTGGGTGGGGGTTGCTAATATTTTTTTAATTAACCTACCTGTAACTAAATATCTTGGGGAAATATATCTTTGTTAAAGATCAAATGTTAGCATTTCTGCCAGCATGTATTGAAAAAAAGATCTAGAATGAACCCTGCAACAGGAGCAAGGGAAACAAGTCTTGCTATTCTTGATATTTCTCAGTTTTTAAAAAGTTTTCATCTTTTAAAATATCCTGACTTTCTCATTCCTGTCTCCTCTGCACATGAGAACAAGCTGTTAGCTGCAACAGTCAATATCAGGGTTTTTTTTTATACATCATCTTTTTATGGAAATCAAACATCAAAACATGATTTTGTTTATTAAATAGAAGCTATATGCATTCAGGTATAGTAAAACCATTTCTTTGTGTATGGTAGCAATCATTACTTGCTATCACTGTAATGTTTGCTCTCATTTAGTAGCCTCAAATATGACCTCAATATGTTTGCAAATTAAAGGTGAATTTCAATGATAGTAAAAGGCTAAGAGTGAACAAGATTACTACACAGTTTTCTGAGTTAGCCTTATATTCAAGTAGCTTTCATTCAGGATTTCTGAAATTGTAGGTTTTGTCAAAGTAGCTCTGTGAACTAGTTTAAAGCAAGCATGCTCTGTTGCATTGGGATTCTTGGTGGATTAACATATTACAAACAATCTGGGGAAAACAGGCAATTTCCAGTGAAGCTAGCTTTAATGGAAGGGCTGGAAACCTGATGTTTGCTAAAAGTGTAACGGTTCAACTCATTTCATAATATTTCACAAAGTTGCTTTCGGTTAAAACTGCCATTCCATTCAGACACTTTCCTTCTATTTTGTAAAATCTGATTGTTTTGCAGTACACACTGAGCTCTGCATTTGCTTGATCACAAATTAGGTCGCAAAGAAAGTTGGGATAGATGGAGAAAAACGTAAGATATTTATGAAACTATTCTCATCACTGCTAGTCCTTGTTCATATGACACAGGTGCTTACAGGTGTTTGTGCCATTGGAGGATACCAGTACAAAGTCTTCAGTGTGTTTGAAAACTCACAGAGAATGTGATACAGTCTATGGTCTAAAGCAAACCCAATGTAGTTAGGGAGGACAGAGGGTTCGTAAGAAAGAGACTGAAAATTCAAACAGGTGCGCAGTGTAAAAGCCTTAAGAATCATCTTATTTCCTCAAGTTTTTGTTGTTGTTTTGTTGGTTTCCCTTATTAGGTTGAATTTAACCTTATTTAACACCATCAGGTTAAACCCTTTTGGAGAGTTTATTTCAGGATGTCAATGGAAAGGCAAAGGACAGCAGGGCCAACTGGAGTCAGTGCACCACAGCAGGTATCAGAGACAGGCAAAATATTTTTGAATGAAAACTTTAGAAAGCCATCTGTGAGTGTCTCCGGTGTAATTCGGTCTGAAGCTTCACTCTGTCAGTACAGCATTCAATTTAATCATTGCCTTTTGGTAGAGAATAATTCCCAGATTCACAGGAATAAAGAATTGACATGTAAAACCTCTACTGGAAGTATTTCTCCCTGAATTTTCTGTAATGTGTCTCCTTTTTACTTGCTTTGTCAGAGATTCATGCCATCTAAAGAATATCAAATATTGGTGACACAGTGAGGAGCCTGTAGATTCCATTCATACCGGTTACATATAATGTAACTGAGAAAAGCATTCTTTGGGTCAACAGAATTAATTGTTGAGGGCTACAAAATATTCCTTGCAAAACTAGAAAGTGCTTATTTCTGCTGACTAAATTTCGTTCTGCCAGAACTGTAACTCTCCTTATGTTAAGATCTGCACCTCTTCATTAATCTCTTTATGGCAACCTCAAAGGTGTGTACTTTCCTTCCTAGTCAAAAGATTCTGCTAAATGTTTAGCAAGGTCCCTAAGATGATGTGTTGGATATTACTGGCTATTCGTGTGGTACTGAAACTTTTTGTAACCACAAGAATACAGAGCATATTGCAATATTCCATGATAAATAATCCTAATAATATTGATAATAAAAATGATACAGAAGCACTGCTGATAGAGCTGCATAAAACCTTAATATTAAAGTATTTTAATAACTTATTTTCCCCTACCTTGTAATAAAAAGCAATATGGCCAGAGCAAACACAAATATTAATCTATCAGTCCCAGCCTTCTCAAATTTTTGATACTGAAGTTTTGTACTAAATTTTAGTTACTTCCACAGGCATCATAAGACATGACCGCAGTTATATCTCTCCCTAAAATTTCAAGAATATTCTACCAGTTATGAAATTTCCTTAACAGTTTCTAGTTGCTAAATGACATAGAACATATGCATTCTGAGCTGATTATAACATAAACTGAGAAAATGCTAAAGGTTATGAACTATCTACATTGTGTAGACAATGAAAATCAGACGTGTTATATGTGGATTTTTCCCAGTCAAATTTTCCGTCACTGTAGCAGTAAAACCAAACTGCACTAGAACCTTTCCATTTAGCACACTGAACATCTCAGGGAAATGCTGCCTTCAGTTTTGAACTGTTTGGAGCTAACCTTTCAAGCTTATCTCTTTATAGGACATCACAGGTCAATATCAGTGCCAGGAAAAATGCATGCTAAAGACCTTTATAGTTTAAAAGTTCTGGAATACACCTATCTGTAATGTGTACAGATTTTTTTACTATTATAGACACATTCTCAATAGCATTGCCTTGATGGAGAGCCCAAGTTGACCCTTTGGCTCCTACAAGCTTCTTCAAAATTCTAAATCAGGTTGTTCATTATGATCAATTCTGTGAAACATTTATCAAAAATTACTACGAAACAGGTGTCTCAGAACAAAAGGGTGGTGTTCTGTTGAGATGTCAAGGGCTAGTTTATCTGAAACTTAAACTTAAAGATGAAGAACATACAGTTGTGTCTCTCTCTCTCTCTCTCTAATAGTTGAGGAACAGTTCACCAGTCAATAGTTACAATCGATCATGTGCTCTAAGTAAAGCTATTGTATTAAATATTTATTGGAAAACTTATCAGGAATTTGTATCATAGATGCTGCAAAGTTAAAAGAAATGTCTTTAAATGCAGCCTACTTGAAACACCTGAGATCTTCAGCTTTCTTACACAATGGCTTGGTAACATTACTAAGAGACCCTGCCTTCTCTTTTGTTCAGTTTTCTTGTTTTGCTCAAATTAGAACAATCTGGTAATTTGGCTCTCATCAGATTTAATAAAGTTAGATTACATGCAGGTCTCGTAATACCTTCCTGGATGTTGATCTCAGGAAGCCACTGAAGTCAGGGTCCCATGAGTGAGGTGCTCATTGCCTTGATATTCAGTTGCTTTTTCACTGGTGGATGTGTACTCTTAGTACCAAGTTCAACTACTCAGCTAATTCATATATCTGTAACCACAGACCACCAATGACTTTTAAGAAAATATAAATTTTCTTAAACATGATTTGTATAATCATCCAGCCCCCGTAACGACATCCCTACATTTGAATTCTTGAACAGAGAAAAAAGAATTTTTAATGTCTTTGAAGGCTATCAACATCAGTAATTAAACTCCATTCTTCCTCCTCCACTTAAGTATCTATGTCTTTTCTAATTGAAATATAAAGTCACATTTAGAGATGTCATGACAAATAATAACTTACAGCTGCTTCAGCTAGAAGGACACCTGGCTCCAGAAGAAAATACTGCAACAGTGATCAGACTGACACCTGCAAAAAATTATTTCAACAGCAAAGAGCATCAGCAGTAAGAACGCACAATTTCTGCCAGCAATCCAGAAATGCAGTCAAAACACCATTTTCCTAGTGAGCTGATAATGTATAATACCTTTCCTATTGGATAAAGCCTGCCAGATTAAACTTTTTTCTTTTTTTCCTCTCCTAGATAATGCAATCTACAAAAGCTCTAGCTAGTCTCCAGTAGGAATCAATGCAATTTAACTTTACTTGTGCAGCTACAGATGCTCCTCTGCATATCATCATGGATTTTCAGTATAGGGAAGAAACTGATGCTTTTCCTTCAGACATAACTCAGTATCAAAAGGTAGAATGGTATTTTGTTGTACTGTATAAGTGATTTAAAATAAGTTTCTTTTTAACAGTCACAAAGTAGATTGGATGTTGGATCTATGATGCAAAATAATACATATAGAAAAAAAATGCTCTGAGATTTAGGATTTGGTTCTAAGAAAACTCAGCTCTTATTGGCATCAGACAAGTAATAGGTTGATAATTTTAATGAAAAGTTGTGTAATGTGATCGTAATAAAAAGGCTAAATCAATAACTGCACACATGCTAGCAATATCCAGATTTACTTCAAACTTTACTCTCCATCACCCTGCATAGGTTCCTAATGAAATTAATGGGACACTTGTATTCAACTTGAACAAGAACAAGATATTCTGTATTTTAACTACTGTATAAAGTTTTTAAATTTTTTATTCATTATGACTTGATGTGAGTTCAAATATTTTTTCCCAGTGTTGCAAGGTGTCGTATTTCAGCCCCGATTGGGACCAGACTACGCAGTCTCTCTCCCACTCCCCCCACCCTCCGAAAGAATAGCGGCAGATGATATAAGAAAAACAGCTCGAGGTTTGAGATAAAGAGGGGGAAAAATCCTTAAAGTTACTGTCACGGGCAAAAGACTCGACTTGAGAAAAACTATTCATTTATTTCTAAAACTATCAGGAGAATGAGACAGGGAACAAGATAACTTCCTCCCCACCCCTCCCTCTTCCTGAGCTTAAGATTATCTCTACTACCTTCTCCTCCCGAGCGGCACAGGGGGGAAAAGGGAAGGGGGGTCACAGTCAGTTCATCACACGTTGTTTTACGCCGCTGCTTCATCGTCAGGGGAAGAACTCCTCGCATTCCTCCCCTGCTCCAGTGTGGGGTCCCTCTCGCGGGCCACAGTCCTTCGTGAAACTGCTCCGGTGTGGGTCATCTCTTCCACGGAGTGCAGTCCCCCCAGAACAGCTGCCCCAGCGGGCCCTCCACGGGCCACAGCCTCCTTTGGGCCTCCACCTGCTCCGGCGTGGGCTCCTCCACGGGCTGCAGGTGAATCTCTGCCCCTCCATGGACCTCCATGGGCTGCAGGGGGACAACCTGCTCCACCATGGTCGTCACCACAGGCTGCAGGGGAATCTTGGCCAGGAGCTGCATTACTACTCCCCATCCTTCTTCACTGACCTTGGCAACTGCAGCTGTTCCTCACGACAGGCTGGCAGACGCCTCTCAGGATCCTTTTTACATCTTAATCACTTCTCATCTCCTCTCCACTTCTTGCAGCCAGGCCAGGCTGAGTTGGGCCCAGTCAGCTGCGCAGCAGGATGCCAGAGAGTGAGGCCTGCAAGGCCCACGATGCTCACGGCTCCCCCTCTCTGCCCCTGCTCAGCTGCTTCACATCTTCTTTTTTTTTCTGTTTTCCCCTTCTTAAAAATATTATTGCAGAGGCGTTATCACGGGACATTCTCCTACCAATCGGCTCAGCCTTGGCCAGCAGCGGGTCCGCCCTAGGCCTGGCCGTGTCCACTGAAGAAAGGGGAGCGACTTCTAGCAGTTTCCTACAGAAGCCACCACCTTAGGCCCTCCCCTCACTAAATAACACCAGAACACAAGGGCACTTACCTACAGGGAAGCAAAATTTCATGCTACTGTTACCAACAAACACATGGAAGGAAGTTGCAGAAAACTGTGGTTGAAAGGAAAACACAGAGATTGGTTTCTCCACAGGCCAGAAAGATCCATATTGCCCTGTAGAAAATTACTGTAACTGATAAGTTGTTCATGTCTTTTGTAGGAAATGTAAGGTTTTATAGAATCATAGAATAGTTTGGGTTGGAAGGGACCATTATGTTCAGACATTCAGGGCATAATGTGTATGTAAGAGAAAAAGGTAAGTTCAAAATCTCCCTGCTAATATATATTACAGTGATATGTAACTATTTCTTTTTTCCCATGAGAAGTACCTGGTATCTGAATTTTAATGTATTAAAATACGGCAGATACAACTCCTGTACAAGCCAAATATCAATATTTATTCAAAAAAATCATCCAGTGAGCCTGTACAGATGCCTGAGATAATTTAACAAAAAAAAAAAAACATATTCCCACAGCATACACAATCATAATTTTAATTTGTTAAGTAAATAGGGACTGAGAGTTATGCAGTTACTAGTTATGTAAAAAATGTATTCAAATGAACTTTGCAGTAAAGAACTCCCTGTATTTTGAGTTGTATATCATGTTTTACATCAGTATGCAAATATGGTATTCTATGCTTTTTAATAATAGCTGATGATTCAAAAACCAGAATTCTCTTAACTTTAAACTTCAGATCAAGTTATTTTGAAAAGGTCATGTAAGAGTCTTAATTTTGTTATTTCAACATGGAATGTTGATGAACAAAAGTCACATATTCATGCTCACTTTTAAAACAAATATTCTGTGAGGTGCTTTTTCAGAAATATGACTCATTGCCTTCTTTCAAATCTCAAATATTATTGTTTAAGCATTTTTTTGTCTTCCCCTTTGGTGTGAAGTGGAGGGTTTTTTTAGCTATTTTCATTACTGAAAGCGTACTTTTGTCTGTTGACAAGTTCATTTCAGATGCAGGAATTAAAAAACAGATTAATTCAGAAGAGAACATAATCCATGTGAACAAAATACCAAGGGATCAATGGACCCAGAGAACATGAACAGGAATAAATAAGTAGTGGGAAAAATCTTCCAATATCCGTCTCCTGGTTTATAAAACCTAAGCACATAAAAAAGCACTTATTTACAAAAAGGTTTTACAAGTTAAATACTAGAAACTATCAGCCAGGTTTTGAAGGTATATTCAGAGAAATAATAGTTTAGAGAAATAATAGTAAACATAAAATGTATATCCTACATAAAACAGTTGTATATTAGTACAAGCTTACATTTTCGCTGTTACTACAGACTGAATGCTCAGCTTTATTCTGGATATGATGATTCATGCTGCTCCAGACTAAAATTATGCTTAACTGGTATAATTTAATCTGGAGAAGCGTCCCTCCCCTTAAACATTATCCAATACTGCCACTTTTCAAATTTTATGCTGCAAAGATGTATCATAACTGTTATGATTTTGGAGCCACTTCCTCCAACAGTCTCTGAAAATAACTTTCTAGCTAATTTGGGAAGAAGCATATCTATTTTAAAAACATTACTAAGTTATTTACTGACCCAAATAGTTTACAGAACTACTCCACACAGGACAAATATTACCATTTTTTTCCCAAACACACGCAAAGGAAAAAAACCCACATGCTCACCAAGGGGAAAAAAATGTTAAAGATAGAGGAAAAAACATGGATTCCCCTTTTTTTTTTGTGCATTTCATACAGGAAGATCTTGACTGTAGCAAACAACACCTTTTCTACTCCAAGAAAATAAGATTATTGTCACAGTTGAAAAAAGTTAATGAAATATCCTAGAATACGCTAATAAAATACAACCCAATAAAATCTGCTATAGCTCACTTTAATTAGATGTTTTTACTGTGACTTTAAAGAAAAAAATAACAGCCTGTAGGGTGCATTTTTATTCAATAAAAATCCCTGCCATGATACAGACTCATAATAATTGAGCCTTCATATTCATTTTTCAAGCAGAGGGAGTGGGAGTTATATGTTTACACTACCTGAGTGAATGACATTCCTGCCACCAAAGAATAATTTTAGGTGAGTGATGGATGCTTTTCAAGGACTATTTTTCTGACTCCATGATAAGTATTGCACAATCCTTGTTTGATTGGTTAAATTCTGAGTATCCAGATGTTCAGGTTTATCAGTTTGGATTAAATGGCACAGAAGACCCAACCTTCTTTGTTAGCCTGGTTCTTCACAGCATAGAACCTGGCTGAAAGAGTTTTCATTCATATCCAGGAAACTGGCAGTTAGTTTCTCAGTGGATAAAATTCATCTAGATAAAGGTCCACATAATGTAGGCTCAGTTTCTTGTTCTTAACTCATTTTAAGGTAGCTCAAGGATCTTCACAGAATAATAAAATGTGCAGTATGGACATATCTGTCGAGTAAAATTCTAGCTTATGTTAATTGGAATTCAAACTCTAAAGAATTCATGCCATGAGAAAATTAAATATATATATATATTACCATTTGTTCTATTTAGCAGCATGATGTTCTTCAGCTATGCCATTCAAAAGTAAAAAAGTTACTGACTTTGCTCAAGGAACTGGAGGAGAATGGGACAGCATTTAAAATGATATTTTTCCTCCAGCTAGTTAAGGATCTTTGAAGGCAATCTGTTGTTCAACTTTCATGTATAAATAGTGAGTTTAGGACACCCAAAGTGATCCCACAGGCCTCCCAGAAGGCCAGCCACATCCTGGGCTGTATCAAGAAGAGCGTGGCCAGCAGGTTGAGGGAGGTGATTCTCCCTCTCTACTCTGCCCTGGTGACACCCCCTCTGGAGTACTGTGTCGAGTTCTGGAGCCCCCAACATAAGAAGGACATGGACCAGTTGGAGAGGGTACAGAGGAGGGCCACAATGATGATCAGAGGGCTGGAGCACCTCTCCTGTGAGGACAGGCTGAGAGTTGGGGCTGTTCAGCCTGGAGAAGAGGAGGCTCCAGGGAGACCTGATAGAGGCCTTCCAGTACCTGAAGGGGGCCTACAGGAAAGATGGGGAGAGACTGTTCAGTAGGGCCTTTTGTGACAGGACAAGGGGTAATGGTTTCAAAATAGAGGGAGGTAGGTTTAGATTAGATATTAGGAAGAAATTTTTTTTATGCTGAGGGTGGTAGAACACTGGAACAGGTTGCCCAGAGAGGTGGTGGATGCCCCATCCCTGGAAACATTCAAGGCCGGGTTGGACAGGTCTCTGAGCAACCTGATCTGGTTGGAGATATCCCTGCTCCTTGCAGGGGGTTGGACTAGATGACCCTTGAGGGTTCCTTCCAACTCTAACCATTCTTTGATTCTATGATTCTGCTCTCCTGAATATCCACTGTATTGATGGGATCAAAGAAAAAGGCAAGAGCAATGTCTAGATAGGCATTTGATGAAGCCTCTTTCTTAGCACAAATCACTGAGATAAAAAGAAAAGGAGCACTGAAACAGGAAAAAGAAAAGGGGGAGAGGAAAGTGTATGACAGGCATTTATGAAGTTATATACTTCCAATATGTGCAAAGCAAAGCTTCAGAATTTTGGTCTGGGGCTGATGCCTCTTTTGGTAACTCTTCGTTGCTGTGAACTCTCCTATCAGGTAAAGGGGAAGCTCTTGGTTAATGGGTTATTTTGAGGTTGAAGATCCACCACAGATATTTATATGCATTTATGCCTAATATGTCATATTTTTGTTTAATGTTCCTGTAGCCTGGGAATATTGAGTTGACGTAATGGATTTGTGGCAGAGGGTGGTAGAAGGTAGACAGCTGACACCTATGAAGATGAGACTAAGCCCTTCTAGCCTAAACACTATCAGAAGCATTACCAGCAAACTAACTTGTGATAGAGTAATTCCAACAGACTGTTATCAGTTATCTCCAGTAGACTTGAAAAGGGTGGCATACTGAAAAAGCACACTAAAATATAAAAATACATTATATATAGCTTAAATGGTTCTTTGTATTGCCACACATTCAGATTTTTATGTATTTTTTCATGCTATTACATCTCATCAGAGTGGCCTTACAAGATGACAAGCTATCAGTATGAGGACAGCTTTCACTTCAAGTTTATTTCAGATTTCTCAGGTTTAAGATTGCATACACTTAAATAAGAAGTATTCTGAGTTAATAATGATAAAACCAAACTCACAGAAATACCTAGACATTCTCTGACCTTAGTGGCAGGCACCAGGACACAAAAGCAGGCCAAGATTTGCAAAAAGCTGCCATTCAACAGCATATGATACAGTAGTGTTATAATGCTATCACCAACTGTTTTGGTTTTGTTTAGTGAGGAGGGGCCTAAGGTGGTAGCTTCTGTAGGAAACTGCTAGAAGTCGCTCCCCTTTGTTCAGTGGACTCGGCTGGGCCTAGGGCGGACCCACTGCTGGCCAAGGCCGAGCCAATTGGGAGCAGAATGTTCCGTGATAACACCTCTGCAATAGCGTATTTGAGAAGGGGAAAACAGAAAAAAAAAAAGAGAAGAGAAGATGTGAAGCAGCTGAGCAGGGACAGAAGCCCAGAGGGGGAGGCGCAGGCCTCTGGGGCCTTGCAGCCCTCACCCTCTGGCCTCTCGCCAGGCGGCCGACTGGGCCCAACTCAGCCCGGCCTGGCTGCAAGAGGTGGAGAGGAGATGAGATGGATGATGTGAAGAGATCCTGAGAGGCTTCTGCCAGCCTGTTGTGAAGAATGAACTTTTCTTGTGAGAGAAACAGCTGTAGACACCAAGGTTAGTGAAGGAGGGGGAGGAGTAATGTGGCTCCTGGCCAAGATTCCCCTGCAGCCTGTGGTGATGACCATGGTGAGGCCAGCTGTCCCCCTGCAGCCCATGGAGGTCCATGGAGGAGCAGAGATCCACTTGGAGGTGAAGGACCCCACACTGGGGGAGGTGGATACCTGAAGGTGGCTGTGGCCCATGGAGGGGGGAGAAAGAGACAAGATAACTTCCCCCCACCTCTCCCTCTTCACAGGCTTAACATTATCTCTACCTCCTTCCTCTCCAAGTGGCACAGGGGGGAACAGGGAATGGGGGTAATGGTCAGTTCATCACATGTTGCTTTATGCTGCTCCTTCCTCCTCCCCGGCTCCAGCCTGGGGCTGCTCCCCCGGGCTACAGTCCTTCGTGAACTACTTCAGCGTGGGTCATTTTTCCACAAGGTGCAGCGCCTCCGGAACAGCTATCCCAGAGTGGGCTCTCTTTCTCATTCGCCTGCTTTGGCTTTAGTAATAAACAAATAGTTTTCCCCAAGTTGAGTCTGTTTTGCCCATAATGGTAATTTTAAGGATCTCTCCCTGTCCTTATCTCAAACCTCGAGCCGTTTTTCTTATATTATCTCTCCCTATTCCCTCAGAGAATGGGGGGGAGTGAGAGAGAGACTGCATAGTCTGGTCTTGAGAGAGGCTAAACTACGACACACTGCAACTATGTTTGGGCAGTGGCAATACAAGGGACCGTCATATACATTCCTTCAAGATCCTACAAGAAAGACAAGCATTTTTGAGCCAGTCGTTTCCTGTCATAAAGGCAATGTCATGGGAACTACAGTAGTTTCACTGATGCAGTAGCACTTCTTGCACAACTCCACAGTCACTCTATGATATGCTGGAAGGCAAAACATGCATCCTTATTTTTGCCTATCTGATTACTTAAGCTGGAAGTTCAAAGGGCAACATTGCTTGGGTAATTAAAAATCAGTAGGCAGAGAAAAATAGTAGCTTATTTAGTTCTTTTAATCAGTAATTTATTTGCAAAGTAAAAGAAGGGTTTTACATACAGTGTAAGGACAGTGTTTGGACTGAAATTTTCCACGGAAATCAGAATTTCGGTTGAGTTCACACAGCTTAACTAGAAAATATAAAGAAGAAAAAAGAGAAAGAAAATTTGGACTCTCAAACACTGAAATTACTATTTCCTCTTCTCTTATCTTGCACAGAATGCGCTGCTGGACAAAAAATAATATACATCAGTTCATTATTTTAATTTTGTGTAATCAAATGCAATTTCTTGATAAGGCACTTCTCAAAACTGGAGTGACAGTAGAAACAATCAAGTTAAATCAGCCACAATGAGTACATAATTTGGCCAGATATGTTGGAGTTACTGACTTTTTCCTAAAGTTTCATTACCTTTCAGTCAAAGATAATAACTTCATATTATTTTGAAAAATATATGGAAAATGCTGTAACAATAAGAAAAAAAAGAATGGTCAAGGTCTTTGTTGAATAAAGCTTCTTAGGGAAAAAAAAAACCCACAATGCACTAACCAAAACATATCATTCATCATGGGCACTCAATACGCTATCTGTTGGAAGATAGGTCATTAAAATATAATTTATTTTTTTCAGTTTCATCTCTATTTCCTAGTGACAGGAATGGGTTTGATATGTTTATGCCTGCATAAGATTGCTGAGTATCAGAGTTGCTCATTAAAAAAAAAAAAGGGTTTCTTTCTCAAAAGTTCGGGGTTTTTTCTCATCATCTAATTGGAGATTAACTGTTATATCTAAGAGTTGAAAACAGCAAGTTGCTTGGACTTATTTAGATTTTAGGCTATTTCTGTTGGTAATTTCTGAGACTGAAAGTGCATCTAGGGCTGGACTAGTAAGTAATGAAAGATTTTAAAGGATGTAAGTTTTGTTTTCTTGTGAAATTTCATCCTTGCAAACAGCAATCATTCAAATGGGAAATCCATTCATGATGAAACAGTCTTCAAAATATATCTATACCAATGCAGAAATAAAATACCAGTAAACAATCACTGAAAATGTGAATCTAAAGCTTTCTGATATAACTTTTCATTTTAATTTTATTTTGTCAGACAACTATTACAAATGGTATGTATTGGAGATGGAAGTGCAAATATAAATTATATTAATTTTCTTAGAATATCTCAACCACATAGGTTAATGTGTTATAATTTTTAATTACTAGATAAATTACTTCTATCAAACATATCAGCATATAGTTATGTTATTATTAAAAGTTAATATCACCTTACAGTTTGAATAGCAAGCAGTCCATAAGAAAAGCGTGTTACAGTAGCTCTGATCTCTGAGTGAAATCCTTTCTTCACTGAAGTCAATGGTAGCTTGTTACAAACTTCACTGATGTCAAGTTTGCCCTATTTAAATTAGTGGTCATGGTTCAATTGTTCGTAGGTACTCCAGATCTACACGTTAAGTGTGTTATAATTTTTGTAACAGAATTGTTTATATCAGCAAAATTAAGCAGTTAATGAATGTTTATTTGTCTCTTTTATTTTTATTCAGTTTGAATTTAGTGGCTTGCACCAGTACAATTACATTGCTGAGAAAAATATGGAATGTTTTCTTTTTTAAATTATGAAAGTAGCTATTTCACTGCAGCAACTTCCTTGAAAAGAAGTAAATTCCTTCAGTGTTCTACATACAGTTCTTCTTTTTGGTTGTAAGCATTGCTTTTACCATATATGCTTTATACGGTGTTAGCTTTAACAATGAAATTTATTTTGAAAGATAATGTGCTAAACCAATAGTTTATGTCTAAATTGTAGTGTCTACAAACATTAATGTTATGTGTTGTTATTAATGTAACTAATTATTACAAATCTGGAGCAGAAATCAATGTTCACTTAGTTGCTATATTTCTCCTTTTTTCATCTCTATGGTATATATCAGATAATTGGTACCCTATAAGTTTACATAGTCTTTCCTTAGGTAAATTCAAAAACTAATGCAAGAGGTCAAGTAGAAGAAAGGGAGCAAGGTCTAGGAGACCAAAGATAGAAAGGCTATTGAAAGTGAAACACAGTATGGTAAATTTATATTATCTCAGTATAATATTATACTTAAGTGCACTATTCTGATTATAGCCCTCACTCCTGCTTAATTACAGGTTAAAATTTGTTGAAAGGCAAGTTGTAACAAGATGCACCTAGGCACTTTTCTGTAAAACTTCAAGTTTGCAGAAGAATAAGCTCATATTTTATAAGGAAACCGCAAAATTCATCTGTATTTTTCTCCTTTTTTTTTTTTCCCTTTCTAGAAGATAAAACAGTTTCAATTCTCTTGTATAGAATTAATAACCAAGTTATTTACTATCTACTGTAAATGTGCACCTGCTGAGCATGAATTAATAGATTATTTCAAAATATAGAAAATAAATGAAAAAAAAATAAGCCTTCAGAAGTTGTATTGTCTTCTATACATATCCTCATGAGATTTTACAAAATGATCAGGCTTAAATTCCTTCATGTTCAGTCATATCTGCATAGGTCTAGTAATTCTGTTCCACGTGATGCAAGGAGCAATCAAAGGTCACTCCCCCAGTCCTTGAATTCCAAGTCAGTCTCCTGACAAGGTTAAAGATTACTGTCTTTCTGTTGCGCATAATAATGTCTCTCCATTCCCACACAACACAGTCCTGGCAATTAAAACACAAGTCTCTTAATTTCAGATCTAACATATGGCATTAAAAGAATCCTTGATTGAAATCTTTCCTGCCATACTAATCCTGCACAGCTGCCGTTGCTCAGTTTAAAATGAGAGAGAGTACATTTTTTACCACTTTTTTTAGAGTAAATCAAACAGTAGCAGAGCTAAATAGAACACATTTATTTATCATATTCTGATTGCACTAAGAGAATGATCTGGTATATTGATATGCTCAGCAGTAAAGCGAAATTGAAACATTCTTCAAAGTGACAGGCAGACATGGCTGAAAACACTTGTGTTCTGAGAATTTCATTTTGAATTTCAGACTTCTTACAATTAGGGTAAAGTATTCCATTAGTGAGAGGAGACCTATATTTCAATCAAATAGCAGTAGATTTAATAGGACCTGGGACAAGAAATGTAGGTGACTTGTGCCCAGAAGTACACTAGAGTAGGGTTCCTCTCATAGAATTATTGTATAGGAGCACTGTAGCTGATCACATTTTTTAGAGCCTAACTTTAACCACTTTCAAGTGAGTGGAAACTACTTAGTCCGCTCATAAGCAAGTGTTGTGATTTAACCCAAGTGGTCAGCTAAGGACCACAGGCTCACTCACTCTCCCCTGGTCAGACGGGGGAACGGGTCAGAAAGGTAAAAGTGAGAAAATCTGTGGATTGAGATAAATACAGTTTAAAAGGTAAAGAAAAAGCTGTATGCATAAACAAAGCAAAATAAGGAATTCATTCACTCCTTCCCATTCGCAGGCAGGTATCCAGCCATCTCCAGGAAAGGAAGGCTTCATTACATGTAGTGATTACTTGGGAGGGCAAAAGCCATAACTCTAAACGTGTCCTCCTTCCTCCTTCTTCCCCCATCATGATGTTGTATGGTTTGTGATATCCCTTTGATCAGTTGGGATCAGCTGTCCCGGCTGAGTCCCCTCCCAGCTTCTTGTGCACCCCTCAGCTTGCTCCCTCATAGGGCAGTGTGAGAAGCAGAAGAGGCTCTGTTGCTGTGTAAGCACTGCTCAGCAATAACTAAAATGTCCCTGTCTTATCAACACTGTTTTCATCACAAGTCCAAAACATAGCCCCATACAAGCTGCTATGAAGAAATTTAACTCTATCCCAGCTAAAACCAGCACAACAAAGAACCTTAACTACTGTCCTAGCAGACATTTATCAATGATAAAGGACTAATTTCTGTACCTCATCTTTCATGAACGGTGAAAAGATGAACAATTCAACCATGCATTTAATTTGCACTAGAAATTACTGTGATCCTACTCTTTAAAAAGGGTAAGAGTTAACAGAGATGACATGCTAAATATATAATTTTCTTTATTCTTCTCCGTATAGCTACAGAGCTATCCAGCTGCGTGAAGGAATGATGAATGCAATAGTAAGAACATATTTAAATATGACGTAAAATCCTTATTTAAAGTAATCTGTATTACAAAAGGCTTTTTGACCACGCTACCCACTACATTTATTTTGCAGTTAATATCATGTAACACTAAAATACTCAGGCAATATCTGGCTTATTGAGAAAATAAATATCACTTTAAGTTATATTATGGGGAGTCAAATTTCACTAGGAGTTTCTTTGACACACTATTTGATTGCTGTAACGTTGAACAAACATAGTCTGGCTATTTTCGCATTTTACAAGACTCATTAAAGAGGATGGTGGGTTAGTGTAATAGGTGGAAATGATGAAACAAATGGATATTAGCAACAGGAACAGATCCTTATCAGCTCTGCCGGAACTGGATTTTCACCACTGCCTTTTGAACAGTGTTTCTTTTCAGATGAAATATTTAACTTCACTGCTGCGATTTTTTCCAAACGTTTTACAAGCATTTCACTGATGGCCTAACAAAGAGCATTCACCTAACCTGTGATTCCCATCTCCCTTCTACCCAATGCCGTTTCCACTTAGTTGGTTAGAATGAGGAATTACAGAGACTACCGATGAGAAAATAAAATTGCAGAACACTGTATCTCCAACATACTGTACTCATTCTTGAAGCAGTGGAAGTTCTGTAAGTATAGAATTTTTGTGTCTTTGCCTGGTAACCACCGAGTATACCAGCCTTTCTCTCCAGGTTACTTTGCAAAACAGAGGATGAGTATTTCTGGATGCTCAAATTTCATTTCTTCCAGCTTGTCACTTTCTTTCTGTTGGGTTGAGGCTTCCCAAGTTGTGGAGGAAGACTAACAGAACTTCTAGATATGACTTAATACTTCTTTCAAATTTTCCATGTGGAAATCTTCAAAGTGCAGTAACTCTTATTAGTGACATACTGCCAGCACTATAATGTATTTCCGTGGATTTATGAGGCAGGAAACATGGGAAGAAGGCTCTTTATCTCTTTATATACTTCATTATATTCAGCTGGCACAGAATATGTTCATACCTCCCAAGTCACAGATGATCAACTGAGTATTTCATGGCATGCATATTAGACCGCAACTGCCTTTGATCAGAGGATGGAAAGAGTTAAGAATGGAATAAAATTAGATCTATATGCACACACTATGTTATATTTTTTTTTATTAATACAACCTAATTATAATTTTATTTCCTGTAAAGTCTCATCCCTATTTTACACCTGCAGCAAATAAAAAGGTCTTGTTCACACATACCAGTTGCTAAAGAAATGAAAATTAAGTAAGTGAAATTCAACTGATAAAAAAGTGAACCAACATTATGTGAAATAAATTAATAAGGGCACAGCTGTGAACATCAAATGTCAGATATTAACAGAGGAGTATTGACAGCAGATAATTTGTGAACAGTTATTACAGTTCATTCATTAAAATATTTTCCAAATTTTCATGAACCTCTTTGTTGCCCAATCAAATCTCATTGCATGTGAGTAGAAGATTTAACATTTTGATATTTTATTTTTGCAGTATAAATAACTTGTTGAGTCTGTATCATCTTGACATCAAATAAACACCGAAGAGTTGAAAGAATACATTGGTAGGAGTAATGTTAGTCTATCACCTGATGAGAAAGATACAGAATGACAGACAGCAACAGAACTGATGTATTTTCCCTATCACAGCTTTGATACTGTCACTTGCTTTTAGTTCAGTAGATGCGGCATACTGAAAGATCCATTTTTTTGTCTCTAAGGTGGTTGAAAAGAAGCTTTTTTGAGGAAAATAGATTGATAAGCAAGGTTTTTTCTAATTTCTGGTCTTTTCATTGTTGAGAAGATGACCAGACCAGGATATAGATGGATTAGCATGAATAAGTGTAATATGGTTGCCTACAGTGGAAGCTATTGGAACACAGGGTATTTGTTGCATGACATTATTTCACTTTTCATCACAAATTGAAATCTTTGCTGCAGAAAAAATATATTTCTAAAGTTCTATAATCTAAGATCAGCATATTCTGTGTATGTATGAAGTACAATCTTATAAGTGAACTAATGTGGGGATGATATTCAGAATCCCTAAAATTATATAATCTGATCGTGAAAACAGAACAGAAATAACTTCCAATTGTGTACTTTTAAAATAATATACTACTTCTATATATGAAAAATGTGTCTTCTATACATGTAAAATATTTTGTTTATGATGTAGTTTAGTGGTGACAAGTTCTTTATCATACTAATAAACTTTAACAAATAAATAGTACTAGAGCTTTTTTTCAGCTCTAGTCATGAGAAATTTTATACTTTTTGTTGGAACACTCAAAAGGTCCCAAAATGGCCTCCCTCTCATTAAAGTCACTGGTAAAACTCCATCATCTGAAAAAGAAACAATTTCATTCCTGAGTATATCTGAATATTACAATCATTTATTTTTTATGTCCAAGGAAATTTGTACCTTTTATATGTCATGCAAGTTGCCTGTATGAAACTGTGATTTGAAAACTGCCAGAAATTCTGGGAATTAACTGCTTCCAAATAAGTAACTGTTCAAATGGTGGTAGCAAAGCACGAGGATACTTGTAGCTGGATAGCTACATTAAAGGGAAAAAAAACACGGGAAGGAAATCAGTGGGTTTTTTCCATCCAAAAGATGGAGAAAACATGATGAAGTTATTATGTTTCCAGGGTGAAATCTCAGCTTCATTGAAGTTAAAATTCCTTGTGTTTCCTTTTCTTTTGGTTTCAGGATTAACTTATTTTTGCCTGCTATACTTTGTACGTGAGATCCTGTATTTATATGTTTATCATAATAGATTCATTTTGTCCTGTTGGCCAAATTCTAGTCAGATTTAAAGTAGGCCAGACAACATCTTCAGAAATTATTTAGTGTGACATAAAATTTAATACTTCCACTGTATCTTAGAAATTAACAGTAGATCTTTCTAAATTCTAAAAAATGGAAGCACTGTCATTTGTTCTCCTTTTTACAGAGGAAAGTTTGTAATGTCATGGTGTCACATGACATTTTATTTCTAACTAATAATTGCTTATTTTCATCCAGAAAATATCATAAACTATTCCTGGGTATGACTTATACCTAATGAAATATTTGGCATTTGAACCTCAATCTTTGTATGTGTATAGGAACCTTATTCTGACAAATCTGTATATAACAGCCATAATGTGTTAACAAGTCTGGATTTTTTTTCTTATTTATTCACGTCTTTTACTGGGTTTCTATAGCATACATAGGCTCTATATGAAGTATTCACCACCATTATTATTTCTGTCAAAGAAAACAAATCATTGAGTTTCAGTTAATATTTTAAAGGGCATTTCCTGTAATTTAAAATTTAAAAATAATGAAATAACTATTTGTTTTGGTTTTGTTTGGTGACGGGGGGCATAAGGTGGTAGCTTCTGTAGGAAATTGCTAGAAGTCGTTCCCCTTTGTTCAGTGGATTCGGCCGGGTCTAGGGCAGACCCGCTGCTGGCCAAGGCCGAGCCGATTGGTAGCAGAATGTCCCGTGATAGCGCCTCTGCGATAACGTATTTAAGAAGGGGAAAACAGAAAAAAAAAAAGGGAAGAAGATGTGAAGCAGCTGAACGGGGGCAGAGTGGTGGAGGCGCGAGCCTTGTGGGCCTTGCCGGCCTCACCCTCTGGCCTCCCGCCAGGCAGCCGACTGGGCCCAACTTGGGCCTGGCCTGGCTGCAAGAAGTGGAGAGGAGATG
>WHYT01015283.1:13837-34956 GCA_009806455.1 Tetrax tetrax | reverse complement strand
GGCCACGCTCCTCTTGATGCAGCCCAGGATGCCGTTGGCCTTCTGAGCTGCAAGGGCACATTGCCGGCTCATGTTGAGCCTCTCGTCCACCAGCACTCCCAAGTCTTTCTCCTCAGGGCTGCTCTCAATCCATTCTCCGCCCAGTCTGTATTTGTGCCTGGGATTGCCACGACCCAGGTGCAGGACCTTGCACTTGGCCTGGTTGAACTTCATGAGGTTGGCACGGGCCCACCCCTCCAGCCTGTCCAGGCCCCTCTGGATGGCATCCCTCCCTTCCAGTGTGAAGCTTTTTTTTGAAAGCTTTTCCCTAGATGACAGCACATCATCTCCCCTCTCAAACACTTGGCATTCCAGAGCAAACTCTTTTGGCCACCTTGCAGATGATCCATTCTCCTTTCCTGTAGCTGTCCTAGCTGACATTGTCTACATGTCTTCCAGTTTAATGTCATCTCCTTCTGAGCACGAGTACTTTAGTCATGATAAGGACTCCCCATATCATTTACAAGAGTGTTTATTCTCCCTCTCCTGGAAGCACAGCTTAGGAACACAAGTGTCCTCTTGATGGCTGCATCATAGCCTGGCCTGGCCAGATACTGCCATTAACCTAGGCACTCCCGTACCTCTTCCTGTGCATTTGGGTTTTGAGAAGGTTGGTCCTTGCCCGTGGAGAGAACTGCTGAGTAAATCTTTATCTCAACTGTGCTCTTTGATCCCCTTATCTAATATCAAAGACTTGCCTTCACAATTGCTGTAGTTTGGCCCCGCTTAGGACCAGACTACGCAGTCTCTCTCTCATTCCCCCGCCCTCTGAGGGAACAGGGAGAGATACTGTAAGAAAAAGGCTCGAGTTTTGAGATAAGGTCGGGGAGAAATCCTTAAAGTTACCGTCACGGACAGAACAGACTCAACTTGGGGAAAACCATTTATTAATTATTAAAATCAAAGCAGGAGAATGAAACAGAGAACAAGATAACCTCCCCTCACCCCTCCCTCTTCCCGAGCTTAACATTATCTCTACCTCCTTCCCCCCCCCACCTCGGGGCAGCACCGGGGGCCACAGGGAATGGGGGTTATGGTCAGTTCATCACTTGTCGCTTTACGCCACTCCTTCCTCCTCAAGGCAAGAACTCCTCACACTCCTCCCCTCCTCCAGCTGTGATTCAGGACCTCAGAGAAAAACCTTTTCTTCTCCAGCCATCCCTGTTCTCTCCACAGGGCTGACAACCCGTGATTAAGGCTGAGTCTGGAGTTCACATCAAACTGAAAAGGGCTGTAAGACTGACCCAGATGGAAATAACTTCTTAAATCTCTTGGTGATGAAGAGTGACACAACATACCCCTCACGTCACAGGCTCCAGAGGAATCTGAAAACACTTCTAACATTTTTCCAATTGAATAAACATATTAACAGCTGAACTCTTGGATTCATATCACAGAAAGACAGAGCGATCATACTGGTCTGGCAGCACAGAGCTCCTCAACAGCAGCAGAGCACAGAAACGCAGATGCTGGTCACTTTGGTCAGACAGGAGCTTGACAGACAGACAGACTCACAAAGGAGGAAGCTCGTTAATGAACACGGCCTTCTCTATGTCAAAATTCATACACATATCCCCTCTTATTTTTACTTCAGTGACATTAAAAATTGGATTCAGCACCAGGGACACCAACATTTTGGCATTAAGATACAGTAGACGGTTGGTTGTCTAAGCTAAGTCTCAACGGAAAGCTAAGGGTCAAGTTAGCAACCACATGATCATAGAATCATAGAATCTTTAAGGTTGGAAAAGACTTCCAAGATCGTCAAGTCCAACCATCAAACCAGCACCACCATGTCCACTAAACCATGTCCTAAAGTGCCACGTCTACACATTCTTTGAACACCTCCAGGGATGGTGACTCCACCACTTCCTTGGGCAGCCTGTTCCGTGCCTGAAGATTTTAGTGAATAAATTTTTCCTAATATCCAATCTAAACCTCCCATGATGCAACTTGAGGCCATTTCCTCTCATCCTGTCACGGTCACTTGGGAGAAGAGACAAACACCCGCCTTCCTACAACTTCCTTTCAGTTGTTGTAGAGACCAGTGAGGTCTCCCCTCAGCCTCCTCTTCTCCAGACTACATTATGCCAGTTTGGACATCCCAGGCCACCCTCCCCAGCCTCCATCTGCTCTCCTGTAGCCCACGAGTCTTCCATAGGCACTGTATCATATTCGCAAGCCCCATGTGGAAGTTTTGGCTACTTGGCATCTCCACATGGGAAGTTGAATCCCACTCCTATATTGGGCAAAAGCTGGATTTAGCTGTCTGAATTGAATCAGGAGCTGAGCAAAACCATTCTCTTCCTATTCTGTGCCAATCGTTTGCACTGTCGGATGCCTCTTCCCCTTCTGCTTCATCTTACTGCCTCCTAAAATCTTACCTAAGGAATAATTTCCTAGTTTGTAATGTTTCTAAAGAATTTTCAGGCTCTTAAGGGTATAAAAAAAAAAATCAATTACTAGGTATGTCATTAATAACCAGGATATTAATACATTTATTCCTGATAAACATGATTTAAGCTGTCCTATCTGTGGAAGCAGTGGTTCAACTCTAGATCTGCTTCTTTAATATTTTGTATGGGAGGGCGTCACCAGGCCGTAAGGAAGAGAGCAGGAAAAGTTTGATGCAAACAGGAGGTGAACCAGAGGTCATCGATGGCTCAAATGAGTCATCAGCCTTTGTGGCCTTCTGCCCTTGAGGGACCTCCTGCTCCCAGGAACAACGGGCATTTATTAGCTGTTCTTTAGAGCCCCATCTGTGGAGAACATCACGGTCAAATCCTAAGGCTGGAATTCACTTCTGTAATCAGAAAGAGAGACACATAAACCAAATAAGTGAATAGGATAAATATATTCACAAACCCAATGCCAACAAGCTGCTAATCTTACCCTCTTTTTAATTACCTGGTTCATTCAGCCAAGTCAAACAATGCTCCCACTGGAAAGAGTCCAGGCTGCACAGTCTTTGCAAAATCTCCACAAACCCAAGCTCTCGGGGTACATAGCCTTGCATGTCTGCAGCCACATGGGAGCAGGGCGTTTTATCAGCCTGAAAGGAGAGAGAAACCTGAGCGTGCTTCTCACATGGGCTCACGGCCGAGAAGAGCCTGCCCTGCATCACCTTTCCCTCCTCAGGAAATTTCCAGCTAAGCATCCTCTTTGTGAAAGATTGATGTGGGGGAAATTACCAGGCGAGGAGAAAAGCTTTTAAAGCTTGCCATGCTTTCTTTGCGCAGCAGGATGCGTGTGGGCTATCGCTTTTCCCTGTTGCAGTGCAGTCACAAAAGCAGGTGAGAAAGCAACAAAGCGCAGCTCTCCACTGTCCTCCCCCATAGGCCACCTGGAAGCCATCACGTGCCACCAGGTAGCCCCCAGACCTGACGTAGCCGACTCACATGAGCTGAAGAGGTTTTGTTAGAAAAGCAAGCTCTCTGTTTCTTCCACGTTCAGATCCTCTCTGGGAGGTTTGGCCACAATGCTTAATGGCTTCAAAGACGGGAAGCTGCTGCAAAGCAGGTCCTCAAAACCTCCAGCTCTTTAACCCTCTAAAAAATTACACCTTTGCACAAAGGAACTCTTCAAAAGGATTTTATGGCTGCGCCCATCTCCGGAGTATGCAACGTAATTCCCCTGATTTCAATTTCTAAGCAATTAGGTTGCAGGCAAGTTGGGTTTTCAAGCTTTTCTCCACAGCCCTGGGGTAAGAGCTACCCAACTGCCACTCCTGATGAAGATACAGTCATTGCAGCACGCCAGCAACCTCACAGGGACACTTGTGAGCAGAATTAAATGACAAGGCACGTGAGAAGAACTTGAGAGATGGCAGTATGGCTGTTGGTCCAATCTTTAGGCTAACTTCCTCTAATCCAAGCCATCTGCATGACTGACGTTCAGCTGATCCTTACAGTCAAGAGAAATGAAACAAACCCCAGTTCATTACAACTTTCCCCTGGAGAAAAAAAAAAACAACCCACAGTTTAAAGCTGTAAATCCCAGCATACAGACTCTAACAACACAAAAACAATCTATCCAGGAGGAGATGTTCTCCCCATCCTGCTAGCATTATTCACACATTAAATCAGAACTGACAACGCAATCTTCGCAGCTGAGCTGTTCTCATTCTTCTTTTCTTTATCATGAGGAAATAATTCCCCTTTTTAACAACTTCCAAATGTTCATCCTGATGCATTTTTGAAGAGACAATGGAGATTTCCAAGAGGATAACGTGTTTGATTTTTTCCAAAGCAGTAAATAGACAGGATGTTAATGAATTGGAGAAGTATTAAAAATTTGTTTTGCAAAAGGAGATGTTTTTAGCTATATAAACCGTTGCAACAACTATTGATTGTATTTCCACCACAACAAGGCAGGTGGAGGCTGATTTATGACAGCAACCCACCCTAACTATCTAAGCAGATTTAATATAGTTGCCATCCCGTGACACAATGATGTATATTTTTATGGCAATCTAGAAAATAATTTGCAAGGAGTAACGGTTTGTTCCTCAGCCATCAGCCATAAAGCTGTCAGGGGAGGGTCTCCAGCGCTGTCTGCGGGACAGTGATGTAGAGAGGCCGGCAAAACCTCATGGGCTGGGGGAGAACGGGGGGGATCTCAAATTTATGGATATGAGCATTTTCAAGAGACTGTGTTGTTACTGGTTTTATTTTAACCATAAACCAAAGGTAACAAAGTCTTCATAAGAATACACGGTGTTTACCAAACCTCACTTTTCACGGTTTGACAATAAAATTCAAATGGGGCCTTACTGTCTAAGCTGACAATGTAGTGTTTAGTTGTCTGGAAATTGCTTCCTGACAGCTCTGGGAACAGCTTTCCCTTTGGGAACACCGAGGTCAAGGTTGAGAAACATGGAAACATTCAAGGCCAGGTTGGATGAGGATCTGAGCAATCGGATCTAGTCGAAGATGCCCCTGCTCCATGCACGTGGGTTGGACTAGATGACCTTTGAAGGTCCCTTCCAACCCAAACCATTCTATGATTCTATGGTTCTAAGAAGAGAAGAGAAGAGGAGGGTGGAGTTCCTTAAGCGCCTGAAGGAAGAACATGCATGTGACAGGTTGCTGAGACACAAAAAATTGGGCAGGAGATGCCCTGAGATACCTACACAGCTTTGCAGATCCAGCCACAACCTCCACTCTGGGGCTGGCAAGGCTAGGAGGAATCTCCCACTGAGTGAATTCCACCCACTACTCACTGAGTACCTCACACAAAAGAATTTCTACTTATTTATCATAAGCAGAGCTAATAAATACCTGGACAAGCGTTTTTTTTCTGTGCTTCAACAAGACTGTGTTAAATATTAGCAGTTAATACAGACAACTCCCTTTCCCCTCCACCATTCCCTGCTGCCTTCCCTCTTTATGATTCTGTCTCTGAGGTTCTCCAGCACCCCTATTTCATGAGGGTGTGGGATTTTTTCTTTTTTTTCATATTCATTTAGGGTACACTGACTTCTTCACCAAATCTCAAAGTAAATCTGATCCACAGGCTCACTGATACCTCCCAGAGATGCTCCAAGTGAACTTCAAGCTGGAAAGCAAAGAGGACTGGAGGACTGCAGGTGCCTGCTTCAGGCTGAGGGACTGGTGCTGCAGCAGCTTTCCCTGGGGAAAAATCCACATTTGCAGCTTCCACACATGCCCTATTTGCCAGAGGAAAAAAAAAAAATAAATAACAAACAACAAACCCTAAAGTTAACCACAGAACACAGCCTCTGCTGGAAACAAGCTGAGCATATTTTCTTTAGTTGACTAATTCTTGTTTATTTTTTGAAGGCTGCTGCTATAAAATTCACAATCCAGTTACAATTTCCTAGCTGAAAGAATGGCTTCTAATTATGTTGTTTTCCATCATTGCTAGAATCATTGCAAGAAAAAATGGATTAACACTGTATGATTTTGTTCCCTGTACAAGAATCAGATCTTAGCATTCTCAAATGATTTATAAAAGATACATTAAATAACCTATTAACAGTGTTTTTGCAACAGAAATGGGCTGTACCGTAAACAGGACAAATTGAAAAATACGCATTTGCTGCTGCATTCCAGTGCATCAGAAATGAGGACAGCACAGCGCATACCAAGTATAAACAACATGAACTTGAAACTGGAAGGAAAACTCAGGTGATACTTGAAATGTGAGACTGGGCTTCAGTAGAGCTGGCTCGGTGTCTGACCTGGGAGAAACCTTCAACATGGCTTTGGGTAAGTCACTTGGCCAAGTGAAGAGCAGCACATCTCCAGACAGAGCCAACCTAGTTGTCCTCCTGGTGTAGCTGTCTCCATGTAGGTACGAGCACGTGTGCCTTGGGTATATACCCTTCTGCTATAAACAGTAGAAATCAATGATCATATGTGGATCAGTGATCAAATGTGTCTACGTGACAGTTTCTGAGGTTCTGCTCCCTCTGCCTTGTTTCTCATATGCGTTCCCCAAGCTCTCAATTCTGCCATGTGTCTAAACTTTGGGAGATGGATACGGATCTTGCCCCAAATTCCGTGTTTCAGGACACAGCTGAACCAGAGTCTAGGCTGGCATCGATGAAGCTTCAGCTGGATTTACTCCCAATTAATTTGTACTATGGGAAACAAAAAAAAAATTAGTGGCTGTCACAAACAAACACAACAGTTGCCTACAGAACGATAAATAAAATACATCCACTTAAATGACTAAAATGATTGGAGACTGAATCTTCCGCCTATTGCTTCTCCTCCTTGCAACTAGAGATAGTTAACAGTGAGACTTGCAGTCTGAACGCAGAAAGGAGAGGATGACCTTGAGCAAGACGTGGTCCTTCGGGCTGTGAATCCTTCAGAGACACTTTCACAGGCGGGAGCACGCACACATCTGTCTCCATGTACACAGCAGCTATTTCAAACACAGGTACTCGCCCACCAGACCCCTTGCAGCCTCTTCCATGCAAGGGCTGACAGCAGACCCTCAGCCGAATGGGTCTCGTCCCACAGCTCACGCTCGGGGAAGCGGAACCGGTCCAGTCCCTAAAGGTGCAGCTCACCCATGGCACCCATCGCCCTGGGCACCTCCAGTGCACAGAGCCTGGTGAGCATCACATTATGGAAGATGCTTTTCTTCCATGGAGCTCAGTCTCCTCCTGCCTCTCTTTAGGCAGTCAGCAGTCGGCAACTATTTCATAGGGGTTTTTTTATTACACACTGTTTGGGCTTCAGGTTGGTTGTTTTTTTTTTTTTTTCCTCTGTTGTAAATAAAAAAAAATTCCTTTCAGGCCTGACAATTCATTTCTCTCCTCCCTAACAGCCCTACCTCTTCTCCCCATCTTCTGCCCTCCAGCCTTGAGCAACTGAATAAAAGGAAAAAAAAAGCTGTCAGAATCACTAAGCCCTTGAAGAAACAGCCTAAGCCTTTTCTTGTCCTTTTCAAAATGAAGATAGATATTTCTCCAAGGCAGGTCCCATTTGACTGCCAAAGCCATGCTGTTCAGACAACATTACTCATAACAACAAGAAATTTCAACATCAGAGACACACTGAGAACACGAGGAGGAAAACCAGCTAGGGTCTTCACCACCTCTCTCCAACTCACATAAAAGGATATGATCATAAATCAATAAAACATCCAGAAAGACTAAAGAAGTGGTGTTCTTGTTTTCATCTTCTATTTCTCTGGCACATTTTCGGCCCCGAAGTTCAGACCAGAAACGAAACCCCGTTTTAGTGTCAAAATCTGCCACCTAGAGAGCAAAACCACAAATGAGAAGAAAGAGGTTGGTGGGCTGGTGGGGTTCTTTAAGCAACTGTCTCGTAGCATTACAGAAAACTATAAATCTGCTGTGCTGTCTTTTAAAGCAACAAAACTGATTTTAAGAGACCCTTAATTATGTATCTGCACAGCACAGGCATCGTTACAGGCTCTTGCGCCTGCTCCCAACACAAACAATGCTGTGTGTGGTTTAGCGATTAAAGGACAGGAAAAACATCTTTTCACCCAGTTCTGTAAATTTACGTGGTTTGTGTAAACAGACACTGATCTCTTTTTCTTTCAAGATCACAGAAAGCAAGTCAGTCTTTAAGGAGAATCATAGAATCGTAGAATGGTTTGGGTTGGAAGGGACCTTCAAAGGTCATCCAGTCCAACCCCCCTGCAAGGAGCAGGGTCATCCCTGACTAGATCAGGTTGCTCAGAGCCTCATCCAGCCTGGCCTTGAACGTTTCCAGGGATGGGGCATCCACCACCTCTCTGGGCAACCTGTTCCAGTGCTCTACAACTCTCATTGTAAAAAATTTTTTTCTAATATCTAATCTAAACCTACCTCCTTCTAATTTAAACCCATTACCCCTTGTCCTGTCACAACAGGCCCTACTGAACAGCCTGTCCCCATCCTTCCTGTAGGCAGTTTGGGTGGTTTGAGTGGCAGCGAACGGTGTGGGTCTGAGTCTGTGAGTCAGCTATGGACGCTCAGCAGGTCTGAAAAATACCAGGCTGAAGACACCACAGGCCAGAAAGTCTAGACTGGAATCAGCAATAAAATAAAATAAAATATTAAAAAAAAAAAAAAAAAATCACAGTGCACTTCTGAGAAAGTTTCCTGAGGTTTTTAACCAAAGCAAAACTTCCAGATTTTCACCAAAACTGTAAGTTTTGATTCACAGCTCAACTCAATACTAAACCGTTCTCACAGGTAGGAGGAAAGGGGATATATCGAAGTAATCCCCCCCTAAAAATACTACCCAGCAAGGTTTTAATTCCTGCACAAATCATCTCCGTAACACATACAGTCACAAGGGCTCCCATGCTTCGTTATACAAACCAGGCAGGAAAGGAGGGAGAGAGGCAGATGAGGCATTGCTGTAAATTCAGAATAGTGCATTGCTTACTCCTAATCATGAATTACCTTCCTTAGCCTCCTCGACCTCCCATCTCAACCACCCACCTCTGTGAAAGGTCCCCAGTGCTTTGGGCTGCACAGAGCAAAGCTCTGAGGCAAGTTAAACAGCAATTCCCATCCGTGCTGCTGCCCATAGCAACTCACACGCCTTAACCATCCAATGTTCATCAGATAAAGAGACACAGTTTAAGCCCTCATTAAATAATTCAGAAGAACCAATTATTTATCAATATGGCCAAGGATATGTAGCATAAACCCCATTTAATTGCTAGTGGGGCACCGCAAGTTGATGTCCAAGACGTTTTTTTGCTGTTGTTTCAATATTACAATTTCTGTGGAAAATGTTGAACCTGGACTCTCCCCTTTTCCCCAGCTGTTTCTGGCCACCACAGAGCCGGGGCTGCCTCAGCACTCCCAGCTCCGGGAGGAACAGTCCACCGCGTAAAACACCCCGAACCTGCCACCTGCCAGCCGCCCACGGCGGCACCACTCCAGGCTCCCGCCTGCATTATCAGACCCACACGCAGCCCCTCTTAGGAAAAAGCTTTAGTCTAATCCTGAGCAGTGACAGGCAGCAGGAAAGGGAGGGCAAAGGCGGCGACAAACTGAGCAAATTATCATGTTAGTTAAGGTAATACTTAATTCCACAGTTTCAACACAACTAAGAGCTTATTCTTTGGGCATCACAAGTTGGCTACCACTTTGAAGCCATCAGCACAGAAGCCAGCCCCCGAGCTGCTTCTTGAAACCACTGTTGAGTCTCTCGGGGCACAGATTCTGGAATTTTCTGGCCCAATTTGCTCTGCTCCCACCCCTCACTTGGCTGCTACTAGGGGATCCAATCACTTCACCGGGCACCAGGTGGAGAACTGTGGTGAACCTCACAAACTACGACAACAGCCATTGAGAAATCCACCACTAATGATCTCAATAATCTCAGTTCTAAGAACATCTTGACACTGGAGTACAGAGCTGACCATCTTTGGGCAGCCTCTCCATCTCCAGTGCACACAGGAGAGCTTATTTCACCAAACCGGCATCAATTTTCTTTTGTTTTCATTGGTGAGCTGCAGTAAAGTTAATCTTAAGAAGTCTCCTTGCTAGAGTCTCATGGCAGAGCATCATTTTAAGTACAAAGGTAGAGAAAAAACTTACCACTGGCTTCCCCCAAAACACTACAAACCAAAACATTCATCCTGGAAAACAGCATAAACACAGACAAAAAAAAAATCAGGCATGCTTATCTTCTAAAATCCACAAAAGGCAAGTATTCATTAGGTGTGACAGATATCTAATTAACCTCAAAAAAAAACCCTATTAACCTCATCAAACTCAAAGAGAACCTACTAGTGAGAGTATTAGGTGTCATTCAAAGACCAATATTGCCCCAGAGGAAAAAAAAGAAAAAAAAAGTATCTCTACTTCCTCTTCTCTTTGTTCAAGAAAATAAGCATGGCAATTAATTCCCCCAATGAAAATGAACATCTAGAATTTATCCCTCAAAAGTGCAAGTGATTTATGGACAAGTCTAGATCAAGGGGGAAAAAAAAGGACTATTTCATAAAACTTAGGGAGAACCCAAATAGTAACATTAGCAATGTTTCTCCTGCACATAAAAAATATTAAGTTGTAAAGTAGCAACAGATTTAAGGCTCAAGACTAACTTAGCTTTTGCCTTTAAAAATAAATAAATGAACAATTTTCCAGATCAGATTACTCAAAATATTTATTCACAAGTACATATGGTATTGAACAGATGTGATTAGGTTTTCCAAAGAGATATTGTCATCAGCAATGTAAGAGGCTCCGACGATATTTGTCAAGTACACACTTTCAGGCAGCAAGAGAAAACTGTGAAAGCAAAGCCTTTCTATCAGACAAGGTCAGGTTTCTTCCCCACCCTCAGTGATGCTCAGTCCCAGGCTGGTACAGATTGCTTCCCCAGGCTGGAACGGAACCAGGCAGCTGCTAAGGCGCAGCACCAGATGACGGCAGCAAATATTAGAATCAAGGTCACGTTTTTAAACCCATCCTCCAATTTCAAGATACGAGGGAACACTTTCTCAATGGTCATTGGAGTTCATGGCTGTCTTCTGAAACAGCTGGTGCCTCTAAAAGAGCTTCCGTGGAGCAGGAAACTTATTGCACCTCAGTTGTCCTGGAAGGTCATCTGTTTGAACAATGGTGGCAATTAAGAAATTCAAGCAGTTGATCGAGAAGCGCTACCCATCCCAAAATTTGTGTTGTGGAAAGCCCACCACTACGAGGAGTTACTTTGATTAGAGGCTCATAAGACAGGCTGCAATATCCTGACATTGATTGGTGAAGAATTGCACTCTTACACAGACGGAGACACATCAGCACTGGTATTTCTCTAGTTAAAGGGTGCTGCTCGGTCTTTTTGCTCCGGATCCAATCAGGCACCACCAGAAAACTGAGCAGATGCAGTAAGAAAATTCCTATCTGTTGTTCACAGGCTTTATCAAAAGATTTACCACTCAATACTGCTTTCGGGGTCTAGCGACAGGATGTCAGGTTCATTTTAGTAAATCATCTCAAGGTGAGTAACACAGCGTCTGGTGTCTGTGTCCTAAGGCCTGCATCACCTGACCGACGCCTGACCGTATACGAAGCACGTGAATACACATCCAGCGCACTGGAGATAGGTCCTGTTCCTTTTACGCATTTCGGCAGGGCTCAGCTCTAGCAGCTGTGAACGTCAGCGTCAAGATACTGCTTGCATTAGGAAGAGAAATTCCACAGCATTTGAGTAAGAAAACTAAGACCAGTTTTAAACAAATAACGACACGGGTTTTCGTAACAGCACCTTTATGGAACGCAAGGTTAGCTTTAGACAAGTGCCAGGTTACATGAATTTCCAGTCCTCTATATAAAGAAAGCAATCTTGGGTTTAGTCCATCCTGATAAAACTTGTAACACATTTACAGGCACAGTGCTTGAGCTATTTCCAAAGTTAAAAAAGGACTTTCCGTTACAATACTGGGAGTGGTTAACGAGAAAGATAAAAGATACCTTATTACATTCTTTTCCAGAGAACAATAATTCTCCTCCATTATGTCCCAATCTTACTAGGCTTTCAGAACACACAAGCAATGCGATCTCAGTTAAGATAAAGAGGAAATTAAGGTAACGTAAGCTGAAGATCAAATAATTTTCATAGTCACAGACAATTTTGAATATATATTTGCATGGGAAACTAGATTCACTTTTGCGAATAAAATTTCCATCTCTCCAAACAAGAAACAGAATTCCCTGCCAGTAAAGGACTACACTGTGCACGGCTCATCAGCCTTGAAAAGAAAGTCTGGACTTCAGGCATATCCAGCTACATGGATCAACGAGCAACCCCTTCAGACCCAGCAGTTTTGGTTTAATGGACGGAAACTTTGGCCTATTGTTCAAACAAACATACTTCCCAGCAATGAACAAGTAAGATTGGACTTTTTAAAAACAAAGTGAAGTGCAACATGCGCATAAAATCAGTGCCTTGATCCTTAAAAGCATCTCTATAAGCAACTTCACCTTAAAATGGGCAGTGCTTAAGTTACAAAAGACTGAGACCTTCAAGGCTGATTATTTTATTTATGATGCTTGAAGAAACAGCTCTGCTTCAGGAATTCAAAAGACGAATCAGATTTAGTAGTAGATTTATTAATTTGCTGTGATTTACAGTGGGATGATCATGTCTGAACCAAGGAGACATCAAAACAGATTTAGCCAGGAGGTTTATGGCTTCCAAGTCAAATTGAAAGACCAGTGTCAGTTATGTGGGCAACCGAAGACTAGAAGACAAAAGATAAGCGGAGTGCCAGGTGCTGCACTGCTGTTTCGGAGAGAGAATTCCAACGTGTCTTCTCTTACAGCAATTTCCTTTTCTCAAACTCCTGCAAATAAAACACAGACATTACCAGTGGGGAAAAAAGAAAATGCTTCTATTATTATTTTATTCTAAGTTACTCTGTATTTATCTCAGCAAATCTGATTTTAGGAATTAAAAATTAAAATATAAAATGTATAATGTATGCAAGTTAGAGGAAAGGAGGATAAATATTTTCCCACCTCGCATTAACAAAGCGGCAATGAAAAACCAGTAGTGCAGTCGGCGCACCACACTCAGCTTGCAATGCTGTCAAGGAACCATTTGCTCCTTGACAAACGGTCAGGGCAGGGGGAACCAAACCAAAAAAACCTAGCGCAGCTGAATTAATGCATCTGCTTTAGCTGTGAGGCAATGTCTTTTTTGGGACATGAATTAAGAAAAATGCTAATAATCCTATTCCATACAAGTTTTTCAGCTGTATGCCTTCAACCATAAATCTTTAAAACAGGTAGACCTACATGCTAAGGCTTTCCTTCCTCAAATTGCCTACTTTCAGAGAATGTTTTCATATTTTAAATTAATTCAGGTGCTTTGCATCTAGAAAACACAATTCAACAAGTTGCTGCACTTGAAAGCAAAATGTAATCTCTTCTCTATTTTGGTATGTTTACTTTTCTATAAAGGCAACATTACACAAAACCACATCTGCATATTTTCCA
The DNA here is from genome assembly GCA_009806455.1 of Tetrax tetrax. Lineage (NCBI taxonomy): Eukaryota > Metazoa > Chordata > Aves > Otidiformes > Otididae > Tetrax > Tetrax tetrax. The sequence goes on along the minus strand of WHYT01015283.1, from coordinate 21,467 downwards.
AGTAATAACGGCAGCTTGTGCAGTCAACAGAGTTCTTATGTTTAATCAAATTCAGAATATTTGGGTAAGAGAGGTACTCCCAACCCTTATTTTCTCCAAAGCAGCTTCTTGCTCTGGATGAGAACGTATACCAACTTCCAAGTAACGGACCTTGTAGATGGTGCTACCCAGCTGAGCAGGAGACATGCTGACAACAACACCAGCGCTCTGAAGAGCGGCTATCTTCTCTTTAGCTCCACCCTTTCCTCCAGCAATGATGGCTCCAGCGTGACCCATCCGCCTGCCCGGAGGAGCAGTCAGACCAGCTATGAATGACACTACCGGCTTGGCGTTTGGACCCTGTGAAGAAAGAAAAGGTACTGTTTCACATGGGGGAGAGGGGGGTGAAAAGGAATTCCAGATGGCAGACGGTTTTGGTTGGTTTTTTTTTTTTTTTTTTTAAATCAACTAGCCAGGCAAATATACTGAACAGCTACAAATCTCAAACACAGAATCAATAGTCTGAATAGTGTGGAATACGTTCTCTCTCAATACGCATCATAAACCAGAAGTAATCAGAAAGTTTAAAACATCCTCTACAGAGCCACATATATTACAAAAACCAGAATGTTCACTACAAATATCATTACAGGACTAAAAATCTAACGTTGACATTGCTCTCCAGTTAGAGCAATCCAGAAAAAGCTCATAATTTCAACTCTTTCTCTTTAATAAAAGTATGGTTGTTTGGTATTTTTGTAAATAGAGATTAGAGATTGAATTGAGTTTTCCTTGACATGGCAAAAGAAGATGGCTAACTACCAAGGTATTTGGAAGCAAACTGTTTAAGACTTACGGTATTATTTTCTTTCAAGAATGCTGCTGCATCTTCTTCAGCGTTTCCTCCAATTTCCCCAATCAATATGATCCCCTCAGTATGAGGATCCTTCAGGAAGACATCAAGACAGTCAATAAAATTAGTTCCATTGAAGGGATCGCCTCCAATCCCTGGGGAAAAAAAAAAAAAATTAAAATCACAAAAAAAAACCCCACTAACTCCAGATAATGATATTGCATTTCCAATAAAAGTTTCAACATACACTGCAGCATGAAGAGTACTCCCAAAGGCTCACAAGAGGGGCAGCTCTGAAGGCTCTTCCCAAGTCAGAGAGTGACAAATTCCTGCTCCAAATATCTCCCTCGCTATTTAAAGAATGCTTTGATATGTGAATAATCACCTTTCAAACCATAAGCAAAACGTTACACCTTATACAGAAGCTCTGTGTAAGACACAGCAGGACCAAGACACCAGCTCTAGAATTTTGAAATATGAATTTACTTAACATACTCAACTAAATGCACAAGAATGCCCTGTCTCTTTATAACATTAAACTTCTTGGGAAAATCTGTTTCCAAATTTACATTATATTTGCTGGAAGTCCTCCACTCAAACCTCATTTCTAGGCTTTTATTAATCTGATGGAGAAATGATAATAGAGATGGGTTATACTCCTCACAGCACACAGGGATCTCATTTCTCAACATAATTGTGATTCAGCAAAAATAAATGACTTTGAATTTCTTCTTGTAAAGAAAAAGCAGATTGGTCTAGGTGCAATAGGCTGTTTCTGAGGAAACCTACCAACACAGAAAGACTGCCCCAATCCAACTTGCGTTGTCTGATGAACAGCTTCATATGTCAGGGTTCCAGATCTTGACACAATACCTTCCGGAAAGAAAAGGAGATAAACTTAACACTAACACAGCTAACTAAGCACATGACTAGAGGTAGCTGTTCTTATGTTCATGAAAATCACCTTAATAAACTGAACATGAGACACAGGGTTTCCAGCTATCCTTGCAAAAACATGAAAACTCTATATAAGATTCTATGCATAGAATCATATTTCGTGTTTGGCCTTTTTTGACGCTTAACTGTCAACAGAACAAACCTGTCCAGAAAGTCAGTGACATGGGCTGAGAGAGCATTCCTCATGATACAGCTTTACCAGGAAAGAAAACTGAAAACAAAATAGAAGAACATATTTCTTGTCTCGTATGTCAGTAGCTGATGCACTGAACTTGAAATAGAGTTGCAGCTCAACAGTTCACAGAGGAATTCTGCATTAATTGCATCTCCATACGGCCAGGTGCACGAGGCAGCCTCCAGAACAGAAATACGCTGCATAAATGCAAGTTATCACTATTAAGGTATTTGTTGCTGCAGCTCACTGCTCTACAATACCCACTCAGCATCTGCATCACAATATTACAAGAGACCATAACCCTAGTTTTAAATTCAAGATGGACGGTAATACAGCATCTAGATCAAAATATTTGCATGGTTTTTTGTTCATTCTTCCAAATCAAGATTTCTGTTAATACTACAAGAGGGAAAGTTTCCAGGAGAAACAGACACCATCTTCCATCTACTTCAAGCCATCTAACAAGGAATATAAGTATATTGCATGAACAGAGGGGAAAAAATACACCACTAGACTACCAAATTTAGTTTTATCAACAGTTTATGTCATTGGACAGCACAGATGTCTACTATCAAAAGGTTTTTTTCTAGTTATGTTTACTATTAAGATCAGATTGCATCACAGAAGCTACAGATAAAGGTCCAAAGGCTGTGGCTATTTTTTATAGCTTGCATCCCAAGATTATCAAATGATTCTTGCACGCCCCACTGCAATAGAAAGCTGGTGAGCTTATCACCAAAGTTCATCGCATTAGACGAAGCTGGGACGATGGCAAAGTTAAATTTTTATTCCCTGCTCCCTGGATCACCATTGAAAGCATTTCCAGCAATGGTGGGGCAACGGGATTCAGAATTTGAGATACTCTTTTGCACTTGATGTGCCTTGTATGCAGATTCTAATATCTTGTGACTACAGGACATGTCTTGTAGATATTTAGAAAATCTTAATAGAACTTCAATTCAGAAGGGAGCTGATAGTAACACGGGCTGATGCTACCTTTTACAGTGATAGAGCAATGTCTTGAAGCCCTTTGGAAGGGCATTATTGCAGTCATCTGATTTTTCAATTCCAGGTTTATAGGTACTTCCGAAAGCTGGAGGTGTGACAAGTATTAACGCATCCTCCTGCATTCATTAGGTACAGCTTATTCGCAAGGCAGAAGTGGTTCGGTAGCAGAGAGAGTTTCTCATGTTAGAAAAACTGCACCAAGTCCACGTACTTTAAGAGCATTGAACAGATTTTCCCACAGTAAATACAATTTATTTTTTTTTATGAAAAGTATAATGTTGCAAACAGTACTCTACTCAAGTTAAACTGGTTACTCTGCTGACAGATAGCAGCAGCATACACCATCTATAATGGTTCTGAAGCTCTATTTAAGTACAAATGCGTATTTTGGAATAATTTTCTTTATAGCTCCTGAACAGCGTTATTTTTCGAAATAACCAAATTGTTATTTCTATAGTTTGGAACAACCAACAGAACTCAGGGCAGACGACTTGCAGGTTACAGAGTGTGTAACTAGCGTACGGTTATGAACGAGTCACTGCCTTTCTGACCTTAATTCCACTCTCTGAGAAGTGAGTACATTTGTCACTTCCACTCACCATGGTATAATTGTCTAAATTATCACGTTACCAATCTGCCTGTAACCTCTTCTCTTTGCTATAATACTGAGCTCACTACAGGTGTAGGATCCCAGTCCTCAGGAGCCAAGCTGTTGGAAGGAATAGCGTTGGAGAGCTTCATGCTCTCAAATCCCAAGATAATGGCGATGTTCACTTACAAACTGAAGGCCAGACAAGCTGTTATATCCACTGTCTTCAGGGCAAGATGTGACTAGCCTCATTAATAAGAACACAGGATGACTAAACTTTAGTTTTAGGTGATGCATAAATATTCAAAAACTCACCAATTCTCCCCTTCTTGTGAATGTGACCAGGCATGATACCAATTTTACATTCTCCAGGCTAAGGAAAGAGTGGGAGAAGTCAGATGGAACATTCAAACCATCGCTAAGAATGGTTCAGCCTTGGAGCAAATCCAGAAGTCACTTACATTGATGACTCCAGGGCAGTTCGGGCCCACTAGCCGAGTCTTATCCTGCCGAAGCAGCCTGTGTTTAACCCGCACCATGTCCTGCTGGGGAATACCTTCAGTAATGCACACAACCAAGGGTATTTCTGCATCAATTGCTTCATTGATGGCAGCAGCAGCAAACGGAGGAGGTACATATATAACAGTGGCAGAAGCACCGGTTTGTTCTTTGGCCTACAACGGACAAAAAAAGAGATATCGAGCAATTAGTGGGGTCAAAGAGAATATTTGACAATTAGTCACCTGAAATATATGTCAATTCACAGGCATAAGTTCAGTAAATGGATATGTATTCGTTTACTATAATCAAAGCAAGTGTTAAAATTCACTGAAGATGGGACACATACAGCTCAACTGGGGCGCCGAGAACTAACCACTGTCTGGAACGGATCTGCCCCATGAACATCATCATAAATACAGCGAGATCACAGTTTCCTAAAAATTCATCTCACACATCAAAATCAATCAGAAACTGGTTGCATGTATAAAGTAAACGTATTCAGATTCTGTCAACTTCACAGTGCAATCCAAATTCATGCTTCGACCACGCCTGATGCTCCCGCTTTTACGAGGCTTCTATTTCACTCCTAGCACAGTGACATCCACGGCTCAAATATCTGTCTCTCCAGTGGGGGTGATGAAATAAGGAGCCCTTCAGTAGCATTAAATTGTCTGCCCTACAGTCACTGCTGCAAATTACCTCCTTCACAGAATTAAACACAGGCAGACCCAGATGAGTTTTTCCTCCTTTCCCTGGAGAAATTCCTCCAACTAAATTGGTGCCATACTCCAGTGCCTGCTGGCTGTGAAAGGTGCCCTACGAGAGAGAAAGAAAGTAGAGTCAAAAGGTATGTAATAGCAAATTAAATGAACCAAAAAAAGTTGATGTTATCTACAATTCTGAAGGCAATTCATGGCACTTAAATTTACAATGAGAAGTTTTCACTACACATCTGCACTGGAACAGGCTGTCCAGAGAAGCTGTGGATGCCCCATCCCTGGAAGTGTTCAAGGCCGGGTTGGACGGGGCTTTGAGTGACCTGGTCTGGTGGAAGGTGTCCCTGCCCAGGGCAGGGGTTGGAACTGGGTGATCTTTAAGGTCCCTTCCAACCCAAACCATTCTCTGATTCTGTGATATACACAGTCAGCTATTTTGAAGAGCACGTCAACACGTTTTAAAAGCATTCAGAATATGCTATGCTTTTTCTTTTAAATCAGAGCACTGTGGTTGCACATTAAAGGATATTTTGTTGTGTGTTGCTAATACACCTGCAGCCAGAGCAGCCACATTTTACTTTCCACATCAAGTCTGGCAGATGACAAACACTATAATGAAGCAGGAGAAATTAGCATTCTCATCCATGACAGGCTGATAGTTTTGGCAAAAGCAGTCTTCTCCCCTTGCAAACGTGTAAAAGAGTGAATGTGAGAAAATTATTAAATATTTTTAAATAAAAAACAGAAATTTAATTCATAGACATTGACATTCAAAGGCATTTGTGAAAGAGTCACTTCTAAAATTGTAGGGTTTTTGTATTTTTTTGCAAATCTTCCTTTACAAAGAAACCCTTTCAGCTGTATGCAATAAAAAGGCTTAAGACCAAAATCAACCAGAGAAATCAAATGTAATATAATAGAGAGAATTCAAAACCAAGTTTTAAGCTTGTGCACAAGCAAAAAAAAAAAGAGTCTAGCCTATTAAATTTAAGGGGAAAAAAAGTCTGTTTGGACCAAAGAAAGGAAACTAAAGTGCTGAAGGGGCCTTCCAGCTTCCTACCAACACAGGCAAATGCAGCAAATAATCCCTTTTATTATTTATTATTTTATTATGGGTTATGGCCAAACTAACTTTCTGACCTGAAAGGGTGGCAGAAGAAATAGTTCACATACGTACCTGTTTGCCTGTAAAACCCTGACAGATAACCTTTGTATTTTTGTTAATATACAGATTTTTCCTTGATGCTGAGTAGGAGCAGTGTCGTACTCCATTCTGTTGCACTAGAAGGAAAAAAAAGAAAAGAGATGGCAAACCATTAATCCACTGTAAGTCAAAAAAGGTCCTATCAAGTAAGTGCATATATATTTTTCCAACAGAGGCCTAGGCATCACTGCTTGAAAGGCACTTGGGCTCGTGGGGAAATGCAACTCTCCACATACTCCACTAGAACCATTTTCCAGTTAGTTCTCACAACTCTGGTCCTGAAAAAAAGAAAACACAACTACAGAAAAACAGCACAGTGCATGCTGGTATCAAAAAGAGGAGGAGAGTGACTGCATCTCTACTGAAGGGAAAGATACGTTGACATCAAATGATGAAAAAAAGCAATGTACAGCATGTTACCGTGCAAGAAAGCTTGAGATGAGGAGGAAAAAGAGGTCTTCTGGTGTAAAAAGGACGCACGCGTTGTCTGTATTCATTGCCATACGCTTTTCCAAATACCAGAGTTTTGAGGGGATCAGAACTGATTTCCTCCCTGCGAGTGTTTTAGATAAACACACCATTTTGTTCTCAGAGTGAACATGAGAGGGTACAATTCTAGTACAGAAACTGACAGCACTGTGTTACTATATAGCTTTTGGGCTCTTTTGAAACTCTTCCATTTAAAATTTGAGGGAAAAACCTGCAAGATTGAAATAAAAAATTCTAAATCATGGTCCCTTGGTTGTTCCACATATTTGCTCAGGCATGCCAGAACAAGGGAGGGATTTTTTTTTCCTCTCTCAGTTTTTCAGGGTTTTGTTTTGTTTTGTTTTTTTAAGAAAGCAAGCAAAAGTGAAAAAAGGGAGAAAAAAAATTATTCAATATCAATTGTTAATGCACAGAATTTATTGAGGTGCATTATTAATATTGTATAACAACACAATTTCTGTGGGGTAGTAAAAAGGTGCAGAAAATTTAAGACCCATATATTCACACACTTCTATCACAAAGAGCTACACAGGACTCTTCCACAAGTACTTTTGCCAACTAAATTTCAGTGATACACTGCTTTCATGCTTTACTTCTGTTCAAAAAAAAAAGTTAAAAGAAAAATACAACTATGCCAGCAGCAGCCTAGAGACATCAGTGCTATCACTAAATCTAAGGTTCTCTGTTCTTAAAAAGTGCTGACAGGACTTCAACTCCAACCAACTCCTGCTATTCTCTAAGGAGCTGTGGCAGCAACTCACCTTTAGAGCAATATAAAGTAAAATTCAACTAGATTTTAAAGAGAAATGTACAGACTAGCAGGCAGTAAACTTCGAACAACAGCGGTCAAAGGGCGTATCAGCTTATCGACCTGCAGGGTTTTAACCTAAATCACATCTTTATCCACAAACACTGTTACAAAACTTGTTCTACCAAGGAGAAATACAGAGCAGTAACAGACAAAACCTGTCTGAAGCTAAGATTTAGCCAACGGAGTTATAAGGCTGTCTGTAGGGTAGAAAAATGTTTTTGAAAGCTTAAGTTCATCAATTCTCAGTTTTGAAGAATCTATACAGGTATATTTTTCAAGGATAAGAATCTTTTGAGCATTTTCCACACTATCAAAGCACAAAAAAAAAAAAAAAAAAAAAATTCTTTA
>WHYT01015282.1:62443-74964 GCA_009806455.1 Tetrax tetrax | reverse complement strand
CTCGGCAACGGGAAGAAGACGTCGAAACCGTCGGGCAGCTCGATGGCGGTGAGGAAACGGACGTGGCCGGTGTGACCCTGCGAGAGCCCCACCAACGTGGGGGCCGCCTTGGCCGAGAGGGCGAGGGTCAGCACCACGCCGGCGCTGGTCCCGATCCACAGCAAATCCTTGCAGGCCAACAGAGCCGTGATCCGCAGGCAGGCTGCCTTGTGCTGCCGGATTATGGCGTCCGAGCCTGCCGAGCATCCCGGCCCGTCAGCGTCCCTTCCGGCCGACGTCGCTCCCAGGGGTAGCCGAGGGGGACGCGGGACGTGGGGATGGGACACCACAACCCCGTTGGCTGGTATAAGAGTGCTGCCAGATTGGGCTGCATGAATTCTGCCTGGGATTATGCAGATGCCCTGTTCCCATATGGGATTATGAAGCCATTCCACATGGGATTCTGAAGCCATCCAGTGGATTCCCTTTTACACAGTGGGATTATGCAGACACCCAAGGGTTTTCCTATTTCCATGTGGGATTATGCAGCAAGCCAGAGGCTGTCCAATTTCTGCATGGGATTATGAGATGCCCTATTGCCACATGGGATTATGAAGCCATCCCACATGGGATTATGAAGCCATCCAGGAGATTCTCTGTAATACAGTGGGATTATGCAGATGCCCAAGCATCTTCCGATTTCCACATTATGGATTATGCAGCCACCCAGGCGCTGCCCTATTACCCCTGGGATTATACAGCTGCCCCAAGGGCTGCCTCGTTTCTATGTGGGATTACGCACAAGCCCAAGGGTTTCCCTATTTCCACGTGGGATTACACAGATGCCCAGAGACTTTTCAGTTCCTATGTGGAACTACACACACGCCCATAGGCTGCCCTGTTCCCGCATGGGATTACACCACCGCCCAGGAGTTGCCTAATTTCCACATGGGATTATGCAGCTGCCATGGGGCTGCCCGATTTCTACACTGGATTATGCCCTATTCCTGCATAGAATTATGAAACCATCCAGGGGATTGGCTCTTATCCTGTGGGATTACGCTGACGCCTGGGGGTTGCCCTGTTTCTACGTGGGATTATCCATCTTTCTACATGGGATTATCCATCTTTCTACATGGGATTATCCATCTGCCTAGGGGCTGCCCTATTTCCCTGTGGGATTACGCAGCTGCCTATCAGCGAGGACAAACCCCGGTCTGGTCTCCTTCCCCAAAACTGCTCGGGATGCAGGAGAGATGAAATTTCCCAGCGCTGGATGCGGCGGGGCGTCGCATTTTTAGGGCGGACGATGGGCACGGGTACCCACTGGAGACGGCGACGGGCACCCACGGGAGGAGACGTGTCACCGGTGGGACTTACCGGCGAGCATCTTGTGGACCGGGGGGGTGATATCCGCTTCGGCCAACTGGTCGTAACTGGTGGCGTGGTACAGCCGGACCTGGGCGCTGCTCTGCAGGGCGACCCACACGCCGGTCCCCGCGCTCACCATGCAGGTGACGCTGCGCCCGCTGTCCTGTCCCACCTGGAGCGTGTGCTGCGGGTGACGGAGTCACGTCAATGCCACCGGGGATGTCACCGACCGCCCATCGCCGTCCCCTCGCCCGACCTCCCGCCGTCGCCCGCCGTACCTCTTGCGCCAACGTGGCGGTGTTGAGGACGATGACCCGGTTTTGGCAACCGCACCACAGCTTCCCCGCCACTGCCACCATCTTGGTGATGGGGCTCCCCGGCGAGCCCAGGGACAAGGACTTGGAGTTTTGAGGGTCCCAGAAGCGACCTGTGGGAGTGGTGGGAGCGGAGGGTTAAAGTCCCCCACCCAAAACCCCATCTTGACCCAGCTGATGGGATGCGGTGGCTGGAGATGCCCATCTCCAGGATGACCATCTCCACCTGGCTCCGACTTTGGGGTCTCCAGCAGCCCTGGAGGGATGTCCCTTCCCTTCCCATGGAGGCAGGGAAGCTGTCGGCACCCTGAGCGTCCCTCCCCAGGGCACTGCCAAAACCACCCACCCAACAGCCACCATTTTGGGGCCGCATTGAACGCCCCCAGCGCCCTTGGATGGCCCTCATCCGGCCTCACCTGCCTCCCGCTGGTACGCAACGAGCTCCCCATTGGCCAACGACACGAAAACTTGGTTATCCAGATACCTACAGGGAGAAAAACCCTTGGAAAACCGGTCACAAAGTCCCACTCAGCCACCCCAAACCACCTCAATGTGGACATCCCGGAGTCAAAAATCTTCTTCTGTGCTTACAAGATGCACATGACGGCAGCAGCGTGTTGCATCTTCATGCTGTTCTTCCTGTTACGGATGTTGTCCGAAGACTGGTAGACATGGATGCTGCAGAAGAAGAGCAAAACTTGAGGCTCGCGAAGGATCAGGGTCCACCCCACACATGTGTCTCCCCATCCTGGGGACGTACCAGCCATCTTCGGTGCCCAACCACATGGAGCTCTGGTGGGCTTCAGGGTCAAGGCTGAGGAGGTCCTCAAGGCTGCCCCGGGTGAAGGAGCCGCGGCTGGAGCGACGCAGGGCTCGCCCGTCCGTGGGGCTCTCGCCGTGTCGGTTTTGGCCGTAGGTGCTGGTGATGGGCATGAAGCCGGTTTCTTGCTCTTCCTCCGAGCTCGTCGTCTCTGCCGTTGCCTCCTTGCAGCTCGGGATCTCTTCATCTGTAGAGGATGAAGAGAAGGAGGAAGGAATGAGTTGGACCAGGGACCACCTGACACCCATCAAAGCCATGGGGAAGAGACCCTTGTGATGTCAAGCCCAGGGGAGGACAACCCACCAAGTTCTACTCAAAGCCACCAGCCCCACCCCAGCACCACGGGGCTGGGCTGATGCCCCCCAACATCTCTTTTCCAGAGATTTCCTTGGCTCAAAAGCCTCCAGCTGTGGAATTCCCTGAAGAACACAAGGCGGAGTGGCCAAAATGATGGAGGTGCCCGACATTTTAGCAGGGCCTGTTGTGACAGGATGAGGGGTCATGGTTTTAAACTAAAAGAAGGCAGATTCAGAGTTGATGGAAGAAATTTTTTTACGCTGAGGGTGGTGGCACACTGTCCCAGGTTGCCCAGAGAGGCGGTGGATGCCCCATCCCTGGAAACATTCCAGGCCAGGTTGGCCGGGGCTCTGAGCAACCTGATGTGGTTGGAGATGTCCCTGCTCCTTGCAAACCACCCTACGATTCTAGGATTTTGGGACAAAGAAGTGGTTTTTTTGCTAAGCAGGGACTCACTGCCGAAGCTGGAGGAGATGGTGGAGTGGCTGGCCTGGCTCTGCAGCGTCCCCGAGGGACTGGGCGAGGACTCGTCATCCGTGTCATCGCTATCGAAGGGCACCAGCTCCCTGTTGCCTCCGTCGACCGGCTCCGAGAGCTCCAGCGACGAACCCGAGATGGAGATGTGCAGGCACGGCTGTGGCCCCACATCCTCCCCCGGCGCCGGCGTCGCCTCCGAGGAAGGGCTGCCCACCGGCTCGGCACGCTCCCTGCCGTGACGTGCGGGAAGGGGGAAAAGAAGCAGCTCCAGCATCGCCCCGCGCCCCTCAGTTCCGCGGAGCCGGTGGGAATGTCCTACCTGTACACCCGCTTGAGACCGGGCACGGAGGCGATGCAGAGGATCCTGGCGGAGCAGACGGCGATGCAGGCCTCCACCGTGGGCTCCTTACGGATGCTGAGCAAACAAACCTGCCCCACGTAACCATCGCTGTTGCAAACCCAAACCTCATGAGAACTTTCCGGGCTGCCGTGACTGGGAGAAGCGCAAGAAAACTGCAAGGGAGCAAAAGACGGGATGAGTTGGCGTCTTCGGGAATGATGTGGGAGCTCTCGGCCATCTGGCAGAAGCCCACCAGGACGGAGAGAATCGCAGCTCCCGTGGGATGCTTGAACCCAGTACCTGCATCCCGCTCCGCGTCTTCATGATGGGAATGGCCTTGAGGAACTCCGGGTCCAGGCAGTTTTTGCTGGAAGCTAGGAAAATGAAATCGGAGAATGAAGAAGCGATGGAGGAAAGGGGGTCGACCGAAGTGGAGGCGTGACACTGAGCCCACCACCGTGTCCACCTCTCGGGTCTCTGGCGTTACCCAGCTTCTTCTTGGCGTCCTCAAAGGCTTGCTCAAAGTTGATCCGGGCGTCGGGGTTGGGGAACTCAAAGATGAAGGACTCGGTGCCGTCGGCTTTGGTGGCGCTGAGCTCCATCTTGTTTGGGGGGAAGGCCATGCTGAAGGACAGGGATTGCTTCTCTGCCAGCTCCCGGTGGATGGCAGCCATCAGGTCCTTGATGACGTCATCCAGGCTCTGGGGACAGGGACAACGTGTCAGCTCTCAGGGACAGGCCACCACTCACGTGCGTCATGATGCCCCCATCCATCCCTAAGCATCCTTCAGAGGTGGCCCCAACCCCATTGCAACGTTGGGGCTGGTAGCATCCGGGTCCTTTGAGGACACTCCTGGCCACCAGCCCTTCCAAAGGTTCTCCTTCCCATTGAGGACATTCTAGGTGGTCCCACCGGGAACGTGTCCAGCCAGGGGCAGCACCAGGGCCATCATCCCCATACCTGGTGGGGGAAGCTGAGGGTCTCTGACAGCTTGCTGACTTGCCCCAATGTGTTGAGGTCTTCATCCAAGCGGCAGATACTTTTCTGGATGCTCTCCCGGTTGGTGGCTTGCGAGGCACCTGTATGGGGACATGTATGCGACGTTAACCTCGTCCTCCCCAGTGCCTGGAGAGGAACCTTCTCCCCACCAGCTAGGAGTGAGTGATGTCTTGTAGGGGTGGGGTGGGAGACCCCAGCAGGCAGTGACAGACCTTTGACAATGTCCACGTCCTCCAGCGGCAGCTTCCAGAGCAGTTTGTACTTGCTGGCGGTGTCGATCACGCTGGCCGCTGTGTACCTGTGAGGTTGGAAGGTTGGAAGGGAGATGGTTGAGCTGCACCCATGTCCCCAACACCCTAAAGACGTGGGTTGATCCTGGTAGGTGCCCCCAAGCCTGGTGGTACTCACAGGCTCATGGAGCTGCGGCGAAGGGAGCCCGACTTGCGCTTCAACGTGGTGCACACCAGCAGGTCCGTGAAGAGGAAGAAGGAGCGGTCCTTCTTCCCACCCACTGCCTTCTGCGGAGGGGTGGGAGACACCAAGGGGTTAATGCCTGGCCCCCACGCCTTTGGTGCTGGGAGTGGTCCCTGCCTCAGTTTCCCCATGCACAGGGAGGCTGTGGGGGGGGACGGGCCCCTCTGCATGGGGACTTCTTGTGTCCTCACAAGGATGAAAGGGGACACAGGCGCAATGGCCATGAGGGCAAAGCCACAGGGTCCCAATCACAGGGAAGCGGCAGGGCCATGAGAATGCTAAGCATGGGCTCACCAGGACCACGCAGTCCCCATCTCCAGCCTCCCTCTCCACCCCTGGCCTGGGGCTGCTGTGGGCTCTCCTGGCCTCCTGACTGCTCCTGAACCCATCTTGTCTCTCCCCACGCACTTCGGGAATTTTATATTGTCCCCATCAATCTGTCATCAATCCTTCTATCCATCCCTTCATCCATCCATCCATCCTTTCATCCTTCTATCCATGCCTTCACCCATCCATCCATTCTTCCATCCTTCTATCCATTCCTTCATCCATCCTTCCATCCTTCTATCCATCCATCCTTCCATCCTTCTATCCATTCCTTCATCCATCCATCCATCCTTCCACCCTTCCATCCAGCCCTTCATCCATCCATCCATCCATCCATCGCTCATCCATCCCTTCATCCATCTCTCCATCCTTCCATCCTTCTATCCATCCATCCCTCCATCCATCCATCCACCTTCCATCTCTCTGCTCTTTCCATCCACCCGTCCACCCATCTGCAGTCTCCCATGGGGACACGGGCATCCCATGACCCGCCATCATTGCCTCCCACACCGCCCCATCCGGTGTGCGGCCCCTTGGCCTTGACGGTGACGAGGGACCACCCCGCTCTTACCACTTCCACGACCATCTCCTGGCGCAGGAACCTGCGGAGCGGGGCCTGGAGCTGTGGGAACAAGGAGGCTCATGAGCAGGGAGCCTCAGGGTGGAGAACCCTCCTGGGCTTTGTCCTCACCCCTGTGGCTCCCCAGCTCAGAACTGGCACCCCAGATCCTTCCCAAACCCCCAGGAGCCCATCAAGACCAAGTGATGATGGGGAAAGTAGGACTTGGAGGAGAAAACAAGTGGTCCAGCCTGGGGTGACCACTGGTCACATTTGGGGAGAAGGAAAGCCCGACCCTGTGTAAGACCGGCGTACGTACGTCCTCCATCCCTTCGATGTGGGACTCGATCTCCTGCACGATCCGGGCATTCCTCTCCACCTCCTCCGCGCTCTTCATGCCCTTGTTGATCCTCTCGGCCACTTGCTTGATGTTGCGCTGGGCATCGATGAGAAAGGGGTGGTCGGGGTGGTCCTCTGGTGTGTGCTTCAGGAGGTCCTACCATGGGAACACAGCCAGGACGTCGTTGTGGGCAAAGCCTGGGCATCGGTGACACCATGACATCCCCAAGCTAAGCACCCACTGGGATGGAAACCAGCCCTATGCAGGTAAAGTTCTGCCAAGAAATGAAGATCTGAGCTTTGGCCACCACCAGCCTGCTCTTTGCCACATCTAAAGGGGCCACCAGCTCCTGAGAGCACACCATCACCTTGCACGGACACCCAAAATTTATCTTTGAAAGTGTTCAAGGCCACGTTGGACGGGGCTTTGAGCAACCTGATCTAGTGGACGGTGTCCCTGTCCATGGCATCAGGGTTGGACTGGATGATCTTTGAAGGTCCCTTCCAACCCAAACCATTCTCTCTATGAAAGTCTGCACCATCCAGGGAGACTGACCTCAGCACGGGGAAACTGAGGCACAGAGGGGGTGGCAGCATGACCGGTCCCAAAATAGTGCTGCAATGTCCAACCTCCCAGCAGAAGGGGACTGACACCCGTAGGGACATGCTGGGGGGGACAGTCCTGAGGGTGGACAGACCCTCACGCATGCTTGAGGACACCAACTTTGTGTCAAGGGATGGGAAAAGGGACCAGGAGAGACGCCAGACCCCCTAAAAGCTCCCATTACGTGGAGGTGAGGAGAAGCCACGGTCTCACCCGCTGCCAGCACGGCACAGGTGCCCCCCTGCCTGCACCCGCTGCCCGCACCCACCTTCACCAGCAGCTCGTATCGCGGGATCCTCTGCACCGGCTTGATCATCAGGTCGGACAGCGCCTGCTTCTCCTTGTTCTCCCGCATGCTTTGCTGCAAAACACCATCAGGGGACAAAGATGGGTCCGTTAGGTGGGACGCAGCAGGGACCCACCAGCCCAAGACCCAGCGCAACACCTATTTGGGTCATGGTGACTCCTTTTTACACCATCCAGAGTGACTCTGGTTCATCCCAACCTGATGTCTTCACAATGAAACCTTCAAGAAGAAGGTGAGTGGAAAAAATCCCAGACCATAAATTATCAGTTTGCCCCATCCCACCCCACCAGCAGCCTTGCGGGTGGCTCTGGGCCTTGGCCAACATCTTCGAGGAGAGGAACCAGGACCCACCTCCAAGAACTTGATGAATGCTGGCCGGGCTTCCTTGGCGATCCTGACGGCATCCTTGGCGTTGAGGAAGTTATCGATGTAGGCAGAGTAGATGTTCACCAGCACGTCCTTGGAGAACTGGGAAGGGAAAAGAGGGGGGAAAAAAGGGAGATAGGTCCAGCATGGACCTCCTGGAAACGCCTGGGAGAAGCTACCCCAAGGGTTAATCCCGGAGGAGGGTGGGCTCAACCGCTGCCCACCCCCCTCGATTTTTCAGCCCTGACATTTCTGCTCTGGAGGCAGAAACGCTGAGCTGCAGACCCAGCCGGTCGCCGCAACACCCCGCCGTTACGTTAAGCAGACGGCGGGCCTGGAAATCGTCTCCTGCTCTCCATCTCAGGCCTGTTTGGCCTGTCCTTTAATCGCTCCCCGATCTCCTGCTCCGAAACTTCTCCTGCTGGGGCCTGCTGCCCTAGAGCAGGCACGTCTGGGTTCTCCGGGGGAAATCCACCTACCGACTGCACGAGGAGGTCGCCCACTTTCTGCTTCTCGTGCCAGTTCTGCACGCAGTCGTGGATCTGCTCCAGGAACTGCTCGTGGTGCTCCAGCAGCTCGGGGATCTGGTCGAAGATCTCGTCCACCAGCGACGGGTCACACAACAGCGAGTTCTCCGGCTGCTTCAGCGGCTTCATGTAACCCTGCGGGGAAGCAGAGACATCGGCGTCCCAGTAATTTCTTTTCCCACCACCCAACACGAATTTTTCAACCCTTGTCAATATGGAGATCGGAGGCATCCTGCAGCAAGAGGTTCCCCCGGTGAACGTTGGGTTGTGGGGCCCATCAGAGGAACCAGGCAGCGCTGGGTCCCAGTAGGTTTTGCACCCCAGCCCTCCTGGGTCCCATCCCACCCAGTGCATCCCCACGGCAGAGTGGGGAGCGGGGCAGGTCTGCATGAGGAACCTCCAAAGCACGACATCCTCTGTCCTCCAGCCCTGGGGTTGAGAAGCTCCAAACCTTTGCTGTCATGAGCCTTGGTCACCTCCATCTCTTACAGAGCCTTGACCCAGCTGGGGAATCACGGCAGCACGACCCTGGGATCCAAAAGTCGGTGAGTTCCCAGTGGGATTTAGGGTGTTTGGGACCAGGAAGGGGTGGAGGCACTGGGTCAAGCCCTGGACCACCTCACCAGCAGCATCTCTTGAGCAATAGTCAACAAGCGATGCTCAGGGTCAGTAGGAGAAGTGGGCCAAGAGTGAGTCCTCTGCAAGGCTGGGTGGGCAGCTCTGCTACGAAACCCCTTCCCCTCCACCATGGGGCAGAGCTGCGGAGGAGCAGTGCTCCCAGGAATGGGAGAGCTGGATTTGCAAGGGACGCGGGGTGATGAAGGTCTTCTCAAGCTTTGCCTCCTCCTCAGCCCAACCAGCACGGGGTGCTGGTGTCTTTCAGGATGCTGGGAGGGACCATGGAGCTGAGCGGTGAGGACAGGACCCACCTCACGCTGCTTCAGACACCTCCATCCAAGGTGCCAAGGGAGGAATCATCCCTCAAGGATGAGGTTCCTCAGACTGATGGCTGGTATCTCGTGAAGACTCGCGTTAGAAGAGCCAAATCCTGAGGCTCGTAACCAGTCTCGCCTGCCCTACTGTGGCCAACTTCTCCAGCAGGAGCTGGGCTGAGCTGTGCCATCCCACCCACTATAAAACTGGGGGAGTGAGGACCAGGTGGGGAGTGGTTTGGCTGGAAGATGATGCTTCCAGGTGGCCCTTGTCCCTGGTAGCCACCGCGCTCCATGCCACCGGGCCACATCACCGATCCAAGCACCTTGTCCCAGCTAAGACAGGGACCTGAGGGTGTCTGGAGCTTGTGACCCACCCCCAGAAATCCAGGTCCCCCTGGTTCTACCATGCCAGGACGTGTCCCACGGGCAAGAGCTGAGACATTAACGCCCTGCGTCTCCCACTCGTGTCCAGTCAGTCCCTCCAGTGGGGAACCAGTGAGCTCCAGCAAGGTTGCCCTCTCTCCAGCCAGCCTCACGTCCCACCTCAGATGAGGACACAGCCCATGGGACAGCCTCTGTCCATGCCAAGACCAGCAGGCACACCACCCGACCCCAAACCCTGTAGAGCTTTCCCCCAGAGAAGCCCCAGCGCCAAGGTCCTCTCGCCCCTCCGAGTCAACATCTGCACGAGGAGTGGCCTCCCAAGTTCTTTCCCTCCTGCAGCAACATCTGGCAGGGCGTATCTGGGTCCACCGCGGGGGCATCCTGGCAGGGGATTTCTTGGGAAAGCCAGGTGTTGGGATGATGGGCGCCCCATCTCCTCACGGACGTGACCAGCAGCTATCCTACAGGCGCCGCTTTGCATCGAGCAGAGCAGAGCTCTGATTTTTTGGTGTTTCCACCCGGAGGACCCACACCTACGCCAGCATGACCTAGCCTCCAGGGCGTTGACCACCATTAACCTTCTGAAACATCTTCATTAACATCTGAAACGTGGGGTGGACCCTCCGGCCAGGCTGCTCCCGGGGCTGGGGGGGCGGGGGGGGGGGGGGAACCAGCTCAGCAAAAAAAGGACGGAGAAAAACCCTTGGCCCATGGCTGTGGGTGACGACGCTGAGTAGAAAATGGGGGGACACAGGAACGGGGGGTGTAAAGGGTCCCCCATCAGGGATGGGGGCAACGGACCAGGAGATGGGGTGCAACACAAGGAAGAGCTTCTGTGGGGCAAGCACAGGAAGGGGCTTGGGGACATGGAACTCATCAGGTGACAACCCACCAGGAGTGTCACAGGCTTGATTTGGGGGACAGAGGTGACCCCCAAACCCCATTCTTGACACTATCACCACGCTGCTCCCACCTCCGGTCCTGCTGTCCCCAACATCCCCACTGCCACCCGTCCCCGATCCATCCCCACGCCACATCAGCGTTGGGAGAGCGCCCACGACCGGGGGTCCAACTTGGGGTCCCATCATGACATGGTTCGGGGTGCCACGTCCCCGGCCACGCCGCGTTACCTGCATCAAGGTGCGCAAGGACTCCACGTAGGACTGCTCCGTGTCCAGCAGCGTCATGATGACGTGTTTCCTCATGTCCTACCCGGGGGTGGAAAGAAAGACAAGATGAGTTTTGGGGGGTGACACGATGGAAGGGGAGCAACGTAGCGGGTGGCGGTGCCGGCGTGGGGGCTCAGCGGGGCGGCTGAACGCCGGAGAAGCCCGGCTGGCGTCCAGCTTCCCTCCGCTCCCTCTCCACCCCGATGGAGGAATCCGGGAGGATTAGGAAGTACATGACACCGAGCGTTCAGAGACGCCTGGTTTCCTCCACGGCCGCGTCAGGAGCCCGCCCTGGATCTCACAGCCCTACATGGGTCGGTCCCGACGCCCTCCGTCTCTCCGGCACGGCTCCGCTCGGAGAGGTCCCGTAGGAATTCGCCTCCCGCCCAGCACCCCGGGCACCCCAGCGCTGGGCTGTGGTCCCACAGGAAGGGGATTAATGGGGGCGGCGGGGGGCACGGGGAGGTGGTGGTGTGGGATGGTCCGTCAGCTTTGGGAGGCAGATGGGTTGGGGTCTGCCCAGTTGTGGGGTTTGGAGACCCCCCTCGCACGCAGCACCTGGGGGGATGCCCCTGCAGCTCAGCCTAGGGCCGAGATGCTCCAGAGCCCAGCGTGTGAGACACGCCAAAAATTCTGGGTGCAGAGATGGTCCAAAGGCTCCAAGTGCTGAGACACCCCAAAAGTTTTGGGTGCAGAGATGCTCCAAGGGCCCTGGCTGCAGAGACACCCCAAAAGTTTTGGGTGCAGAGACGCTCCAAGGGCCCTGGCTGCAGAGACACCCCAAAAGTTTTGGGTGCAGAGACGCTCCAAGGGCCCTGGCTGCAGAGACACCCCAAAAGTTTTGCATGTGGAGGTTGCTCCAAGGGTCTTGGGTGTAGAGATACTCAAAAAGTTTTGGGTGCAGAGATGGTCCAGAGATGCTGGGTGCTCAGCATCCCCAAAGTTCTGGGTGCAGCGATGCTCCAAGTGCCCTGGGTGCACCGGTAACCCTAAAGTTTTGCACGGTAGAGTCCCCAGAGACCCTGGGTGTGAGACACCCCAAAAGTTGTGGGTGCAGAGATGCTCCAAAGGCCCTGGGTGTGAGGCACACCCAAAATTTGGGGTGTACAGACCCTCCGCTGGCCCTGGGAAGGGAGATGCTTGGTATGGAGATGCGGCAATGGTCCCTGTTCATGGAGACCGTCCAAGGGCCCTGGGTGCTTGGGCAACCCAAGCTGTGGGTGTGAGACACCCCAAAAGCCATGGGTGCTTGGACACCCCAAAGGCCATGGGTGCTTGGACACCCCAAATGCTGCAGGTGCCCCAAAAACCCCTATGGAGAAGAAGCCTCCAAAGGTCCTGGGTGCTTGGTCACCCCAACAGCCCTGGGTGCAGAGACGTCCTACAGGGCCACCACAACATGATGGGATCAGGTTCCCCTTCCGGGCTGTTGGAGCCACCAAATTCTCGTGTCCCCCATCTCCTCATGGGACGAGCCCACATCCCCCAGCCACGCGGGGCTGTGCGTCCCCCAGTGCTCCCAGCGGTGCCACCGGTGCCACCAGTGCCACGAAGCCGTCTGCAACCACAGGAAGAAGCCTTAACCCAACCGTTGAACCCAACCGTCCTCACCAGGGTGGAGGCCACCATCCCGCCGGCGATCCTGCCCAGTGCTCGGGAACAGAGCCCTGCCTCAGTTTCCCCACTCGCCCACCACGCCGATATCGGTCTTTTCAGCCGAGAAAGGAGCAAACGGATGTCCAGAGCCAAACATGACGGTGACGGGTCAAAGCCCCCCCCCCAAGAAATCTTCCCCCCCCCTAAAAAATACAGCGACGCTGCGGTCTTCGGGGCCGCTGGCTGAGATCTCCCAGCTTTGTTACAGCCTGAAGTTTATTAACACTCTCACCACTCAATTAATTAGTTGTTAATTACTGGCTGAAGGACACCCAC
>WHYT01015282.1:47148-58738 GCA_009806455.1 Tetrax tetrax | reverse complement strand
TCCCACGTCACATCACGGCGAGGCGAGAGGTGACGCCTTCCCTGTCATGTCATTGTCACGGTGGTACCCTGGGGGGAGGGGAGCAAAAAAAGGACATTTTTGGATTCTACTGACCTGCTCTGGGTTCGGACGACCAAGGGACGAGTCCCCTCTCCGCTTACTGAGGCTCTGAGCCATCTACATCCCATCTCACCGGGGTTTTGGGCAACCAAAAAGAAAAAGAAAAGGACCAAAACCGATCCCCTACTGCTAGCGACGGCGTTTCTGCCGAGGGGTCAGGATGAAACCCTTCCAAAAAAAAAAAAAAAAAAGGGCAAGAAGAAGGATGCCAAATCAGGGCAGGCCGACGAGTCTGCTGCTACTCCAGCTAAAAAAAGCAGGAAACCATATCCCAGCTTGGAGATGCCAATCTTCCCATGCAAACAACTCCCTTCTTGTTTTTTTTGGAGAGTACCGGCGGGCTCGGGAACGGGCGGTCACAAATAGCAACTCCACATTCTCCAGCCCCAGGAACCACGTGGGGATGCTGAGGTCCCCACGTCAGGATGGTGGCTCCTCCAAAGAGGACCTGGTGGTGGCCGTCCCCCCGTTGGGATGGTGGTTTCTCTGGAGGGGACCTGGTGATGGTCACTCTCCCATTGCGATGGTCACTCCTCTGGAAGGGAGCTGGCCGTATCCTCATCCGGATGATGGCTTGTCTGGAGGGAACTTGGTGGTGGCTGTCCCCATGTCAGCATAGTGACTCCTCCAGGAGGGACCTGGTGGTGGCAATCCCCATGTCAGGATGGTGGCTTCTCTAGAGGGGACCTGGTGGTGGTTGTCCCCTCGTCAGGATGGTGGCTTCTCTGGAGAGAACCTGGTAGTGGCTGTTCCCCTGTTGAGATGGTGCCTTCTCTGGAGGGGACCTGGCGGTGGTCATCCTCAAGTTGGGATGGTGGCTCCTGGTGGTGGCCACCACCGCAGATGTCCTGTCCCCAGAACTTCCCTGCAGAAGTGTCCTAGTGGGGTTCGTTGGTGTCTTGGATGTCACCGGTGGGGTGGAAAGTGGTGGCGGCCATCCCCTGGTTCCCAAAAAGGGACACACCCAGGGACTCTGGGATATCGCAGGACATGGGGGTCACACAAGCCCAACGTGTTCCTGTCATCAACCCTTCTACTCCTCAGATTAAAGAGATTCAACTTAAAATAATCGGTATAAGGCACAGAGGGACATGCAGCTTGGGGACAACCCCCACTGGCAACCAGAAACAATGGTCACAGAGCAACTGGTCCCACTGCAGGCAGGGACTGGGCAGGCTCGGACCAGCCCCCTGTCCCCCGGAAGGCCAGCAGCTCCGACGGGAGTTTGGATGAAGCGTGAGTTACTGGAATTTTTTTTACCCAGATGCTGATTTTTGTTCTCGCTCCCATTGGTCAGGCCGCAGTTCCCAAAGACCCAAAAGCAAACATGCTATTTTTAGAGAAGAGTTCATTTACTGGAGCCATTCCCTTTGAAATTCCTCACCCATCCTCTCCATGGAAACCGAGGGAGCCCGGAGAAACAGCCCCACCGGGACCAACCATCAGAGCTTTAAAAAGAGCCACGTTGAGGGAGACGGGGTGGAAGTGGCTGATTTTTCTTCTCTGGACACATCCTGGTCTGGAAACACCATGGTGGAAATCACAATGTATTTGGTTTCGTGCCCAAAGCTGGGCTTGATGCCTTCAGGAGGATATGTCCTGGAAGATGGACCATGCCTGCTCTGAAAATCATGCCTGAATGGCTAGTGGGGCCTGTTGTTTTGGATGGGTGGTGGGGATGGGTGGAGGTGGATAGGTGGAGGCGGATGGCTGGATGGGTGGGTGAAGATGGATGGAGGTGGGAGGAGATGGATGGAGATGGGAGGAGATGAATGGAGATGGGAAGAGATGGATGGAGATGGAAGGAGATGGATGAAGAGTGATGGAGCTGGATGGAGATGGGAGGAGATGGATGAAGAGGGATGGAGATGGATGGAGATGGCAGGAGATGGATGGAGATGGATGGAGAAGGGAGGAGATGGGAGGAGACAATGGAGATGGGAGGATATGGATGGAGAGGGATGGAGGTGGGAGGAGATGGATGGAGATGGATAGAGAAGGGAGGAGATGGATGGAGATGGGAGGAGATGGATGGATGGACGGACAGATGGATGCATGGAGATGGAGGGGTGGAGAGGGATGGAGATGGATGAAGATGGGAAGAGATGGAGATGGGAGGAGATGGATGGAGATGGGAGGAAATGGGAGGAGACAGATGGAAATGGGAGGAGATGGGTGGAGAGGAATGGAGATGGGTGGATGGAGGTGGATGGGTGGAGGGACATTGGTGGCTAGAGATGGATGGATGGATGTACGGATGGAAGGGAGGAAGGAAGGAAGGGAGGAAGAGAGTGTCTTCCCCTGCTTTCCAGGGGAAAGCCCTGGGAGAAGGGGAAGAAACTTCACAGACCAAACCCCAGCGCTGCCCTACCGCATCTTCCCTCCTGCAACAGCACCACCTTCTCCCCCCTGAATTTAGGAGAAACCCCTGCTGCAGCTCCCAGGCTGCGGGAACTGCCCCATCAGGACCTGCCCGCGCCAGACAGGCGACAGAGCTCAGCGACAAAGCCACAGCCACCTCTCCAGTCCCTCCCGTCACATCGGGATCGGCATCCATGGGAAACCTCCCGCTTGGGAAATATCCCTGGGAACGGCTCTCCATCCCATAACCCTTGCAGGAACGGACTAACGCCGCGGCAACGAGACCGGGAAGCTCTGAGCTTCCATCCCAGCTGAGTTTGGCAGGAGGGTACCAACGCGCGCATCTCGGAGATGCCGTCCTGCAAGAGGCAGGCTGCCGGGAAACGCAGAGCAGCTTGTGCAACGCACACGGCGTGAGGGTGCAGCCCTGCACCATCCCCGCGCATCGCTGCGTGTCTGCTGCGGCAGCACCCACGTCTCCGTGCGCCGCTGTGCGCTGAGCGCCCCAGATCTATCCTTGCACCCCTGCGTGTGTGCACCCCAGCACTAGGTACCTTCCTATGCACCCTCGCATGGGCACCCCTGCAGCAAGGATCTCCTCGTGCATGCCAGTGCTGCAGACCTCCCTGTACAGGGATGCACATGACAGCAGCACCAGGGATCTCCCTGCGTCCCCTCGCACCAGGACCCTGGCACCCCTGCATGGGCATCCCTGGACCAGGGACTTTTCCATGCACCCCTGCACCAGGAACCTCTCCGTACACCTCTGCACGTGCACCCCTGCACCAGGGATCTCCCCGTGCACCCCTGCATGTGCACCCTTGCACCAGTACCCTGGCACTGGGACATCCCCCTGCACCGCTGCACGTGCACACCAGCACCAGGGACCTCCTCACACACCCCTGCACGCGCACCCTCGCACTAGGGACCTCTCCACGCACCCCTGCATGGGCACCCCTGGCCCAGGGACTTCCCCGTGCACCCTTGCACGTGCACCCCGGCACCCGCGCAGGACCAGGGGTGTCTCCGCAGGCTGGAAGCGAAGCTCGCGCCGAATCCGTCCCAGCCTCCCACCCTCACCGCAGCCCCGGCGTCCCGCCAAGAGCCTGACCTTTGGGCCAGATGGCCACGGGCCAAGGCCAGTCCCCGGCCGCGAGCTCAGCCCAGCGCTAACCCTCTCGCTCCAGGGCCAGATCCTGCCCCACGGTCACGGTCGCAGGGCCACCCTCTGCCCGTGGGGTGCTACCCTGGAGTGTTCAGGCTCAAAGGGGACCAGACATCATCTGTGTCGCCCAAGGGCGTTCAAAATCCTGGCACTGGGGAAGGGAAGGGGCAAAAATGGGCAGAATTCCAGAGATTTGGGCTGGTTCACCCCCCAAGGTGTGTTGCTCGGCCCCGTGCCGGTGCTCCCAGCGTCGGTCCGTGCTGCTGACAGGTCGCATCACCCGCAGGTCCCCCCGACGCCAGCCAGCTCCTCCTCGCTCCATCCCACCTCCAACCTCCCTCCGAAGGGCAGCGGGGGCCGCCTGAGTGACTCAGTTTCCCCCCTCCCAGTTTCACCGAGCGCGGCGGAGCCAGGGGAGTAAAAACCAGGCAAAGCATCGGCGCAGGCACCGGGAGAGGAAAGCCAGGATTTACCCGTCCCCATCCTACCCCCGCCATGGCTTTAATTATAGATTTCCAGTAACGCCAAAAAATGAGAAAACTCCCAGCCATGGCCCAAAACCTGGTTTCTGTGGAGATTTAAGGAAAGGGAACGGGAGGATAAATAGGTCCAAAGATGCCAAACGTTGGCCCGCGCGCGGATCCAGCCCCCGAGCTGTCCCCAAAGCGAGGACGAGCTTCTGGAGGACGAACCACGAGCTCGGAGGGAGGACGCACGGGAGGGGTTTTACGCAAGCGTCCCTGGGAACGTGACCCTGATGTTTCCCCTCCGGGAATCCCTCTCCACCCCCGATGATTTTTTTCGGGGTGCGGCTGCCCCGCTCGGGGAGCGGCAGGTGGGGAAGGCAGCGGCTGGGGCGCTGGGGGGGCCACGTTCCCACGACTCCTCCGCTCCCGCGAGGTGCTATATTTAAATCAATATTTTCCCCTTTAATCCGAAGCGCTGCTAAGTCAACAAACAGAGTGTGGCAGTGAACATACCTAATTTTCCACCCTGGCCTGGATGCAGCCACAGGGAAAAGAAAGATGCAAGGGGTTGCCAGCCTGGCATCCCGCTCATTCCTTCACTGGGATCCCAAATCCACCCCAAATCCACCCCAAATCTGCCTTTGCTCCGTGCCACGCTGCTGCACACGCATGTGCATGGGTGTGCGCTCGTGTCCTGCCCATCCCAGCAGCTCATGGGATGCTGGAGGCAGAAAAACTTCTCTGTCTTGAGTTTTGGGGGTTGTTTTTGTTTTTTTTTCTTCCTTTCTTGAAATCATCCTTTCTTCCCGCGGCCCCCGCGCCGTGCGCCGGAGCGGGACGTGCTGCTAACGTCTCCTGGGGAATTAAAAAGTCTCGTGGCCGGCATCAGACACAGGGTGAAGGAGCTCTTCTGCACCCAGGACGGCTTGGCCGGCTCTGGTCCCACAGAGGATCGCTGGAAAGCGCCCAGGACAAACAGTCCTGCGGCTGAGGGAGAACAGCACGTTACCTCTTCCAGCCGGGACACGTCGGGTGGTCGGATCCAGCAAAATGCCGGCACGGCAGCGCTTACCTCCATCAAAGCCGCCCCCAAACCATGGGGGCTGGGAAAATATATTGGGGGACGACGCTACAGGGATGCTGGTGCCCAAAAGAATATTTGGGGGGAATGATGCTGCAGGGATGCTGGACCCCAAAAGAATATTTTGGGGGAATGATGCTGCAGGGATGCTGGACCCCAAAATGATATTTTGGAGGAATGATGCTGCAGGGATGCTGGTCCCCAAAAGAATATTTGGGGGGAATGATGCTGCAGGGATGCTGGACTCCAAAAGACTTGGGAACCCCATTATTAATCCCTTCCCAGCATCATCTGCTGGAGATGGACACTGGGATGGACGGACCATCACCGTGATGCGGGACGGATGCCGCGACGCCCCGAAAACCCCACGCAGCGATGACCACTTCCCCGAGCAGATGACTGACCTCGCAACGCCAGCCCTTTCCATGGAGTTAGGGAGGGAGGAAAAAAAAAATAAATAAATGAAAAATAAAGCTTATTTCTTCGCCGTTGGTCGGGGAGCACGTAAATCTCCGCTCCCAGCCAGCCGTCCCGGTGCCAAGTTATATCCGGTCCTCGATGCTCTCGCCTATAATTAAAGCAACTCCCTTGCAGGGCTCGGTCCCCCTCCGCCCCCCCAGCCCCAGCTGGTGCCATCTGAAATAAAACATCCCAGCTCCACTATATAATAAATCAAAAAGAGAAATAAAAAAAAAAAAATAAAAATCCTGGTTTCAGTTATGTTATGGCTGCAGCACAAAGACATTCAAAGGCAGGAGAGAGATTTGAAGATACAGCTGCGGCGTTGCCCTTAAAAGGGAAAATTCGCACCCTTGGCACCGAGGCCGGCGGGTTCAAGCAAGGTGAGGAGCAGCATCCCCGGGGTCCGGCCCTGGGAGGTGGTCCATGTCCCCACGGCGATGCTCGGCCAAACTGGGCTCCCAATCGCCAAGCCCGGTGCTGGAGTTGGCAAAAATCCACCCAAAATAATCTCAAAGCAACTGGGGGTGGGAGGGTCAGCAGAGCATCCCTGATACTGGGACCATCATGGGGCGAGCACCATCCCTGGAGCACCACGTGGAGCTTCCCGAAAAATAAATCTCTCTTTATAAATGATGAATAAAAGCCATATATTATGTAAACTTAAAACATTAATAATTTAGTAGGAGACATTTCTTTATAAAGAAAACACTGCTGGGTGCAGTGCCTCACGTCAGGGACCTGCTGACGTCCCTGAGGTGCCACCAGCCGTAGCCCCGGGAGGTTCCTCGTTACCCTGCTTAATTATAATTATAACGCTTGGTGCTCCAATAACACTTGTCACCCTGAGACAAGAGAGATGACAAGCCCCTCGCTCTAAACTGGTACATGGGGCAAAAAAAGCTGCAAAATTCACCCAAAACTATTCCTAAGGATATTTTATGCCGGAGCCAAGAGCTCCCCACTCTAGGCCACCAATGGCTGTTCTTTGGCAACGGGGACAACAGCTGGAGAAGGAGCAGGATGGGGAGCAGAGGTCCCCAGGAGAATATCTTGGGGGAACGATGCTGCAGGGATGCTGGACACCAGGAGAACATCTTGGGGAAAAGATGCTGTGGGAATGCTGGACCCCAAGAGAATATCTTAGGGAGAATGATACTGTGGGGATGCTGGACACCAGGAGAACATCTTGGGGAATGATGCCAGAGGGATGGCAGACCCCAAGAGAATATCTTGGGAGACATGATGCTGTAGGGAAGCTGGACACCAGGAGAATATCTTGGGGGAAAGATGCTGTGGGAATGCTGGACCCCAAGTGAATATCTCGTGGGGGATGATGCTGCAGGGGTGACTGACCCTAGAGAATATTTTAGGGGCATGATGCTGTAGGGATGTTTGACCCCAAGAGAATATCCTGGAGGGTGGGATGATGCTGCAGGGGTGCCAGACCCCAGGAGAACATCTTGGGGGAATTATGCTGTGGGGATATTGGACCCCGAGAAAGTATTGTGGGGGAATGATGCTGCAGGGTGCTGGATCCCAGGAGAACATCTGGGGGGAGTGTTGACGCTGCAAGGATGACCAACCCCAAGGGAATATCTCTGTGGGATGATGCTGTAGGGATGCTGGACACCAGAACATCTTGAGGGAATGAGGCTATGGGAATGCTGGATCCCAAGAGAACATCTTGAGGGGATGATGATGCAGAGGCGATAGACCCCAAGAGAAATTTGGGGGGGATGATGCTGCAGGAATACTGGATACTAGGAGAACATCTTGGGAGGAGGATGATGCTGCAGGGATGACCAACCTCAAGAGAATATATTAGGGGCCTGATGCTGTAGGGATGCTGGACACCAGGAGAACACCTTGGGAGATTAATGCCGCAGGGATCTGGATTTCGAGTGCATGCAAAGGAAACCCCCCTGCTCCGCGCAGCTCCACCCCGGCCAGCAAGGGTTACACCGCCGGGCTCGGCCCCAGGGACTTCACGCTTGGCTGCAGGCGGCTGTTGGAAGGGAACGGTCCAGCCCGTCCTCTTAAATCGGCATCAAAGCGGGGCGAGAGAGCCCTGCCAGCCCCGTTCCCGCAAGCTCTCAGCTCGGCCCCCACGGGAATGGGTATTTCTGGGCTTCGCCCAGAGCTATTAAAAGCCCCGTGGGTGCCGGCGCTGCTGCGCCGCAGGAGGAGGTGGCGCTTTCAAGAGCTCCCCAGTACAAATAACCGGACAGATGGGAACCCAAGTCCATCTTCAAACAACAACTGAGGGGCCGGCGATATCGAAAACCCACCCTGGGAAAGACCCCAAAGCACACGGCCGCGCTTCGGGACAAGCAAACCGCCTTTGCGTCCCCCCACGCAGCGCTTACTCTTCCACGGACAGGATAAAACTTTACCCATCGATAAAATATTCAGTGCACACACAAGAATATTTTTCTCACTTTTTCCCACGTTGCCGGCATGGCAAAGGCCACCATCCCAGGTGGAGGGATGGCGAGTTTTTGGGGAGGAATATGCCAATTTGCTCAATAAGGGGTATGACACGGGGAATTCCAAGCACAAGGACCATTTAAGCCTTCCCCACCAAGGAAAAGACAATTTTCGGTTCAGCATCTCAGGGCTGGCCAAGAACACACACCCGTTAAGCAGGACCTGGAGATGCCATATATAAATATAGCATATAATTTCTATACATAAAAAATAATTTTCCACCAAAATTTGGTGCTACCTAACCCGAAAGCTGCTTCTTCCCACCCCAAAATCATATTTTTATTGGGGGAGTTGATCCTACAAACAAGAGCTCATCCCTTTGCAACCACCGGAAAGGGATGGGAAGGCTCTTGGCCATCCGGCAGCACATCCGTGGGTGGGAATTTGTCCCCAATGAGGGACATGCCACCTCAAAGCCGCCAGAGCTTTGGAGGGGTCATGTACCCCGAGAAACAAAGGCGTTTTTAGGATGGATGGGCACTTACCACCTGCGGCTTGGTCCTGGGGCCGTGTTCGTCGGGCGGTCGCGGGCACCGGGGTAGCCGAGGCGGTGGGGCGGTGGGCGGAGAGCGGGGTCCATCCCCAGGACCGGGGGATGTGTCACCTGAGTTGAGGGCCAGCATGTACCGCTTGGTGACATCCTCCAGCGAAGGGGGTTGGAGGGTCGGGAAGGATTTGCCGGGTGAGCGGTTGGCAGCTGGCGTAGGGAGGTGGCTGTGGTGGCCGGAGGGGATGAGTGGCTCGGAGACGGTGATGGGGACAAAGGTGGCGGGCTCGCTGGTGTGACGGACATGCTTGGTGGCCGGGCGGCTCTTGGTGAGGACGGTAGGTGCTGGCGGCGGTTGGTTTTCCTGATGGGCTGCGCGGTTGGAGCGCTTCTTGGAGCTGCGCCGGGCGATGCGAGGGGACAAAACATCAGCCAACTTGGGGTCAAAGCCATAGCCGCGGCCGGTGCCCGGCGCTGCTGGTTGTGCCGAGAGGATGGGCTCGCTGCTGGATGGTGGGATGCTGGGCTCCAGCTCGCTGATGGCTTCACCGGGGCCTTCGAAAGCGCCGGCTGGCAGCTCACCACGACGGCTGGGATCGCTCAACGACTTCTTCTTGATGGTCTTGCCGTTGCCCTTCTCATCAACGAGCTTAGCCATGGCGCCGGGCTGGCTGACGATGGTTCGGATGAGGCTGCTGTAGTCCCGCGGCCCGTCGCTGCCGAGCGACAGGTCGCTGCTGGCGCTGCCCGCGCTGCCCGCCATGGCGGCGGGTTGGGGGATGCCCGCCTTGGCGCTCAGCGAGCCCAGGAGGTTGCTGTCGACGGAGAAATTCTTCGCCTCCTCCGCCACCGAGCATCTCCGGTGGGGCATGGGGTCACTCAGGGAGCGGTAGGGCTCAGTGCCACTTTCGCTGCCCCCCTCCATCCCATTGGTACCCGCCGAGGGGAACTTACGGCGGCGGCGCAAGCTGCCGGGGGTGCTCGGTGTCTCGGATTTGCCAGCTGAGACGTCTTCAACCGCTGCTGCCGGGTGAGCGGGCAGTGGCGTTTCGGTGTCACCGGCTGCTGGCCCAGCGTTGGGCAGCGTCCAGGTGTCCGCGGCTTCATGCA
Organism: Tetrax tetrax; assembly: GCA_009806455.1. NCBI lineage: Eukaryota > Metazoa > Chordata > Aves > Otidiformes > Otididae > Tetrax > Tetrax tetrax. The sequence continues at coordinate 48,998 of WHYT01015282.1, read as the reverse complement.
GGTCTTGGAAGGGCATCCCCACGGGCTCCGGTTCCGTGACGATGCCCTCATCCGTCACGCTTGACTCGTGACCCGATAGCTCCTCCACGGATTTCCTGCGAGCGAGGTTCTCCTCTGACTCCACTTCCTTCAAACACCGCGTGCTCTCTGTCCGTCCCCGAAGGGTCACGTCCGTCGTCCCTGTCGGTGCCACCACCTCGGCGCCCTCCACACCTCCGCTGTCCTTCTGCTCGGCCGCGAAGCCGTAGTCCTGCTGGGAACCCATCCTGTTGATATTCTCAAAGACCTGCCTCGCCTCCTGGATGTACTGGTCCTGGATGACCATGGGGAGAGGAGCATCCTCATCCCCCCGCCGTCCCCCATCCGAAGCCACGTGGTCCTGACTGTCAGCGGTGGCCAGGAGGAGCTCGGAGGAGCTCTGCTTCATGGTGCTCTGTAGGAAAAGCCGCCGTGTCCCCGATTTTTCGGAGCAGGTGAAGGACTTGGCGCGACGCAAAGTAGCCGTCAGGTCCTTGAGTGTTGGCCGCTCGCCCGGTGCCCAGCGGCTGGGGGACTGAGCGGTACCGTGGCTGCCCGAGGAGGGGTTGGCGATGCCGGAGAAGCCGTCAGAGCCTGCATCAAGGCCGATCCTGACCCCTTTCTTCTTCACTTTCAGCTCTGAGAGGTCTGATTTGAGGAAACTGAGGAGCGTCAGGGTCTCGGTGGCGATGTCAGGGTTGGACAAGGACTTGCGGTGCTTGGCTCGCTCCGCATCCAGCCCAGGCTGGTGCAGGCTCTCACTCCCAAAGTCCGGTTTTGCCTTGGCCGTGCCCTGCGGCAGCTTGGGACGGACGCGGACCGCCGGCTGTCCCCAAGCCAGGCCATCGCTCGTCCCGAAACTGGGTGATCGATAGACGCCGTAACCCGCCTGGAGAGTTCGTCCTTGGTTGGGCCAACAGATCCCAAACTGTTCCTCCTCCTTCAGCGTCTCCGTGCTGGAATAACGACTGCTGCTCCGCGATCCGCTGGGGCTGCCAAAGGGCAGGATGTTCACCTTGGAGACACGGGCCACCACGGGCAAGGGATGCCGGGGGACCACCCTCCCGCAGCCTTCAGCCTCGACATCGCCGCCATCCGTCGGGCTCTCCCAACCACCACTCTCCTTCTTCTTCTTCCGGGCGACGCGGTGACGGTGGGCGCCGGTTTGCCCTTCGCCTTCGCTGCCTGACGAAGCGCGGGGAGAGGGAGACGCCGCCGTTTCATCTTCGCCGTTGGAACGGGGTGACGGGGAGGAGGAGGGTGGTTGCGGTCGAGCCGAGTTATGCCAGGAATGCGGGCCGGGCTCCGGCGGAACTCTGAAGGGAGAACGGAGAGCCGGATGCGGGACACGGCTGCGGGGCGGCGGCGGCGGCGGCGGAGCTCCCCGATCGTTCCCGTTCCTATTCCCCGTTTGGTTTCCCATTCCGATCCCATTCCCTTTTCCATTCCCGCTTCCAACTGGGGGTTGCCGGTAGCTTTCGCCGAAGAGTTTCCGCATCGCCGGGACGCTGGGCCAACGCGGCGGCTCCGCGTTTAAACCCGGGCCCGGCGACGACGACGACGACGGCGACGACGATGAGGGTGGAAGAACCGGAGACGGTGATTGAACCCCGGCATGAACCGGGCCCGTCGGCTCGGTAAAACGAAGGGAAAGCTGCCGTACCGATGGGGCCAGGCTGCTAAAAACCCGGCCCGGTTGTTGCTCCGCGATCGACGCTGAAACTTTCCTCCCCGGGAAGAAGGAGGAGGAGGAGGAGGAGGAGGAGGAGGAGGAAGGCGGGGAGGAGGCGGGCAGCAGCCACCGACCCGCCGCTACCCCCCGACCGCTGCCC
>WHYT01015282.1:30407-47128 GCA_009806455.1 Tetrax tetrax | reverse complement strand
CCCCCACCCCATCCTTCATTCCTTCCCTCTGCTTCCTCCCAGGTTTGGGTTTGGTTTTTTTGTTTGGGTTTTTTTTTTAGGGGACTTTTGGGGATTTTTTTTTTTTAGGGGAAAACAGGCTAAGTAAGCAAAAATTTGGGTGCCACCAACAGATCCTTTCCTTCCACTGTGGATTTCTGCATTTGCAACTGAAGAAAACTGAAGAGAGACTTTTGACAAGCACATGTAGTGATAGGATGAGAGGTAATAGTTTAAACTGGAATAGGGTGGATTTACATCAGATATTGGGAAGAAATTCTTCACTGTGAGGGTGGTGGAACCCTGTCCCAGGTTGCCCAGAGAGGCGGTGGATGCCCCATCCCTGGAAACATTCCAGGCCAGGTTGGACGGGGCTCTGAGCAACCTGATGTGGTTGGAGATGTCCCTGCTCCTGGCAGGGGGGTTGGACTGGGTGGCCTTTGAAGGTCCCTTCCCACCCAAACCATTCCATGATTCCGTGATTCATCTCCCAGAAGGCAGAACACCTTGTTCCCAACTTGCGAAGAGCTTCAGCGACACACCGCCCCACCAACAGACTTTCTCGGGGTTTTTTAACATTGCTTGTCAACGCTTGCTATTTGCAGCTCGTACCCCCCTTTTCCCCCAAGACAACGGATTTATCTCTGGGGATGTGAAAAAATGGAGGTGGCTGAAGGGTGGTTGCTGGGTGAGCTGGATGGGACTGGAGAGGTGTCCTGGCCACGCGAAGGACATTGCTGGCTCTGTCCCAGGGGCACAAAAAACCTGGTGGTGGTTAAAAAAAAATCCAATGCCCTCCATAAATGCATTTTTTCAGGATGTAAAAAAAAGCCTTCGGAGATGCTGTGAGACACACCACCCCAGCAGATATTCCTTTCTCAGCTCTTTCCTCCCTCCCTCCACCCTCCTCCCTGGTTCCCTCGGGGCTGGGTGTCTCCTGGTCATAAGGACGATGTCCCCATGATGTCCCCATGGTCACCTGGTGTTAGAGATGGGATTTTTGGGAAGAGCTGTGCCTTTCGGCCGCTCTTGCTGCCATAGGAGCTGGTCCTCAGGCTACCGGTGTTGAGCAGCTTGCAAGAGGAGATGTTTTGAAGCACCCACCTCATCACTAAGGCACCCTGTTGTGCCCATCATCATGGCTTTGGGGCCTGGTGGTACCACGGGAACCACTGACAAGGTCCCAGGACATGGTCAGATGCAAAGCGCAAAAATTAGTGAGCTCCACATGCCTCCTAATCTTAAAAGCCTCCAAATTTGTGATTCCACCACCAAGGACCTCACCCAGGTGTCCTGAGGCCACTGGATGTCGTCGCCTCAGCCCACATTGTCCCTGCAGCCACCACCAGACTTTCTGGGAGCTGCTTATTTTTTCCCCCTCAAAGCTTTTTTTTGTGGTTAAATTTTGGCCCGTCACCTCATCCCACGGGCGCTCTTCAGACGTGGGACGGTGGTTGAAGCAGGGCTCCTCCATCCCTCCCTGCAGCCGACTGGGCACCTGTAGACCCAGCTGGATTTCTCCAAATCTGAATATTTTGCGCCCTCTCCTGGGTCTGGATGGTGTGGCCTGGCATCTCCCACCTTCTGTGGCCTGTCACCTCCCTTCTGTCTGGGAAGAGTTGGGGACACCATGCTGAGGTTGTTCCACCAGCCATCACTCTTGCAGCCCCCCGACATTTTGCCCTTCCATTGCAGGACCCCAAAAATACATGGAGGAGATTTTGGCACGGATGAGCTCCAGCCAAGAGAAACTCTGGGGCTGGTTCTGCTTCCTCCGTTGCTTTCTGTGCTCCAAGTCAAAGCTGTGGGCACCACGCATGGTCCTCTCCACCAAGACACAGCCACCACTCCTATAAAACCAGGTGGCTTGAGCTAGCACCGTTGCCGGATCCCTCTCCATTTCAGCCCACTGTGATGCTGAGATCTTCAAGCATCATCCAAGAACCAATGACCACCCTACGCACCTTCCTCATCCTCGCAACAGCAAGGAACCCCATTGGGACCACCGGCTTGGGATGCTGGCAGGGTCCTTGGGTGGCCAGCTACTGGAGGAAGACGACCGCGCGCTTGTGGGGAGCAAGTTGGGAGGAAGTCGCGCGCAGGAGAAATGCTCAGCTCCAGAGGATGGAAGCAAATTAATTAAATCAACTTAGATGTGATTATTACAAGTAGACAACCTGCGAGAAATGCAGTGAAATTTTTAGGTATCTGTGTACATGTCCACCTGAAAAAGGGCGGGAGGTTTATTCTATAGATCCTATATGTTCAAGAAGACTCGCAGAGCGATCAGTGGTACGTCCACCCTGCGCCGCCTAAACGAATCCCTCCTTGCTGGAGGCTACGGGGAGCCAAGCTCAAGCCCCGACCTGTGGGGTGTGGTGGCGGTGGAGAGACCAAGCCTACGGTGGGACGTGCAGTAACGCGGCCGAGGACATCGAGTAGCTCGGTGTGGCGTGGGTTTCCTGACTCCTGGCATCGTGTCCTGGCGTGCCGGCTCTGATTTTGATGAATCCTGGTTAGAAGGTGACAGCAGGGTCCCCAGGTAGATGAAAACACTGCTGGCTTGCATCTAACCCAGCCCATGGCCATTGCTTGGGTGGGAAGTCCAGCATGGGTGTCCTAGTTGCCGTTATGTCCCCTTCCCAGCTCCCAGTCTGGTCAAGGGTGCTCTCCCACCATTTTGCAGCACCAGTGGTAACAGTAGGCCCATGTCTCTTACTGGTCTGGCCCTATTCTAGGGACCTGGGGATAGAGACGTCCCAGTATTACCACTAAAAATGTCCATGACATTGATCTTGAGCTGGAGAACCACACAACCCCATGTTCCCCAGACAGGTTTGAGCTGAACCAAACCCTCCCCAGCCCTCTCATGGCCCCATCAGGGAAACTTTAAATGAGAAGGGGGACAAATTGCCTCCCAGCAGCTCGCCCTGAGCCAGAGACCATGTTGTCCACAGTCCCACTGTGTTGTCCATGGTCCCACCAGTGGTTTTTATTGCATCAGTGGCTGGGCCATCGCAACTGAGCCAGGGAGGGGACACTGGATCTGCGCTGTGGTGGGGTTAATACTGCACCGCTGCAGGCTAGAGATGGGATGAAAGTGCTGAAAGCTTGGGACATGCTGTCCTCCTGTCCTCCAGCACATCCCCAGCTGAAGCCATCTCCGCTCTGTGGAGCTTAAAGCCAAAATTGCTCCATGTCTGGTCCCGGTGACACCGAGGTGGCCCTCATCCTCACCTAGGAGCCGTAGGCAATGCAATGGTCATGTCGCCACTTGGAGCTCATCTTGTCAAGGAGGTAACGGGTGCTCTCCCGAAACTTGCGTTGGGTGAAGTAGAAGAGGATGGGGTCAAGGACGCTGTTCATGCTGGCAAAGGGGCGCGTGCACTTGTAGGCAATGGCAAACATCTGCAGAGTTGGGCAGGGCACGCCGGGCGAGGAACGGACAATCAGGTAGATGGTCTTGGTGAGGTGGAAGGGGAAGAAGCTGATGGAGAAGACGATGACCACGATGATGATCATACGCACGGCTTTGTCCTTCTTCTTGTGCACTGCCAAGCCGATCAGCTCATCCTTCTGGCACAGGATCCGGGCCATGCTGCAGTAGCAGGCGAGGATGGCCACGAAGGGCAGCAGGAAGCCGGTGATGGTGAGGGTGATGCCGTACGGGAAGTAGGCAGCAGAGCGATCCGGTGGGCTCAGGTCGTAGCAAACGGTGCGGTTCCTTTGGGTGCCAGTGGAAGCGAAGAGGAAGGTGGGCAGGCACTGGGCGATGACGATGAACCAAACCGCAGCGCACACCAGCCACGTCAGCTTCTTTCCCTTCTTCTTGTGCCACGAGGCCAAGGGGTGGCAGATGCCCAGGTACCGCTGGACGCTGATGCAGGTGAGGAAGAGGATGCTGCCATGTAGATTGGTGTAAAACTGGAAGCGGACGAATTTGCAGGTGAAGTCCCCAAAAGGCCAATAATCCTTCTGGGTGTAGTTGTAGATGAGGAGTGGGAGGGAGCAGACGTAGAGCAGATCGGCCGTGGCCAGGTTCAGCATGTAGATCATGGTGCGGCTGAGCACCTTACGGGCCACCCAGATCTGCCCAATGACCACGGCGTTCAAGGGCAACCCCACCATGAACACCACCGAGTAGACCAGGGGCAGCAGAACCTGCTTGAACTCCTCGTGGAAGGTGCACGAGTTCCTCCCGGGCCCCATGGGGGCTGTCGAGTTGGCCATGGTGGCGGTCCCCACTGCTGGTTTCCTCTCTGCTGGTGCGGCCCCTCAGCAGCACCTGTGAATGACAAAGGGGACAGTTGGTGGCTCGGCCACGTGGTGCCACATCCACCCTAGCAGGATGAACGTGGAATGGTGTGTTCAACCCCATAGCCCTGTCCTTCTGGGCTGGGGCAACCATCCGTATCTATACAGGCTGGGGGATGAAGGGATGGAGAGCAGCCCTGAGGAGAAGGACTGGGGGTGCTGGTGGGCGAGAAGCTCACCACGAGCCGGCAACGTGCGCTGCCAGCCCAGAACCCAACGGCACCCTGGGCTGCATCCCCAGCAGCGTGGGCAGCAGGGCGAGGGAGGGGATTCTGCCCCTCTGCCCCGCTCTGCTGAGACCCCCCTGCAGCGCTGCGTCCAGCTCTGGAGCCCCCAACAGCAGAAGGCCGTGGAGCTGTTGGAGAGGGCCCAGAGGAGGCCACGCAGATGCTGAGAGGGCTGGAGCAGCTCTGCTGTGAGGCCAGGCTGGGAGAGCTGGGGCTGTTCAGCCTGGAGAAGAGGAGGCTGCGGGGAGAGCTGAGAGCGGCTCCCAGTGCCCAAAGGGGGCTGCAGGGAAGGTGGGGAGAGACTCTTCAGCAGGGCCTGCTGGGACAGGACGAGGGGTCATGGTCTCAAAACAGAGGGATATAGATTAAGATTAGATATTAGGAAGAATTTTTTATGCTGAGGGTGGTGGCACACTGTCCCAGGTTGCCCAGAGAGGCGGTGGATGCCCCATCCCTGGAAACATTCCAGGGCAGGTTGGCCGGGGCTCTGAGCAACCTGATGTGGTTGGAGATGTCCCTGCTCCTGGCAGGGGGGTTGGACTGGGTGGGCTTGGAAGGTCCCTTCCCACCCAAACCCTTCTGTGTTTCTAAACCAGAGTGATAGATTTAGAGAGAGGTGAAGGTGAAGAGAGCGAGACCGTATGGGGTGGTGACACATGGGACACTGTGGTGGCGGTGATCTCAGCTCCTCTTCCACTCACCCCACAGAAAAGTTTGCACAAGGCCCAGAGAGGAAACTGTGGCCACCGGCATGGCTTCCTGCTCCTCTGCAGGGGGTGCCAAAACCCTACGGCCGCTCACCCGAGCGGGTGACATCCCCTGATGTTCAGGAGATGCCACCTGCACCGAGCCCAGCACGACCCACAGACATTTCGTGGTTACTGGTGACGCTCTCGTCCCAGAGTTTTTGGATCTTGTGGGCTCAGAGAGCCCATCCACGTGGCCTCTGGGCTCCAAGAACTGGAGAAGATGCCACCTCCTTTTCTGAGAGGCTGAGACGAGCGCGAAAGACGTGGTCCTACAGCCCAAAGACACCCCTTGACCCCAGCCACTTCGCTCGGCCAAACCGCTCTCCACGCAACCCATGGGTGCTACCCGCTCCTGTGTTGCAGCAGCTCGGAGACGCGGCCGGAGACGCTTCTCCTTCCTCCTCTCGCTTCCTCCGTCACCCCGGCAGACCTGCCCGTAACCCCGGCCGGTGGCACGGGGCCAGCACCCACTCGCCCTCCCCAGCGGCCGCCCCAACACCTGGCAGGGACCAGCTTGCCTGGAAATGGGGTGAGCGGTGCCCGGAAGGGAAACTGAGGCAGGGAAGGGAAGTGGGGTGCATGGGCCAGAGGGAACCGAGGGGGGGACACATGGGTCCGGAGGTCACCCAGAGAGCTTGTGCCACCCTCGTGGCCCCATTTGAGCATTTACCAACCCCAGAAAATGTTGAGGGGGACACACAAGGCTTCCCCATTTTGGGGGTGCTCCAGGCTTGTAGATCCGTGGCCCCCACTCTCCTTGCTCCTGCATAACCCTCCCCTCCCCTCTTACCCCACTGACACCCCTCCCCCCACCCTGCTGTGCCCCATTGCACCCAGTTCCAGGTGGTCCCAGCACCCACCTCTGCCACCCCCAAGCCGAATTGCCCTAACCCCTGGGATCCCCCTCCCAAATTCACCTGGCACCCCCCAGGCCAGGGCAGCATCCATGCCAGCCCCCACCCTGGGTACCCACAGGAGCCTTTGCCCTCTCACGTGCGCTCGGCGTGACACTGGGGACAAGGGGACTGGAAAGAGGGGTGGGGGGTCCTGGGGGGTTTGGGAGAATGTCTTACCTGCCGGGGTGTCATGGGGTGCCGGGGGGCGCCACAGGCTGCTGGCACCCACTGCTCTGCCCAGCGCCCGGGCGCATCTGCGGGCCTTGGGGTGCTGCCCTCGCCCCGTTGAGCAACGCTTCCCCTTTCCACCCTGCAGCAACACCCCGCGGGCGACGGGAAGAGAAACCCGGGCGGCAGGGTGGGCACCGCGCTGCGTGACATGGCCCTGCATGGCAGGGTGGGCACCGCGCTGCGTGACATGGCACTGCACGGCACGGCACTGCATGGCAGGGTGGGCACCGCGCTGCGTGACATGGCACAGCACGGCACGGCACAGCATGGCAGGGTGGGCACCGCGCTGCGTGACATGGCACAGCACGGCACGGCACTGCATGGCAGAGGTGGGCACCGCGCTGCGTGACATGGCACAGCACGGCACGGCACTGCATGGCAGGGTGGGCACCGCGCTGCGTGACATGGCACTGCATGGCACCAGATGCAGGGCACCGCGCTGCATGGCACGGCCCGGCACTGCATGGCACGGCACAGCACGGCACGCCAGTGCCATCACGGCTCCACGCCGCGCCCATACGTCCCTGTCCCCTACACACACACGAGTCCCCTATACACATGGGTGCACGCATACGGACACACGTGTGCACACCCCCACGCACACCCCCTACACGCGTGCACGGCCACATTGCTCCCCCCTCCCCCAAAAGAGCCGTACCCAGATACCAAGGGACACCCCGAGGTGGCAGATGCCACTGGGGCAGGGGACGTGCCCCAGACCTGGCTCAGGGATGTTGTCGGCTGAGGCCACCAGCTGTGTCACCAGACCCATGAATTTTGGGGTCTTTTCCCACATTTTGGGGACTTTTCCCCTATTTTTGGGACTTTTCCCCTATTTTTAGGACTTTTTCCTCATTTTCGGTTCCTTCCAAGTGTGGGCATCTGGAGTTGATGCTGGGGACAGGGAGGGCACCCAGGATGGTGGCACCAAGGGAAGGAAGATGCTCCAGTTGCCTTGCTCTTTGCAGCCATAGAAGGGAAACTGAGGCACGGGCACTGGGTTTGAAGCGAATCAGGGTGGCTCACGCCCCATTTTAACAGATTTTCTCCCCAAAACACCCCCTGAAGAGGTGTTTGTGGGGCGTTGCTAATGGATATGACCAAGGCTACAGAGGCCATCAGTGGCAGAGGGCAGCCGCAGGCAGAGCTGGGCCAAAAATACAACGAGCAACCAAAAAAATGAGGGACTTCACCCCCCGAAAAAGGGCAAATGAGCAAAAAACCCTCTTTGTAAGAGGGGAATGGGGCACTGAACCCCAGTGCTGCTGGGCTAGGTGGGATAGGGAAGCCAGAGGACAGGAGGAAAAATCTATCCTGATTCCTGGAAAAACCCAGCTGCGGGATGCGCCGAGCACAACCTTTCTATTAGACACTGGAGAATCCCCACTCCACTGCCTGCAACCGCCCCTAACCCCGCAATCGCAGCCTGCAGTCACCTAGAAATCGCTGCGGTTCCCAATTAATGAAACCTTAACGAGACGTTCGGCCTCATCACGCTGCTGTGCCTGCGGCTTGGCTGATTATCCAAAAAATTCCCTTTTCCCCCCAAAAAACAATCACAGGAATCCCTGTAGCCTTTGGGGTGACGGCGTGGGTGACCTCCGTGCTCAATGTTCCCTAAAACCAGACATCATGGGATTGCAGGGGACTCAGTTGCGGTGCCCCGACACCACGGTGATGGGCGCCAGGAGAAAATCGTGGCGAATTGAGACTTGGGGAGGCGGGGGGGGGAAACGGGTGCCCTGACGCCACGGTGGTGGGCACCAGGTGAAATCCAGCCTGAAATGAGACTTGAAGGGGGGGAAAAAAAGGGGTGCAGTGGTATTAGGGTGCTCTGTAGGCTGGGGTCCCCCCTATCCCGGGAATTTAAGGTGCTTGGGAAGGAGGAGTAGGGTTAAGAAGGAGAAGCTCTGCGCCCAGAGTGGGAAGAGATTAAAAATAATCGCTGGCTCCTGCCCTGGGAGGAGAACGTGGTGGGGACATCTCGGTGGCTTTGACAGGCAGGGGTCGGGATGGCGGAGGTGGAAGTGAAAGCCCCAGCTCAGCAGATTTCAAAGGGGATGAAGCGCCCGACGCTTCCGCCCCGCGTGTTGCTTGGCCCAAGCCGCAACGTCCCTGTCCCCAAACGCGTCCCTGCCCGCTCCCAAAACACCTTCTGGTGCCCGTGGACATGTCCCACCTGCCCCAGGGCGGTTGGGGGTCAAGGGTTGGGTGTTTTAAGGGAACTTGAAGCGTGACAGCATCATGATGTGGCCAAATTGGGCCAAAGTGGCATTTTTGGGTGCGTAACGTGGACCCATGGGGACAGGGCACAGGGTGGCTCTGGCTCCGATGTTCCTCCACCTCCCCATGCTTCCGTGCCCCTTCTCTCAAACAAACCGACATCCCGGGAATGCTCTGAGCAACTGGGGCCAGCGCTTGCCTGCTGGAAATGGGACAGGGAAGGTGTAACGAGTTGGCCAGGTCTCAGCAACGCATATGCAGCCACACGTTCACCCACTGCGGAGATGCCAGGGAAGACCGTTTCCCCTCGAGATAATTTGAGGACACTCCACGTGCAACGGCATGGGGCTGATCCCTACGGATGCTCCGGGAGATGTGGGCGCATCCCCGGATCGGGGGAGGCGAGGGACTGGGGGTGAACCCACCCCACTGATGTTTTTAGCCCTACTCGGCGGTGCAACCTCCCCAAAAGCAAAGCCCCGTAGCTCCCATTTGGGGTGGCTTTGGGACAACCCCCAAGTCTGACCATCCTCTCCAGTTCTGCCCCATCCTGCTCCTTTCCGTCCAGGGTTCCATCCTGCCCAGTTTGGTTCCATCCTGCCCATTTTGGTCTGATCTTCTCAGGTCCCATCCTGCCCGGTTCTGCGGGACGCTCAAGGGTCCCATCCTACCCAGTCTGGTTTGATCCAGTTGGGTCCCATTTTGTCTGGTCCAGCCCCATCCTGCCCAATTCCCCACAACCCTCTCGGGTCCCATCCTGCTCAGTCCAGCCCCATTCTTCCGGATTCCCTGCCCAGTTAGGTCTGACCCTCTCCAGTCCCATTCTGTTCAGTCCAGCCCCGTTCTACCCAGTTCCCTGAGACCCTATCGGTCTCATCCTGCCCACTCCAGCCCCATCCTGCCCAGTTCCCTGTGACACTGTCGGGTCCCATCCTGCCCACTCCAGCCCCCTCATGCCCAGTTTGGTCTGAACCTCCCAGGTCCCATCCTGCCCAGTTTGGTTTGACCCTCTCGGGTACCACCCTACCCAGTCCAGCCCCATCCTGCCCAGTTCCCTGCGACCTTCTCTGGTCCCATCCTGCCCAGTTGCATGTGATCCTGCTGGGTCCCATCCTGCCCGGTCTGGTCTGACCCTCAAGGGTCCCATCCTGCCCAATTTGATCTGATCCTTTTGGGTCCCCCTGCCCAGTCCAGTCCCAACCTACCCGGTTCCCTGCGACCCTCTCGGGTCCCATCTTGCCCAGTTTGGTCTGATCTAGTTAGGTCCCATCCTGCCCAGTCCAGACCCATCCTGCCCGGTTCCCTGCGACCCTCTCGGGTCCCATCCAGTCCCGGTCCGGTTGTTCCCGTCCCCCCGACGCCCCCGTACGCGACACTTACCGGTAGCGGGATGCACCGGACCGGCAGCAGAGCTCCGCACCCGCGGCCACCCCCTCTGCCCTCCCCGTCGCCCGGCCCCGCTCCGCCCCGGGGCCGCCCCGCTCCGCCCCGCTCCGGCACCTGCGGGAAGGGTCACAGCTGGATTGGGGCTGGGGGCGGGGAAACAGCTGGGCTGAGGGCTGACAACAGCTGGACTGGAAGGGGCTGCTACCAAAACATCTGGAACAGACCTCACGGCCATGGGCAAACATCTGGATTGGGGGGTGGGGGGAGCTTCAAACATTCTCAAAAGTGGGGTTTCCAGGGTGGGATGCTCATACGGGTTGATAGCTGGGTTGTCCCAGAGACTGGGAGCTACTGGGTGTCGGGGTCTCGAAGGGGTGGGTGGCTTTGGTACTCATTAACCAGGGGGTCAAACCGTGCTGCTTCCTGAGCAGGGCTATTAAAGAGCAATAAAGAAAAAAAAAGAAAAAAAAAAACCCTGGGGGAACGCGTCGAGTGCGAAAATGCCACCGCATAAACAGCTCGGGGATGCCGGGATTACACGGGACGGCCCGGTTACCTTTCCCTGGTAACCCAGTTTGCCCTCCCAAATTATTCCCCCTCTTTCCTTTATACGGGTCTGTGATGGGTCTTGCTAGAGCTGGAGGGGGTGGAAGGTGCCCATCGGCATCGCCCAGACGATGGGCGGCCGTGTGGGGGGTCCCTGGGTCACTGCGTTGAGTGATGCACCCCCGGAGCTGGCGAGGAATTTTGGGCAAGGGTTTGGCTGCACGGTGCGGGATGGGGAGGTGGAACGAGATGCCGCAACCCATCTGGATCTCGCCGGCGCCTACGTTACGTTGGACGACGTCGGCTTTTCATCGATCCTGGCGCGAGCCCGCGGCCAAACCGGGCAGTGAGGCCACGAGGGAGATGGGCTCTGGCAGGAGCAGCCAGGAATATTTGCAACCACAGCCAGGCTGGAGCCGTTACCCTCGTCCTGGGGCTGCCCGGGCTTGTGGGGCTGGGTTGGCGATGGCTCGGTGCCCTTGTGAAATTTCCCGCTCCGTCAGCCGCCACAGGGAGACGGAAACAGGGGGGAAAAGCAGTTTCCCCAGAGTAGAGCCAAAAACACACCTCATGCAAACGAGCCCAGCAGCCTGCAATGGGGAGCCCAGGGCTTTCCGCGAGCATCGGGGGAATGCAGCTGAGAACGGACACAACTCATTTCTCCGATGAGCCACGAACAAGAGCGCTTATCCCGCCTCCGGTTCTGCCTCTGGCTTCAGATCAAGCTCCGAGCTGGCGAAAGGAAGCTGGTGTCCTCCTCCCTCTTGGCACGGTGGGTGTCCTTGCAGGTCCCCAAGGTGAACGCCTCGTAGCCAGCTGTCCCGCTGTGGGGACACTGTAAATAGTGGAGGGAGTGTTAAAAACAAAAAAAAAAAAAAAAAAAAAAAAGAAAAGAAAATCGCAGCTCCCGGCTGCCTGCCAGCCCCAGCCGCCTCCGCTGAGCCCAGCAGCCAAACCTGTAGCCTTGAGCCCAGCCCTTCAGCACCTGGAACAAATGGGAACCCCCCAAAACTCAACATTTTGGGAGTTGAGAGGGAAATTTGGAGGCAGCAGCGAGGATAAAAAAAGAGATTTCAAGCAAGGCATGGTTTTTATGCCCCTTTTTATCCATGCTGAAGGCAGACGAAGGTCATTGGCAAAAAAAATCAGGGGAAGGGAACAGCCTGGGTTCCTCTTGGAGTCTCACCAATTGAGTTAATCCGTGGCAAAAAGGTCGAGGCCGGGGAAGCAACTGGGACAGCGCTCCTCAAATCTTGTCGGAGGTGAAAAGCAGCATTTTTCAAATGCTGAAGCTTTGCGAAAGCCTCAGGGCAGGGATGTCCCCATCACCAGACGCTGGACGTCCCCATGGGGAGGGTCCTACAGGGCTTTCAGGTTGTCCTCCAACCCAGACGTACCGGGGTCGTTGGTTGGGTCCCTTCTGCCTGGGGCTCTGCCGTGGCTGACCAGACAGATGTCTTGCATGAAAAAATTTAATTACTTCTAACGGGAATGAAGTTAATTTCCCATGTCCTCCTGACAGGGCGGTAGACCTGGTAGAGCTTGCTCATCAGGAGGTGACATTTGATGGCAACTTTCTCTTTTCTAACCAGGTCAGAGAAGATGGCCACCCCAGGCTCACCCGCAGACATCTGCTGTCGCAGCACCTGCCTTTGAGTCCCCACATTTTTGGCAAAGAAGGTGTTTGGTGGAAAAGGTCTTGTCTCTTGAGGTCCACTCTAATGGTTCCCTCCGCCCTCTTGGTGCAATCATCCATCCTCTTGGTACAATCCACGTCCACCACAGTTGAATGGGTGCAGCTACCTGGGGTAAAAACCCCAAGAGAAGAAGACAAGTCTTGCTGCTGGACCTCTGCGTTGGAGAAACTGGTCTAACCCCCATGGCCATGCTGGGTCCCAGGCCCATGTTTCTGGATATCCAGCCCCAAATTTCCTTCTGGAAGTGATGAGATCCCAGCAACAGCTGAGGAGCCCAAAGCAGCCGTTCTGATGGGGCTCCACAGGAGTATCGGGAAACCTTGGCTTTGATGGGAATTCCGGAAAAAAAAAGCCTTGGCTTTGCTCCTGCCATTCCCACGGCTCAGCATTTCTGAAGAAGCATGCTTCACGTCATTTTCCTCTCCAGGCTATTTTCCTAGAGCCCTGCAGGCGTCAGCAGGGGAGGAAAGGGTTGCTTCTCCTCCCCCCAGCATGTAGATCATCTTCGCAGGCTTCCTCTCCTCTTGCCGCCGGGCACACTCTGACTTGCCCTGAGGACTCAGCGTCGTTTCCGCTCATTGCTTTCCTCTGCTCGGGAATCCTTGAGGAGCTGTGCGAAGCACGGGGATCCTGGCATGGCTGGTGTCTTAGGCTCCAGTTTCATCCCCAGCTTCAGCAGAAGGAAAGTGGGGGGTGTTTGGGAGATGGTCAGGGTGCAGGAGATCTCATCCGTTGGCTGGTGAAGCAGGTTGGGAAGAGAGATTTTGGGACCTACATCTGTGAGTCTTTGCAGAGAGGAAATCCGAGGGCTTAGGGCATGAGGAGGTCTTGTGATGGAGGGTTCCAAAGTGGGCCTTCACACTTTGTAGCCACCTTTGAGAGGTCTTCTCCACCCCCCCTGCTAGGAGGCTCTGCAAAGAGGGAGGTCATTTGCTCTCACTGCTTATCCTCACAAAAGATAAGCTCCTCCCATAGAGGATAGAGCTGGGGTCTGGGATGGAGACATCTCTGAACTTTGCATGGTCGAGTGGAAGTCAAACACCCCCAAGTTGGCCACAATTTCTCCTTCAGCTCCTTCCCCTCATCCCATGCCAGCAGATCCTGTAGTCCTTTTGGATTTTTACCCCTCTGTGGCTCTTTCCATCCTGGTAGACCCCTGAGCTCCTGAGGATCAGCAGAGCCATCTCACTCTTCTCACCAACACAGCCCTTCATAAACACTCATCGTCCCCACCCCCCATGATTGGAGATCATGATATGGAGCAGAGGTGCAAACCAGCATGGAGATCCACCATCCTCATGCTGGTAGAGCTGGGCTCTGCTCGTAGTCCCAGACATCAGGTGGTAATGAAAGGGTGTCCAAAAGCAGACTCAGATCCCCATGGAGACCTGCAGGATCTGGACACGCTGCCAGGTGCCCAAGGGGTGATGGAGGAGCACACGTTGTCCCTTTGGCTCACCACCTCCAGACTCCTCCACTTTCCGGGCTGCATGCGCAGGGAGGAATAAAGAGGTCAAAGTACACAAGACCTGCAGATACGTTTGGTATTTCCCATCCAGGAAAGATTCAAAATAACTTTCCTCGACTCGTCGCTGTTTCCTCGATAGCTTGTTTGCTTTGGCTTTTGGACCAGAGGCAGCTCTCCAGCCGGAGAGTTTTCTCTGGGAAACGATTGCCCCCCAGTTACAACCAGGGATGAAGGGCGGAAACGTTGATGGAGATGCTTGCTTTTGGGGTACTGTCATCCCAGCAGGACCATGCACCCAGGCACATCCATAGGGTGAAAGTAGCTATTTTTAAGGTTGAAAACCAGCATCTCAGGTACGGGTCAACCCGAGGGGCTCCGTGATCATGGTGGATCACTGTAAACCAGGGCCAAACACAAGTGTCCCAGCTTGTCACCATGTGATGCTACAGGTGCACAGATTGTCACCTGCCTGGTGGCCACTTGGGTCTTATAGATGGGTTGGGGCAGCACGAGGGGGAGACAGGCAGATTTCTCACCTGACCAGGTGTTAATCACCAGGAACCCAGCAGTTTTGTGCACCTCAAATTTAATGCTTTGCATTAAAACTCCTTCTTGGTGCAACTTCTTGTTGCTTCAAGGCCAGGTTGGCCAGGGCTCTGAGCAACCTGATCTGGCTGGGGATGTCCCTGCTCCTTCCAGGGGGGTTGGACTGGGTGGGCTTTAAAAGTCCCTTCTAACTCAAGCCATTCCATGATTCTATGATTCCCCAGGAACACCATGCTTGGTCCTGCAACAAACGGTAAGGGATTTTGTGTGTGATGAGTTCACTTGGGACTTCCAAGCCACGGCTCAAATCTCCCAGCTGGATGGACATGCAATTTTCAATCTGTGCAATTAGTCTGTGCCCTTCTGTAATGAGAATTTTTAAGTCTTTCATTGCTCTTTTTGCTCGTTAACACCATTAAATGCAATGTTGTTGACTCAAGATGTCCATCTCCTTGCCAAGGGTTGTGAGGATGCAGTGGGGACTCCTGAGCAGCCAAAATACCGTCCAGGAATAAGGCATCTCCCACAGGTTCCAACACCTCCTAGGAATCAAAACTCAGAGCTTGGACCATTTGCTTGCTGGGAGCGCTCAAGGACGCGCTCAACTCTTGGGCTGATTCTCCTTCGCCTACAGGTAGGTTCATCACACTCAAGCACCACAGCAAATATTTAAGCCACAGTGCTCTGTCCCCTCCACTGCAAAGGCGACCAAACCGGACATTTCTTGTAAGAAAAAAAAAAAAAATCTGTTTCATGTCCAGCATCATCGACGAAGTTTTCTCTGTGGAGCAATTCACATGTCCTTGCTTCTCCCTTTCAGTTCTGCTTCTCAGAAGACCATGCCATGTTGTTGAAGAGGGCAAAAGCAGAAGTCACATCCCAAGTGTTTTTTTTTTTAATTCCAAGAATTTATCTCTTTCTTGTAAAGAAGTGGTTTTTTTTTCCTGTGAAAGAGCAAAATTACAGAAACAGGATGAAATTCAGAGACAAGTTTTCTCTTCCTTCACTTACAGGTGGGCAAAAAACCCCACCAGTGCTTGAGGTTTCTACTCAGCTAAACCAAAAGTGCTGATAACATTTGATATGAAGATTTTGGAGATATTCCTGATATTAATACTCCTTGATTTATGGATAACACGTTATTCTGCGCTCCTTGCTGGGTGGTGACCAAACTCACTGGAGGCTCTACTGGGAGTATCCCTGTGGAATGACCATTTCACACCCTCCATCCTCAGATGAGGATGATTCCCATCCTTTTCCCCCCACCTAATCCATCAGAAAACCCCTCACATCCCCTTTTCTGCAAGAAGAGAAGAGCTTGAAGCTCCAGCAAACCCCCTCAGGACTCGCTATAGGGTTTGCTTTGGGTTATGACCCTTATAGCAGCAAGAGTTAGGGGACTGGGACCAGTTTGCTGCCCCAGGATAAGGAATGGGACAGGAATACCTTCCCAGGAGGGCCTCAATTTTTGCAGGGGCACAGTCCTCATGCAGTGGAGCTGGGAGCAGCATTACCCTTGGCAGCATCTTCTAAACAAACCTCGGAGCAGAGCCAATGCCCAGACTTTTTGTACAAACACTGAGGTGAAACCATAACAAGGAAAATACAATCACGGGGGGTCCCGGTCATCAACTGTCTGGGTTTGGGCAAACCTGGGCACTGTTGCCACACCTTATTTTTCAACATGGTGGGCTTGCAGTGTTGTATTCAGGGTTTTGGGTGTTGCAGGGAGGAAGGGTGATATTTGGGTGCCCATCTTGCAGAGGAGCGTGGCCGGGAGATGCTCGTGGATGCTCAGGAGATGCTGATGTGGAGGTCATATCCATCCTTGGAGGGGATTTAAGACTGTTCTGAGCAAGGAGGTCTGCACCCAAACCCTGTTGGGAGTGGGAGGTTGGACCAAGGAGCTCCCGGGGTGATGCTGTCATGACTCCTAATCTGTGCCTCAGTTTCCCCAGTTGCACAAAAAACTGAATGCTCAGTTTCCATCTAACTAACCTAGAAAACTCTCCAGGACCCTCAAATGGAGTGTTGTACCCCATGTCTGCTGTGGGTGAAGCCTCCTGGATCAGCAGGCAGGGTCCTCCTGCCCTCAACCTCTCTGTCCTGCGCTACCCGGATCACCCGAGATCTGCCCAACCCAAAAATATTCAAGCAGGTCTGTCCCGTTGGGGATGTGTTGCAAAACCAAGGTGACAGTGAAGTTCTGCTCATCGTCGGGGACGGAGGAGGGGAGTTGGATGGCAAACAAGATCGGCTTGTTCCCCACGCGAGTTTGCGTGTGCCGGCAGGCAGTGCCGGCAGCGGCGGGTGACTTAACCCACAACACCGCTCCGGTGTGCTGTGTGTTACGTTTTTGCAAGGTGTCAGCCTCTCTAATGTGTATATTTTTTTCATCGTTCTTCCCACAAGTAAGATTT
>WHYT01015282.1:0-18250 GCA_009806455.1 Tetrax tetrax | reverse complement strand
TTCTCTTCTCTTCTCTTCTCTTCTCTTCTCTTCTCTTCTCTTCTCTTCTCTTCTCTTCTCTTCTCTTCTCTTCTCTTCTCTTCTCTTCTCTTCTCTTCTCTTTTTTTTTTGCCATGTGGGCACTGCCAGACAGCTTAGACCCAGCACCATTCTCAGGGAAAGGCAGTTATAGAACATTTTAAAGCCTTTTATTTAGGCTGGGAGCTGCCGGTGGCTGGGTTCTTCTCTGTCCATGCACGTCAAACCAAGATCCTTGATCCCAGGAGGGTGGCAGCTGCTCTAACATAAACTTAAGGGATAAAGACCCAGATGAGCATTCAGCAGAAACAGAAAAAAAAAACAAACTTGTGGAATAGGTTTAATTTAATATATCCAGTAATCCTAGACACTCTCATTTCCTTCCTCTTATTATCTGGCATGATTGTCTATTTTTGGATCCTCAGAAAAAAATTATTCAAAGGAAAACTGAACCGTAACAAACATGGGATTAAAATAAAACAAGAAAAATGACGGGAATGATGGATGAGAAGCTGGTGGGGTTTCCAGGAAGGTTTGAGGAGAATCTCCCGCACAGGGATGTGACTGTTGGAGGAGGAGATGAAGGCCCTACATGGCCTCCAAAACTAACTGCAACTGGAGTAGCTGGTGGGCTTGGACCCATTTGGTCCAAATCAGCTCATCTCAGCAGAGTGGTTGGGGAAAGAGCCATGGGATCTTCTCTAAAACGTTTTGATGTGGACTCCGTTCCCGAGATGAGTGGCTCTGAACACAAAGTATTAGCGGTCAACAGCACCTCATCTTCCAGAGGCCAAGGGGACAGGCAGCGACCAGGCCGCTCCAATTAAGCACGTCATTAAATCTCGTTTTTCCGGGCAACTCGACGTCTGGATTTTAACAGACAGAAGAGGAAATGCTGGTTTTCCCCACTGGGATAAGAGCAGGTGCAAACAACTCTTGGCTAACCAAGACCTTTGGGCATGACACACCTCGCAGCCTTATCTCACCTCGGCAGGCCTGAACGCGCCTCACTGCTCAGTCCCTGTGTAAGGGCTGAGCTGCATCCCACGTGGCTGATGTCCTCCTGGGTGGGTGTTCAAACACCCCAATCTCTGGTATTTTAAGAGGTACCATGCGGCCCATGGGTTGACACAGCAATGATCCATTTTGGCCATTCCTAGGTGGGTAGTTCACAACCTCCAGAGACAGCACTTACCTCTGTAGTGTGCATGTGTGCACAAGGTTTTTATGTTTGCAAACAACCAGGACAGCTCAAGGGCTTGGCTCCCACCCTGCCAGCTCTGGACGTGTTCCTCCATTGGCTCTTCTCCCTCTACCGTGCTCTGCATTTCAGCAGACCGGTCCTGCTCCTCCCTCTTCTGCGTGCCCATCGCTTGCCAGGCGTTAACACAGGAGATCTCTCAGGTAGCAGAGACGTCACCAACTTGCTCTTCAGGGACGTCCCTGTTGGGACTTGTGCGCAGTCAGGCTTATTTCTTTGGGCATCTTCCAAGCAGATGTCTCCAGAGGATTGTGTTCCTCCCTTGCACCCTCAGAAAGTCTCTGTAGGCATCACCCAGAGCCAAGAGAGGGCAATAATGTCCATGTAGGTCCTAGGACTGTAACATAGGTTTTAGGACTTTTGAGCGAGGAAGACGCGTTCACATCAGCAGGCAACGTGAAATGGCTCAACGGTGTGGTGGTAACATCAAACTGGTTGGTTTTGCCTTCTCTTCTTCCTCCTCCTCAGGCAGTTAATATTGATTTGGCTTATGAATTAACTTCCCTCCTAGAGATTTGATAGGGCCGGAATTAGTACATTAAACAAACAGCAAGAGGTTCATGACTCACTCGATGGCTCTACGCCAAGGCAAGCAAGAAAACCAGGGGCCTCAGCCAAGCTTTGGGAATTGTTCAGTGTTAAAATCTGCGTGGTCCTGGAGAAGACACTAGACAGGTCTCCTCTCTAAATTCAGCTGGAGCAGGTGGAAAACTTCTCCCCTCCCCAGCCCTTGTGCCCAGGACCTCTGCTCCTCAAGCCAAGAGGAGTCAGCAGGACATCCCTGCTGTGGAGGGATGCCACCGAGAAGAAAAACCTTTTTCCTGAGAAGCACGTGGGTACCAGAAGGACACAGACTCCATCCTGGATTTGGGAAGGTCCCTCTTACACATGTCACATGTCCCACCTGCTCAGGCACAGGAAGATGCAGCCCTGTCCTATTGACTCCCAAAGGTCTCTATTTTTGAGTAGAATGAGTAAGGGTTGATTGTTCTTTTGGGTGGGAATGATTCAGAAAGTTTTAAATAGTAAAACTGCCCTTTTCTATAGTTATTTCCCTCTTTATTCCCGCTCTCGGCTGCTGGGCGGTTTGTATACAGTTATTAAAATCTGCTTTGACATCTCCCGCGGAGTATTTCCTTTTGGCGAGCTTCTCACACATTTGTTTCCATCCAAATTCCCATACAAGGGCAACGGGGAACCAAACCGCTTTCATCCCTCGTAGCCTGCCCAGCTCTCCCGAGTGTTGCGGCTGGAGATCAGACAGGGTGAGACCACCCCAAGGTCCTGGCTGAGATGAATCCTTCTCTCTGATGGTGCCGACCACCTGCTAAGGAGGGGAAGTGCCTCCCGCGCCTGTTTGCAAGACAAAGGTCTAAAGAAAATGGAAAATTTCTAAGAGAAACAAGACCTCCATCATCTCGGGCCATGGGGGCTTTTGCCTTGAGCCACTCTTATCTCAGCTGGACCTGGTGCTCCAGGAGTGGAGAAACTGAGACAAAGCCTCTTTGAAACTTTATGTGGCCCCAACCAGGAGGGCAAATCTCTTCTTGACCCCCCAACCTCTCAGCTGTTATGATCTGCATATGACCTGCACATGAGCTGCACATGACCAATGCTCATTAGCCAAGTCTTCAAGAGACCCGCACCACATCCATGTCCATCCTGCACCATCCATCCTCTCTGCCCACTTCACCTCATGATGAGTCCTCCCATGTGGCAGAGAAGAAATGAGTGCTGCAGACACTAAATTCACTTTAATTTTCCTGCCCAGCTTCCCTTGGGGCCTCTCCCTGTCCTGTCCATGGGTCCAGGATCCCCTTTTCAGCTCAGACCAGGACCATCAGTCCCTGCCCCAATGACACTGTAGGCGTCTCCAGCCCCACCATGGCCCAGCTAAGGCCATGGGCTCCCATGGATGGATGGATCACGTGGTTGGACTAGATGGGCTCCAGAGGTCCCTGCTAGCCTCAGCCATTCTGTGGAAGGGAAGGGAGGAGAGGACACCCTTAGGAAATAAAACCTATCCACTCGTGTGAGAAGGTGGGAGTCTCTCCTGTGCCTGGGAGGTGACCAGGAAAGTCCTTGAGGCCACAGTTTGGTGCAATGAGGACGCGCTTGTCCTGGGCTCTGTCTACTCCTTTGCAAGGTGGAGGGGCTTCTAATGTCAGCTCTTTCCAAGCACTTATACAAGGCTTTGTCTCACCCACCGCAGCACATTGGGGCTGCAGGCAGGGCTGCTTCGCTCTGCACGGTGGCCCTATGAGGTCATCATGAGCTTGTCACCCTCCTCCTCCCTCCCCAGTAAATCCCAGACAATCTCCAGACACGCTGTGGAGGATGAGCGCCATGTGTTTGTCATTAGATCAGAGATAAAAGCTCTGGCCAAAGCGGATGAACTTCTGTCCTCTGAAGCGGGTGCTTCTGCAGGAAAGCAAAGTCCAGATGTTAGCAGAGCTGGCAGAGACGTCAGTGCTCGTGCGAGGTGAGGGAGGGGCAGAAACATATGGGCATGGTGGCTGCTCAATGTGCTCCGCTTGGAGATAGGCCAGTTTCCAACAGGTTTGGAGAACCAGGCACAGTTTGTAGACCCCTACATCCCTCCTGACGGAGAGTCTGTGTAGCTACACCAGGTGAGCATCCATCCTAGATACCTAATTTCAGTTTGATGAGTCCAGATATGTTTTAAAAGGTTCGTGTTTGAGTTTTGAGGCTGCTTCTATAGACCGTGGGGAGAACCAGCTACCTCCAGAGGACAATTTACCTTGCATCGCTGGAGAGGGCATCAGTTGTCTTTTGGAAGTATCCTCTCTCTGATGCTAGAGACTCATTTCACACTCTCATGGTTGACATTTACCTGCTGAAACCAGGTCAACCAGGCTGTCAGCTGAAACCTGCTGATGCTTCCTCCCCCCGGACAGGGATCCACACTTACCCAGGTTCACCATCCCAGTCACCTTAAAGATGTTCTCCAGGCTGTGGAAAACATCAACCTTGAAGCTTTCAAGAGAATTAAGTCCCAATTCTCATAACCGCGGTTCTGGAGGATGTTTGCTCAGAATATCTTCCCCTCCCAGAAGGTAAGATGAGGATGAGGATGGAGTTTCAGCTGGAAGGACGGGTGTGGTACACGGATGTGTATACAGCACAGAAATGCCTCTCATGCCCACCTTGCTTTAGATACTTCCTCCCCAGGCTATGGCACCCCTGTGGCTGCTGCCATGGATGGCAATTATCCTCCTTGGTTAGACCAAGGTAATCCTCAATTTTGGAGATTGGTGGCTTAAGTCAAAGGCTGAGTACAAAGAGCCAAGGTCACATCTGGTTTGGGGGAAAAAAGCAAGTAAAATACCGGGCTGGGGAGAAACTACTCAGTTACGTGAAGGTTGGAGAAGGATTCGCGGCATGAAGGGGCACCTACTTTCTTTTCCACTTGTACTTTCTGTCCCACAAGGGCCCCTCACACCTTACCGACACCACGGACGTGGGGTGAAGAAGGGAGTGGGGCAGGGAAAGTTGCTCCGGGTGGGAGAGTCAAAGGGCTGAAGCTCGATGCTTTCCTGAGAGATATTCAGAGGAGATGGCTGTCAGCCATGTGGCTTCAGGCACAGAGTGCCACCAGTGCTTGGGTAGTCATGCTTTGGGGGGTCCCAGGCAGTTTTGGGGGATGCAGAGGCCCACCAGTCACCTGGTTCCCAAAAAGCATTGTTACCAAGGCTTGGATGGGGCCTCAGGAAACTGTAAATGCCTTAAAATCACTAAGTCTCCAGCAATCACAGAAAAAAACCCAGATGCTGAGCTGCTTGGCCTCAGCGATCGGGGGCAGAGTGAGCCTTGTGTGGTGGGATGTCCAAGCCAGGGCCTCTGCTCCAGCTCCTCACCCTCGCCGTTGCAGCGAGGTCAGCTTTCTGCAGGCCTTGAGCGGCTCTAATCAGCCTTTCCCTTAGCCCAAACAGTCCCGTTCCCAGCGGGCGCTGGCTCCAGCCTGTGCCTGCTCTCCAGGGCTGCTTGGCTCAGCGCCTTCGGGGTCATCTCGCACCCTTCACCCACGATGGATAAGGGGAGAGACCCACCGAGCCCTTCATTGCCCCACGGACGTGGGGGGCTGGAGGTCCCTCTCCTTCAGAAACACCTCTTGACACGCCTCTCCCATCCCTCCCAATGCATCCAGGCTGAGAAAAATTGCCTCCCAGTAAGAGAAAAGACAAAAAAAAAATAAAGGAAAAATGGGTGCAACCATGTATTTACTGTCCCAAATCTCCTCTTCGTGCCACCACGCTCACCCAGCCTGCGAAAACAACTGTCAGGGAAGGGATGTGCTCCCAGTTTAAAAGTGCTCCCAGTTTAAAAGCACTCCTGGTTTATGAGCACAGGGACAGTGTTTGTGGGGAGATAAGGGCTGGTCCAGACGCAGGGAGCTGGGCTGAGATAACGTTCAGAAGAACAACCACGGGCAAAGCCCCGCCGGGCTGCAAAGCGTAGAAATATTTCAGCTCCGCGAAGCCGCATCCAGGGCCAAGCGACCCTGGGCCGCACGGGAGACAGGAGCTGCCAGCCTTGGGGGCACGGACACATCCTGCCCTGCTGGGACCAGGTCCAAACTGTGTATGTTCACACTAGATCGCTCTGTTCTGCTGCCCTTTGGAACCCCGGGGTTAAAAATCACCGCTATAAATATACTTGAGCACCTTGATCTGGGCAGGACTCAGGAGTGGATGGGAATTGGGATCAAGTGGTGCAAAGAGGTCAGAAAGGGTAAAAATGGCTCTTCGGTGGGCCTGGCTGCTTCTCCAAGAAGGTCAGGAGCATGTGTGGGACCTCCTGTGTCCTGCGTGTTGGCTCTGAGCACCTAGCCACGGGGACCGCAGCTCTGATATGGTTTCTGCTAATTTTGTGGTGCTTGGAGCAAAGTGCGTTGCAGGAATCATAGAATCATAAACAGTTTGGGTTGGAAAGGACCTTTAAGGGCCATCCAGTCCAACCCCACTGCAAAGAGCAGTAAACTAAAAGAGGGGAGGTTCAGACTGGACATAAGGAAAAATTTTTTTACCCTGAGAGTGGTGGAGCAGTGTCCCAGGTTGCCCAGAGAGGCGGCGGATGCCCCATCCCTGGAAACATTCCAGGCCAGGTTGGCCGGGGCTCTGAGCAACCTGATGTGGTTGGAGATGTCCCTGCTCCTGGCAGGGGGGTTGGACTGGGTGGGCTTTGAAGGTCCCTTCCCACCCAAACCCTTCTGTGACTCTATAAATACAGCTCTGCCCTGCCCTCTAAGGGATCCAGGTTTTGGTCCCTTCTCCAGTTCTCCATGCTACCGTGGTTGGATGCAATGTCAGGCTCAGATTTTTTTTTTCTGTTGGGAAATCACCCTGGCACTGGCTGTTTCCCCTCCCTTGGCCTTTCCTTTGATGCTTGGAAATCAGGTGCCCCACGTCCTTCTCCGTAGTCCAACGTGTACAAACATTTCTCTCATTCCTCCCTTCCCATCTCTTCCGATTTCTCTTTGCATCTTGGTCAACGTGTGCTGAGCAGGTCTAAGCATCCCTAAGAATTTGCCTGGTTCCCTTTCCCTTTGGCTCAGGAAGGACCTTGCTTGGCTTACCCATTCACCCAGCGCTGAGGCTTGTTTTCAGAGGACAACGCAAGCACTTGATGCCACAAAGGGCATCAGCTAGCAATTTCTGAATATTTGGGGACAAGGCTTGGGATTATACAATGACCCCCCACGATCGGTGAAGGTGGGAGCACTGGGGAAACACCAGTACATTAGAAATAGTTCACACAGGCATGTCAACACACATGTAAAGCCAAGTATTTGTCTTTTCATGTTCCCCAGAGAAGGGTCTCTCCTGCAGAAAGTGAGTCATGATGAAGAAGAGCAAAAAATGGTGATGAAATCTGGATCAGAAGTCCCTGCTCTGCCTACTACGGAGCTCGGAAGGAAGCAGAGCCGGTACTTCACTGGCATCTCTGACAAGAGGTATCCATCCACGGGATGGAGAGGAGCTGCTGGCTTTGGTGCGCTTGTTCCAGTTCACAGATTGGGAAGTCCTGGTTCCTGAAGTTTTAGCTTTCTGGCCCCTGTGCGGACAAGGGGTGCCTAGAAAATATGGGAATAACTCTGGGATGAGAAAATAAATAGAGAGAACCCAGTAACAAAAGATGCGGAAAAAAAGCTTTTGGGCTCTTGAAGGCAGTTGTGTTTGATTTTGGAGGGGCATGATGGTGGATTTTCTAAGAAAATGGGTGCTCGTGAGCACACTGGAGTGTGCTTCTATGGGATGAATCACTTCTGAGCAAGGTGGCTCATTTTGTCAGATCTAGAGGAAGGTGAGAAGCTCAGAGATGCTGATGTTCTCACCAGCATGTGGAAGAGGAAGGAAACAGACCATGAATGACCCCTCCAAGGGGGACAAGACAAGGAGAAACCCCTATTAGACCTTAGAGAATCCACTTGTGATAATGCCTCCAGCTTCTACAGCTCCACATGGAGCATGTGAACTGGGCATTGCTGTAAGGCACATGGCTACTTGTCCCACCAGCACAGCCAGAGATCCCACAGTCCTTGTCCTCCTTCTGGTTGCCCATGATCTTGACTGTAAGGTGCTGGATCAGGGACCCAGGGTGTCACCTTGACTCTGCTGCTCTATGACCTCAGGCATGTCACTTCAGACCCTTTCCACCCCTGCATTTCCGACACTTGAGGAGTAAAGCCTGGTGAGATGTGACCCATCTGGTCAGCCTGCCCTGGGCTGTGTGTCCCGGTGGTCCCTGTGGCTTCTCAACCAGCACAACCCAGGCTGCCCCATCCACAGCCGGGGAGAAGGAGCTGCCTTGCCGCTACCATGAGATCAGAACCCATTCACTCTCCATCCTCCTTCCCCCCGTACTCAGGGGTTTTGAATGTAACCCAGGCAGAAAGCAAAAATGGAAGGAGCTTTTACATCCTTTATATTTAAAGATTTCAACCTTTCCTGGGAAAAAAGGCTATCACTTGGCTGAGGGGTGCAGATACGCCATCAACCCAACTGATTTTGTGGGTCCTGGACCACTAGAAGTTGAGGATACTTCTTAGCTTTTTATCTTCTTCTGTAGCAGCCACACACGAGCTCCTGGTGCTGCCGCCGAGCTCGGAGCAACCAAGCTGTGATGGACAGGGTCAGGGCAAGGTATTTGTTGTGCTGTGACAGCCTGACCGGCGGCTCTCCAGGGCTCAGGCTGGGAAGTTAAAATGTCCTGGCCCACAGCCAGCTGCTCTGGGCAAAGCCAGAACAAATATTCCTCCTAGACTAATTAGGCTGAGGCTACGTGTGGGGAAAAGTCACTGCCTGCCCAGAGTCTGTTGGCTGGAGCAGCGGTCCGGAGAGGTTGTCCCCGGAGGAGAGTGGTTAGAGGGCACCGTCATCCCTAAGCAGGGTGACCACACTGTCTCTACTGGGCAAAAAGCCAAGCCCCAGACTAGAAATGTCCATGGAAACATGCTCCTGTCTGAAACACCCCTTGGTTCCCACCAACTCTGGTTGTCCCAGAGCCTTGTGTGTGTCAGGGAGGGTCCCTCAGGATGACCAGTTCAGTCAGGCCCTCACTATCTCCACCAGCCTTGCCCTGGGAAGATGTTGATGGTGGTGAGATCTCCTGTATTCTGGCCTAGACCATGATATATTTGAAAAAGGCATTTTTTCTGCAACAACATTGGCTTTTGAGACAATATAATTTCCTGTCTTACTGAGACAGTTGCAGGTAGAGCTGATCCACTGGATGTGTCTGCTGCAAGATGCTCTGGGCTTTTCCTCACAGAGGTCCACAGCAGTTCAACCTCTGTAAAAGCCTTTAAAGCTCTCAGGTCCTGAAATCCCTCCTGATCTAGCCCCTAGTGTGTGCTCCATCCTTGGAGAGGACAACTGTATGGCCAGCCTATTGGGTTGACCATGCTCGGGCACAATTTTGATGGGTTTGAGCTGGTAGAGGTTAAACCCCTGCCTGGCCGTGGTTAGCAAGTAGTATGGATTTAGCAGAGGAGATTCAGTGATTGTAAAGTATTCACAATGAAAAAAAAAAGCTACTGCTGTGATGTTTAACTGCGAAAAGGGAAATTAGAGAGAAATGAGGAAGCTCCTCAGAATTAAGCAGATGAACAGAAGGATGAAATGTTTGCAAAGAGAGTGGAAGTGGACTGCGGATGCAAAAGCAAAGCACTGATTCAAAAAGGCCGTAAAAAGGCAGCCAGAGCTAAACAGCAGGGTGAAAAACGTCATTAGGAGAAAGAAAATCTCCTGCAGAAGGTCCATGCCATGTCTGAAGGGGGAGGCATGGAAGAGGTCGTGAACATGGCAAGCTGAATGCAAAACCTCACTAGAGTGTGCGTGGAAGATTTTGCGGAACAGCTTGCCAAAATCTAAAAAATGAGTTAACAGGAACCAAAGTCCACAGCGAAGAGCTGCGGAGCTTCATGGTGCTAAATAAAATCCATTGTGCTCGCTTGAATGGTGGCGAGGAGGTGCCAGCATCTCCCGTGAGCTGTCCCTGTCCTGCTGTCCCATGGGGAAAAGAGCTGCAGCAGTAACAAGCTCTAGGAGGTGGATGAAGATCCTCCTAGTAATTGTTCATCCCTCATGGTCATAAAAAGACCTTTCCAAGACCCAGATTGCCCTCATCAGGAGAAGGACCATGGGGGTGACAGCGCCTGTGGCTCATCCTCTGTCACTCGCCCAATGTCCTACCTGGAGGAGGCAGGGCGATGTGCAGAGGTTATAAAAGTGGGAATGTTTCCAAGGTGGGGAAATTTTCTGGGGATTATCGAGCATACCAACCCCACCTCCATCCTCGCAAAACCCTGCAGCCACAAAAGCAGGGCGTGATTCAGAGCAGGTATCACATTGCTCGTTCCTCAGTTACCGCTGTCCCTTCCCTGGTGGCCTCTGCCAGCGATGGGGCACCAGGGCTTATGTAAATAATTATATAAAAATTCACAACACGCTTGAAAAAAAGAAATATTTATATATAAGACATGTTTCACAATACATTTTAAAAGTGTCTCTGCTGTGACCAGGATATCTCCAGGTACCCGAAGGGAATCCCCCGGTGGGTAGGACATCTCCGGGTGACAGCCTGAGAAACACAAAAGAGTCCCTTTTCAGTGGTATTAAACCATATCGTTAAACCTGAGATTACCTGGGGCCAGTTTGCATCGTGCAGGGTAAACATTTGCTCTTACTGGAAAAGGATTTCTTTATCTTCCTCTGCTTTTGTGAACGCTTTATCTGCGGGGTAATGAAGCAAAAAAAAAAAATGTCTTTCTCTTGCTCTTTTCCTACTAAATCGAGTTTCTTATGGTCTCCTCGCTGACTCCTCCTCCCACACAGGGTTGATGTCAAGTGTGCATCCACCAGTTTCACAATAATCCCATTAACTCGCAAGCAGACGAAACCCACAAAGCTGGCCCCGGCAGCGAGGCCGGGGCAGGAGGTGGTTTTTTTTTGACGGGGTGTTTGAACCAAAATTTGGGAGGAAAACACGATCCCAGTCAAAGGGAGGTCAAAGCGAATAGTTTCTGTCGGGTTTTTTAACCCTTGCCTATTTTGGTTGCTCGCTTAAGAAAGAGGTAAGCTGTTTCTTTGCTGAAAAAAAATGTCCTTTTTTTGAAGTGAAAAGTCCGTGCTTTGTATCAGAAAAGGAGGAAGGAGAATACTTCTGTGCTTCCCAAATCAACCATTCCGTTTTGGAAGAAAAGGTTAAAATCTCCAAAAATCATGACATATTCTGGGATGTATTCCCACAAAATATCTCAGTTCTCAACTAATGTTGGCAGAAAAACTCTTTGGGGAAAGTCTTTCAAACCCTGGTTCTCTGTGGTGCTCACCTGGCATGACTCAGCCTCCTTGGACGTCGTTGGCTGGATCCATGCCTCTGGCTTGCGAATGTCCAGATTAACCATTGCACCATTGCCAGCATGGTTTGGACCTGGACTACTCCAAAGCAACTCCTTTCTGGGATGCCCACCAGTGGATTGGATGTGGCCACCCAGGTTGAGGTGGTAAGGGAGTAACCCTATGGGATGTGTACCCAGAAGATGGGTCCTGGATTGTCTCATGGCAAAATCATAGCCAGGAGGGGCAGTGTTTGCTTATGCCAGCATCATTGCTTACCCCAGGACCGTGTTTCTTGGGTTTCTCAAGAAGGTACGTGGACTCCTGGAGGGACCATCTCTTCCTCATGGGTTTGCATGGCATTGGGTAGCAGGGTCTTGCGCAAGTCATGGCCAACATCTTTCCAACCACAGGCATTAAATCACCCAAACCAGGCATCCGATGGGCCAAAGCAGGGAGGAGGACAGCCCCAAAATACTACACACCTTCGTCAAGCAGATTGCTGAAGGAGGGAACCCAAAAGGGTGAAGCTCTCTTCCTCCACCTATGGGCAACCAGGAGGAAGAACAGCTACAACAAATTAATTTTTATATCACGTTTCAACACAGAAGCCTTCTGGAGATGCTTGAAGTGTTAGGATATCTTGCGAGTCCTTTGCTAATTGGGACCAAAAAAAAAAAGAAATATTTTGAGAATGAGGGGGATTTTGATGCTACAAGGGGCTGCTCTTCCTCCAGTCTTCGTGCTGTGGAGAGGAGAGCTCTGCATCACCAGATGCCAAAATGCAGAGATGGGTTGCAACATCTCAAAGTATTGCCTGGGAAGGGATGATGAATTTCTAGGAAATGATCCCACAAAGTCTAGATGAGGCTCAGACCAGTGGGGTATTAGTCACCAGCTGGAACCGGGGCCATGGGACACGGGCGCTTGCCGCTGGCCACAGGCCTGTCTGGAGGCATCATCCATATGGATGCTGCTCAATCCAGGCCCACAATCATGAACATTTCTGCCTTCCAGCGCTGTCGTTGTTCCCCACCACTGGTGTATCACCCCAGGAGCCGACCACAGAGGGGTTTCTGAGCCCAGACCACCCAGCCAGGAGCCCACAGCTCATTTGCCTAATGAAGAGCAGATGGAAAGGCATCAGCAGGGAGGCTGCTCCAGGGCTTTGAATATTTCCCTGGCAACCCCCCGTGGTTTTTTGGCTGCCTTCGCACAGCCGTGGCGTGCCGGTCGGGGTTCACAGCTGACATCAATGTGCAGATGGGACATTAGTCATGGTGCAGTGACAGTGATGCCCACTCACCTGCTGCCCCCATTGGGTTATTTTTAAGTCTCACTCTGGGAGGGGTGAGCCATTGGACTACTGGCATCTTGCTGAGCACAGGGCCCCAGTGCTGCCACAAAGGTTCTTTGGAGGCAATTTGTGTCACGTAACAACTCCCAGTTGGCTGGCCAGGCTTTCCTGATACCCAGTGGAGAGGAAAAGGCATTTCTGGGTCATGCACCCATGGACGTCCTTGAGATGCAACTATGAGGTGCATTGGGACATGTCCAGGAGGCTCTGATTTTGGAGCTAGGCCTGTTCTGAGCAGGGAGTTGGACCTAAGACCTCCATGGATTTCTTTCCTAGATCCTGTCTGATCCTGTCCTGATGAACTTCAGGCAGCTGCCTCAATGGAGGTGCCACCAACGCAGGTGGCTTTGCCAGAGTAGGTCCTCTGGTTTCCCATAGGGCTGGTGGAGGGGCAACCAGTCTCCAAGCATCTCTCCACCAATGCTTGAAGGTCCACTCAAGTGGGATATGTTCCTCTGGGGACCTGGACCATGCATCCTCCCCTTGTGGCCATGGGTCCTGTGAAGAGGGATGAGGGCATGCAGCAGGCTCTGGGGTGTCCAACAGCTCCCCAAAAGCCACAGCAACACCCTTTTCTCCTAGCATGGAGGCTGAGGTCAGCAAATCCTTTGCCCAAGGAGGACCAGAAGCTCTTCTAACCAAATGCAGCCGTATCCCAAGCACCTTCCCCTCCTTGCAACCTTTCTACTTGGCCCTGCAAATTGCAGCGTGCAGCGACAGGATCACACCGAAGAGCCAGCCCCCGCCAGGAGCTGTGACCTGCTTTGCAATCCCATCCCAAGGCGCTCAGGCCCATTGGCTTGTTTGGGGCTAGATGGACTCGTTCAACAGGCCACGGGGAACAGCCGCAGTGCATTGCACCCGCGCCCTATTTACAAACAGGCTCTGCTGGCGTCCACGTGGCATCTCGTCTCGCTGCCAGGCTGCAAAACGCACTCAGTCACAAGGCAGGAGCAGGAGAAGAACCACACCCGGCTGGGGGTGGAGGAGCAGTTCACCTAACGAAGGTCTCCAGAAAGGCATTGCGTCCTCTCACGTCCTAGCAGAGGAGGTTTGCAGGCACCTGCCAGAGCTTGACTTGGTTCCCTCATCCCAGTACCGGGCTCACAGCTTCACTGAGGGCATTGCAGGGGTACTCAGGGGACCAGGACGGCTGGTCCAGCAGTCCAGCCATGGACGAGGCCATGTGGAGAGGTTTGTAGCCTGGGTGAAGGGCCAGTCAGGGACATCCTTCCAAAAATTAACTCATTTCCAAATGCAGAGATGGTGACAAATTCCCATTGTGAAGGACACATACCCAGGTCCTTCCCAACATGGGTCTCAAATGGCCTCCACCTCCATCCTTGTGCTTGGGGTTGCGCTTGGGCTCCTTACCCAACAGTGGCCACCAGCTTTCCAACCTGCTTGGCCCAGTATTGATGAGAAAAGGATGAAAGAATGTTAAACGAGCCTTTATGCGTGGGCAGGGATGGAGATGGAGCAGCGAGTGGATGGCTGGATGAAGGGTGGAGGGTGACCGGGCTCTATCCTTGACCTTAAAATCACAGCCACGGGAGGAAGGGCTGATTCCCTGGCCGTCTCGCAAAGGGAACTTCAAAGCAACCAGAAAACATCTCCACTCCCTGGAAAGTCCCATGGATGAAAACCAGGACCTTGCCTTGAGTGGCCTGGGTGGAAATCCCGGCATGAGGGCAGTGACCCACCCCTGGCACCCCGATGCTTCTGCCGCTGGCCCGGGACTCTGCTCCCATCCCTTGGCGTGGTCCTGCCGTGTTCCTAGGGCATTGTTCGTGCTCCTGTGGGGGACCCCATTTTCCCCGGGGGTGGACGTGGGGACCCCTTGCTCCTTGCTGCCACATCCCCTTAGCACCAGCAGAGGACTCTGCTGCAGCAGGGTTCAGTCTATTCAGCTAAATGGTTTCCCACTTAAAAACCAGCCCAGGATGCCGGCTGCACCACCAGGACCGCATCTCCCACCGTCTTCCAAGGTCTCCCACTGGTCATCCCATCAGCTGGAAACCCCCCACTCCTTTCTTTCTGCTTCAACACATCCTTTGCTGCAAAGGTGGGAGCCTCCAGTGCGGAGCTGAGACCTTGCAGCTCATCTCATGGGTGACGAGAGCCACAGCCAGGCAGCTTTCAGCTGGCCGGGAGGTTTTGAAGAGTTGCTGTTCTTGATCAAATTAGGAGGTTTTGGGGCACAGAGGGCTGTTTTGCACGCTTTCCCGTGCCCTTGGGAGGGCAAGCACAGTCCAGCTGCTCTCCAAAACACGCACCAAGACGCTAGTGTTCAGCCACTGCTTAAAATTGCAGGTATTTGGGGAGAAAGGAAAAAAAAAAAAAAGGATATTTTAAGCTTGCAGGCTTTCCCGAGCATTTATTTGCCAAGGAGTCTGCAAACATTGGTATTAAACCCGTGAAAGCCTTAAAATAAACTCCTCACAACGCCGAGTGATAGGCGTGTTATTTCAAACACCCACCGGTTTGGTTTCTTCCACAGAAAACGCTGCCGTGACCCATCCGTTTGGGGGGATTTCTGCGGGATTAGTCTGTGGGATTTGGGAACCGCCCCCCTTCGTTTGAACACAACGCTGGCCTCCTGGATGACTTTGGGGCACCATCCATCACCCTGCCCTGCTCATCACTGATGGTGTGATGGGCACCTTCCCAAGCCATGATGGGCATGGGGGAAGTGGATGGGGATTCTCCGGTGTCTAATATGAAGGTTGAGCTGCTGGGTGAGGACTCCTTTGGGTCTTTCTTTGCACGGCAAGCTGTTTTCTATGAAACCCAGAGCAGCTCAATAGGATAGAGATCTGCTGAACTGACCATCTAAATCAGCAATGACTTGGAGGGGCAGACAGACTTATTTCTTAGAAAATCAAGCCCCGGCGAGGAAAAGCAGAAGAAAAATGAAAGCAAGACTCTCTACTCAAAAAAGAAGTGGACGTACCAAGATAGCCTGTTGCTTGCCTCTGCCGGATTAAGGGTCTGCTTCCTAGAAAGGCGTGATTGGGAAGGAAAAGCCCTGCACGTGGATGCTGGGAAGGTCTAGCAGAAGTGTGCCTCCCTCCAGTCCACGCAGGAGATTTGTTTGCTTGGCAGGAAACCATCAGTGCTCTTAACTTTCATTTTCTGCTCCCAGTGCTGAGAGAGATTTAGAAAAAGTGGGTTTAGTTTTTCCCTCTGAAGTAACCGCACAGTCTCTGTGCTCCCCATCAGGGGATGTTAGCCTCGCTTAATTCTCATTCTTGGATTTGAGTGACTCACATGAGTCAGCACTGGTGAGAAGAATGAGAAGTCGTTGCAGGAAAAGCTTGGGAGCGATGCTCTAAATCCCATGAGCTACAGCTCTTCACGTGCGAGCCGTTCGTCCGCATGGCATTCACTCCAGGGTGGGACCCCAAAACCTGGGCTGAAAATCAAGGAGGGTTTTTCAGAGAAAATGTTTTGGGATGATGGTTTCAAAATAGAGGGAGGCAGATTCAGATCAGATATTAGGAAGAAATTTTTTACCCTGAGGGTGGTGGAGCAGTGTCCCAGGTTGCCCAGAGAGGCGGTGGATGCCCCATCCCTGGAAACATCCCAGGCCAGGTTGGCCGGGGCTCTGAGCAACCTGATGTGGTTGGAGATGTCCCTGCTCCTGGCAGGGGTGTTGGACTGGGTGGGCTTTGAAGGTCCCTTCCCACCCAAACCCTTCCATGATTCCATGATTCTATGACTTAGCAATTTGGGGGCTGGGCTAGAAAGTTTTTTAAAAGAGACACCTTTCTCACGTGGTCCAGGAGACCATGAAGTTCTTCCCCATCCCACACTGCAGGGTGAAGGGCCGTTACCGTGTCTCCATCTTAAAGACATCACTGGGAGATCAGATGCAGTAAAAAGGTGCAAAACTTACTTGAAGCCTAGAGAAATCAGGCCTGGGGTGAGAATGAAGAATTACTGACAGGCAGATTTCAAGGTGACTTGATCAAAGCTTTTAATAAATTCATCAGCTGAGGTGAGTGTGTCCTAAGAACCTCACTACCTCAGCAGAGAAAGGCCCAGCAAAAGCCACTGAGAAGAAAATACATACTTTTTCATGGGGACTGTGGTGAGGTTTGGGAAACCTTCCTCCTCTGGGGTCTGTAGAGGAAGGTGAGAAGCCTTTGAGAACAAGAGGTTTCACTTCAACATGTGGAGTTTGGTCTGGTGGCTCTGTGAGTTGCTGGGTGAAGCAGAAAAAAATGTGGTCTATGGGATGGGAGATCAATTACTAAGAGACTCATTGATTAATTACTTAATCTAGCGACTTCTCCTGGTCTTCAACAGGAGAGGCATGGGAGAAGCTACCCACCAAGTCCATGGAGATACAACCAAAAAGATTGGCTGTTGAATTTGTTGTGCTACCAGGGGTTTTTTGGCCCCTGTAAAGCCCTGCAGTGATCTCTTGGAGGGTTTTCTACTCTTCCCAAATCTTTGCCAGGCCTTTAAGGGGTAAATGATAGGTTTGGGGTCAGTTCCGTGCAGTTAACAGGGCAGAGCTGCAGTGCAAAACCCGCGGACACACTACAAGGAGATGCACAGCCCCTCTGGGGATGGGTTACAGAGAGGACTGAAGACCTGCTTGGTGGCTTTTGAGGTCCAGAGGTTTGCTCTGACCAGCTATAAGAAGCCATCCTGGGGTGTACTAGGATGCTCCAACCTGTCTCCACAGCAAATTCTCATCTGAGACAGCTGACCTGCTCCTCCAGGTCTGTCTCTGAGAAGCAATGATGCGGGACGAGCACTGGTGTTACTGGGCTTTTAGCAGCAAGATAAAGTGAAACCCTCCCTAATGAGCTGCTGGGTTTGGAGATGCTCCAGCAGATCTCTCCACCTCACCTTGATCAAGGATGAGAAGACCTGTCTCTCAGGGTGACCATCTCCTCCATGGACTCCTAGACAAGTTCAGATGCTGGAGATAACTACTGTGGAGCCCATGTGTGGACAGCTGGATTCACCCTTCCAGACCATCTGGAGCTTGAAACATGTCTATGACATTCAACAACCCAGTTTCTACCCCTAGTACTCCCTCTTCTTGGTACACATGGGAGGAGACAGCAGAAGAGTGCTCATAGTAGAAATAAATTTATTTACTATAAGAAATCTGAGGTGTCTGCATGTTACAAAAATAAAAATGTACAGTCATTGTCACAAAACTCACTTTTTTTTTTTTTTAGTATAAGTTAGTGCTTTTACAAACAACAACAAAAAAATCTATATATAAATTTCCAGTTGGTACCTCTCCAACCGCTCTCCATCCGAACAGTGCCGCTAGCTCGTGTGGGACCAGGAAACAGAGGGATCCCCTTGATGGGACCGGCAGTGTTGCCCAAGGCGACGGTTTGAAGTCGGCTGATGCCAGCTCGGAGAAAGGTGGGATCGCCAAGCAGAACGGCGGGAGTGAGCTTTGAGCACATTTTTGTTGAATTATTCAGAGCACGTAACGCTGCTTTTTGGCAAGTGCGGGAGTCCAGGCAAGACCTGGCCTGCAGTAACGTTTGTACCAGTTTAGTGCTTTGGTTGAACTGATTTCTCCCAATTATTTGTCTCGCCCCAGTGACTACGCTGTGACCCTCCCCATAAGCCAAGTTCCCTTCACAGGCACAAGGAAAAAAAGGTGCTACCACTGTGCAAGTCCTAACCCAACCCTATCCTAAAAATTCACTCAAGGATGAGATGAACCACACTACAAATGTCCTAATTTTTTTTTTTTTTTTTTTTTTTTTTTTT
>WHYT01015281.1:48412-58536 GCA_009806455.1 Tetrax tetrax | reverse complement strand
CTAAACCTGAACAAATACATTTTCTGTACTCACAAACACGGGCTAGAATAGCAACTGCTACTCTTTCTTCGGGACCTAGTGTAATTTTGTTCTGAGATATATATATATATATATATATAATGTGGCTTAGTATCAGAAATGATACAAAATGTATTTTTAAAAGATGAATAGGTGAAAAGCTACTGCTGTGGAAACAGTGAGGTGTTAGCGTGTCACTTATGCCGTGGCACAGCGTTGTCTTGCGATGTGTAGTGTGACCGAATCTCTGGAGATTTGTCTCATTTGGAGGTAATTTTCCTCTTGATGAGTATGTGTACAGATTGTTTAGAATAGCTGGTATATTTTAAATTATTATCTTGTCTTACGTACCTGTAATGGATTTCTGTGTCCATGCCCTAACTTATCATACTTCATACAGCAACATTAAATCTGGGATCAGACAGAAGTTACCGGTTGTACTTTTGGTGCAGTTTCCTTGTTCCTCAAGTGGGCCATTACCGTGGCGAATCCCTGCTTGAAGAGTGTTTTGATACACAGCTCCCTTGCTACATGCTGCTGAAGTGCTTCTATCCCTGAAAGTTACAGGATCTTAATATTTTATATTTTATGTGATACTGGAAAAAATACAGCAGCTGGTGTTCACTTATTTCTAGAGTGTGGAGTTTTTTTAGTGGGTTAAGTGTTCTGTAGGTGGATGAGCTGCTGTGGCTGATGGTGTTGCCCCGCTTTGTAGAAAGGCGACTTGTTTCTCCAAAATCAGAAGACAGAAACAAGGCTTTAAATATGTTTTGCCCCCATCATTTTGGAATGTAGCACTATTTTATCAATGGGCAAAAAGCAGGAAGTGAAATGTAATTCGATGGATCAGTGCTTGCTCTTTAGCAACCTGAGAGGTGTAAGATGTAAACTCCCTGGGCTGGTTATCTGATGTCTCTTTCCTCAGAGGTTGTTAGACATGGCCTCGGTGCACCTCCGGAGTGGAGCGTGGCAGCCAAGCAGCAAGCTGCCCAGCTGGGCAGGGTACAGTTTGACCAAGGACACTGGGACAAACCTGGCTTTTAAAAGTGCCTGGAGCTCTGGGAGAACAGATGACTCCTTGTTCTTTTAAGGCATGTCCCAGAATCCTGTTTCCTTAACCCTGGGAGAAGGTAATTTGAGCTGTTACGAAGCAAACGCTGTGGCTCCAAGGTCAGCTTTTTTGTTTTGTTTTAAATCTGATTTTAGTTGATTAAGGTGAATCTACTGGTACACAAAAGAATCAAATTTCTGCTTGTCAAAATAGCTAGACTTCATTTTGTTGTAATTATGCTAGTTTTCTACAATGGCAGTACAAGACAGCACAAGAGGTAACTGAGGGAAGTAAGGAAAATGTGTAATGTTGTGCAAAGTTGACAGTCTGGTTTGTGGAAAACGACCTGCTGTCTGGCCTCTAGCATCCTTCCTGTGCAAGTGGTGTTCGTGTTTCTTTATCCTAAAATAACTG
Source organism: Tetrax tetrax (assembly GCA_009806455.1). Lineage (NCBI taxonomy): Eukaryota > Metazoa > Chordata > Aves > Otidiformes > Otididae > Tetrax > Tetrax tetrax. The sequence goes on along the minus strand of WHYT01015281.1, from coordinate 57,053 downwards.
TCGGTTATGGAATATCGAGCTGGTCCATGACTTGACCTTGTTTCAGAAGCTTCTCATGTAACATGGCTTTCTGAGGAACTGCTCTTCTGTCTTTCAAATCAAAAAAGGCTTCACACCTTGCAGCTGAGGGAAGGGACTGCTGAGTTTACACGTGGGAAAATGTCTTTACCATTTGCAGAATTTCTTCATTGCCTGTTGAATACACTAGTGGAAAGTAGAATCAACTTGTTTATACGCCTTAATTTATTAAACTCTTAGTGTAACTTTATTTTAATAAAGACCATTGTGATACGAATGTTATCAAAGGTGTACCTACCGTCTGTTTTGAAAGCCCTCTGATCTTGGTTACTCTAGTTTCCTGTTTGCCTTCGTGTGGGAGTAATAGTACACAGGAAGCTCCCTTGCCCTGGCAAACTAAATTGGAATATAATATGTAATGCTGCTTTTTTTTGCTGGACCATGTGACACAAACACATCTTCCTTCCTGTTTAGGAGGAAGCAAAACAGTTGTTGAATCAACAGAAGTCTGGTTCACGCTCAGACTCACGGGAGGATGAAATTTCTCCTCCTCCTCCTATGAACCCTGTGGTTAAGGGTCGAAGAAGGCGTGGGGCCATCAGTGCTGAAGTCTATACAGAAGAGGATGCTGCATCTTATGTTAGAAAGGTGACATAACTTTTAAATGTTGTTAAGAATTGCATCTACAATCAAAGATTTTCAGACCGCCTTCTGTCCAATGTGTCAAATCCCACAGCTCCTGTAGCCTGTTAAATCTTGTGATAACTGTAAAAAGCAGACCTATGTGTTTAATTGGAGGTTAGAATAAACTATCATGCAATTAAACCATTTGTACACAGCATAGACATGTTCCTTGTGAAGTAATACATATTTACATGTACATATATTTATATATTTTATATACATAAACAAAGTGCTTCCAGTTATCCCACAGCTGCAACAACATTACGTTTAGCTTAATGGCAGAGCAGACTTGCTGCTAGTCATGGGAAAACACAGATTGAACAGATACTGTGCTCTTGCAAAAAAACCTTACAGACTTAGCATAAAATGATGCTTTTGCAGTTGCATAAAATAATACAAGATTTTATTTACCTTCTGTATAAACTGGTTGTAAACCCTGACTGTATGTGGTTTTAGATCTATAGTACTTGAAAGAAATTGGAGAAATTCAGCAGTGTTTTGTAACAATTAGAATAATTTATTTATCCAGAGGAATGCAAATATTTTCTTCAAAAACTAATCAGTTACTTTTTTCTGATGATATCCTAGGTTATTCCAAAAGATTATAAGACTATGGCTGCTTTGGCAAAAGCTATTGAGAAGAACGTGCTGTTTGCCCATCTTGATGATAATGAAAGAAGGTAGGAATAAATCTTTGTAGTTCAAGTGCAGACTTCAGAAGAGCTAAGTGTGCTATACCGTACAAAGCTGCACAGCCTCTTTAACAGTCAGAGTAACCGTGTAGAGACGATAGGAAAAGTGTTGATGGGCTGGAGGTACAGGTGTGTGACTGCACACGTGCAGGGCAGTTGTCCAAAGCAGCACTCTTATTTTTATATCCTTTTTTTCAGTGACATCTTTGACGCAATGTTCCCCGTCACTTACATTGCAGGAGAGACTGTCATACAGCAAGGCAAGTGGCAATGTTTACACTGATGAATACCTTGGAGATGGTGAGCAGGCTCTGGCCCGCTGCTCTTGTTAGTTTTGGGGGCTTTTGGAAAATACTGTCTGGATGGGGTGACCCTTTCTTGCTGTGTTATCTGAAGCACAGCTCACGCTAAAGTGAGGGCTGCAGCAATTGTAGGAAGATGTGGTTTTGTTGCATATGTTATTTATTGGAAAGATAATAATTTGATGGCTCTGTAGAACACGTTATGTCAATTTATGGATCCAGTACACCTTTCCAGTAATCCTGGAAATGCTGCTGATCTCCCACATGCCAGTAGATGTCCCCTTTCATAGAACCGAGAGGAACGTGAAATCAGCAAAATGTGAAGTTTCATCCTGTAAACTGTGCAGAATGTGTCTCTGCCAACCTTGTCAGATTCTTAACATCAAAGTTGGCGGAGATGCCAGTTCTGTGAAACACGAATGCTTGCACAGCTTTACTCTTTCTTAGAGTGTATTCAGTACTTTCTTTTTTTTTTTCTTCTTTAGGTGATGAAGGTGATAACTTCTATGTTGTTGATCAAGGAGAAATGGATGTAAGCATTATTAGTAGTTTATTAATGACATGTTCATCCCTAGCAGAAGAATAGCCTGAAGTTTGTAGGCCTCTTCTACACATCCTTCCTTCAGCAGCTTTTCTCATAATAAGTCCTTGTAGAAGTTTCTTTTGCTTTGGAGCCTCTTTGCTCCTTAACGACTCAGTCTGGCTGCACACACTGTGAGTTGTGTTGGTGTCTGAATCATTCATTTTGAAACTCTATGCAATACTAATGTTTTACAAGCGCAGGGTGGAGTCTAGTTGAGGTGCAGGACAGGCTTTAAGAATGACCAGACATCTTATTTTCCAGTCCAACTAATCTGTAGCTTTCTCTGACAGAGACTTTGTTGAGATTTTATTTCATATCAAAGGGTCCCATGAGTCTAGGTGTGTAATTTCTGTGCATGTGATGTGGAAGAGAGTCCCTTGTTAATGAAAGTAAAAATGATGAGTGGGACTGGGGTTAGAATCATAGAATCGTTAGGGTTGGAAGGGACCTTTAAAAGGGTTGGCTGTGAAGTGTTGATGAAACCCTGACATGGTCATCTGACTCTACAGATGTGAGAATTTCCCTTTACTAGAAGGAAATACGGGGTAGCAGGAGTTTCGCGTAGTCTCTGAGCAGCTCCCAAGACACCGTGTGCCTTGCCTTATCACCATGCGCTGCCTTTCAGGTTTACGTGAACAACGAGTGGGCGACCAGCGTTGGTGAGGGGGGAAGCTTCGGAGAACTTGCCCTTATATACGGAACGCCTCGTGCTGCAACTGTCAAGGCGAAGACAAACGTGAAGTTGTGGGGCATTGACAGAGATAGCTATAGAAGGATCCTGATGGCAAGTATTTTTCTGGCTGATGTGTGGCTTGTGCCATTTGGCTCAAGTAGCTGCGCGCTAACCTGGAATTATGCTTTTGATGTCATTGGTCACTTGAACCTCTAGCTGTGCCTGTCCTTTGCCCTTTGCTGAAGTTACTTATTCAAAATTGTGCTCTCTTTTGTAATGAGAAAGCTGATCACTTTTTTGTTTGTTTGTAGGGGAGTACTTTGAGAAAGAGAAAGATGTATGAGGAATTCCTTAGTAAAGTATCTATATTGGGTAAGTGAGAAGATTTTTGTTCTGAAGTGGAATAAATCACCATATTTTAATAAAGCTGTTACTCAGCATTATTATGATTACAGGCCATTGTGGTAATCCATTAAAACTGACTGCTTTTCTGCATCGGTCAAAAATAATTCCACTTCAAATCTTGATATGTGATACGCAAATGTAGCCAGAACTATGTTGACCTCCCTATAAAGACAGGGCAAAAAGTATAATTTGTGCCTTGAAAAGATACTCTGTTAATGAACAATTAACTCCATAGAATCTCTGGACAAGTGGGAGCGTCTCACTGTAGCTGATGCATTGGAACCAGTACAGTTTGAGGATGGGCAAAAGATTGTGGTCCAGGGAGAGCCAGGAGATGAGTTCTTCATTATCTTGGAGGTAAGGTCAAAATTAAAAGCTCAGAACTTTCTTTTTAACATGGCTTATTCTGTCCATAAATAGACGCTTGAGAAAAACAAAACACAAGAATGTACTTGTAGATAACTTCTGAAAAAAAAAAAATCTTACTGGACATGCCCAAGCTTATATTTAGTTTTGCTATTTTTACAAATGGTACTTCCAGGAAAAAAACTAACAAGTTTCTGGCTGAAACTAATTTTTCTTTTTCAGAAGAGTAGACCTGTTCTAGATAGCCAGTGATGTCTTGCTAGTGGTATCATTGTCTTCTGTCTGGGCTTTTGTTTTGTTTTTGGTTTTTTTGCTAGTCGTACTGTAATACTGTTACCATTATGAGGAAAAACGGGGGGAAGTCGGTGCTGCGGATATGTAAATACCCAGGACATCTTGTGCTCGGAGAGGAGGGAGGACCAGCTGTGTTTTTAGAGCAGTGTGGTGAACTGTGCAGGGACACCAAAGTGGTTTTTAGGCTGAGACATCGTAAGAGTTATTTCTGCGAGGCAGCTGATGTCTCGTGGAATTCAATGTTTCAAGTGATCCTGAAAATTCCAATTGTTTAATTGCTGTGATTTATTAAAGGGCACAGCTGCAGTGTTACAGCGTCGATCAGAAAATGAAGAATTTGTTGAAGTGGGCAGGCTGGCACCTTCTGATTATTTTGGTGAGTTGCATAGTGACAACTGTGATTACATACACCACTGTCACCGTTTTACCTGTGCTGTGGATGAAAGTGATGGGATGGATTTGCTTAATTACTGTTTTGGATAACTTTAGTGGTTTCACTCAGTGTCAGGTGAGTATCAGAGTCACTTGACATTCAGGTCTGCATGCATGTCACAGAAATGTGATCGTTCTAGAGTAATTTAGAAGGGACCTGGTGATGATTTGGTCTGACCACCCTAGTCTGGGCAGAGCTAACCTTGAAATTGCATCATGTTGCTCAGGGCTGTGTCCAGGTGAGTCTTGTGTCTCCAGGGATGAAGATCCCACAACCTCTCTGGACAATTTATTTTGTTGTTTACCCAGCCTTGTTGTGAAGATTTTTTTCTTTATGCTTGACAAGAATTTCCTGTTCTGCAGCTTGTTGCTTTTTCTCTGCCTTTCACTGTGCAGAGAGCAGTCTAGTTTTATCTTTAGGATCACTCATCGTGTAGCTGAAGACAGCAGTAAGATTCCCTCCTTACCCTTTTCTCCAGGTCAGACTAACCCAGCTCTTTCAGCATCTCTGTGTACGTCCTGCGCTGCAGTCCCCTGACCATCTGGGTGGCACTGCTGGTCTTGCTCTGCTTTGTCAGCATCTTGTACTGGGGACCCTGCAACTGAGCGTGGTACTCTCGATGTAGTCTCCAAGTGCAGATCAGGGTTCTTCTCAGTCACATGGCATAGAAGTTGCTTTGGCTTGAAAAAGCTTGTGTGCTGGCAAAGAAAAAGGCTAAGATCCTATAAATATTTACTTAGATTTGGAAATAATCTTCATGTGGAACTAATCACTTGCCTAGTGCACGTTGATTTATTTGGGATCACAGATAAAGGCTGGATATGTATGCTCACAGAGCATTCTTGGAGTCTAATGCAGCAGTATATAAAAAGATATTCCTGGTGGCCTTATTTTGGGTTTGGAAGAAAGGTGACTTGCAGTTCTGAAACAAAGCTTCTTCCTAAACAAAACTTGCCTCCCCTCACAACCTGTTCAGAACCTACTCTTTAATGTTTAAGTACTTCTTGCTCTCAAAAAGAAAAGCTTAATTTTTTCTTCTTGTGTTTAAGGTAGATCCTCTCTCCTTATTACTCCAAGCAGTCCTCTTGCTAAAGCCTTCTAGTTGCCGGTTCGGTTTTTTGGCTTTGGAGATGATGTAATCAATACTCTGTCGCAAGGCCTGAGGTGGGCTGTACTCGAGTGCACTGACAGCACTGGATCTGACCAAAGGTCTGCCCAGCTCAGTATCTGGACTAGATTTTTGTTCCGTGTGTGTCGTTATACTGTCTTCTGATATTTCCCTTGATGTGTACTCTTGAGTTTCCCACTCTTAAGCTAAGAGTTATCTCTACCATTGTGTTCAGGTGCTGCAGACCCGTCCCCCGCGGGTTTAACTCTCCCTTAGAACCTATTATTCTTTTGCCAGCCTGTGTTTTGGAGGCTAGCGAGTTCGAGTGTTTTAATTAGGCACAGAGGAAAAGTTTTTCTCATTTCTTTTGAACATCCCTTCTGAAAATGCAGGCAAATTTCTTCTCCGAGGAGCACCGAGTTCTTTCCTCAGTCCTGAACATGAAGATAACAGCCCAGCTGCTTAAAAAGAAACTCATTCAAAAGCTGATGCTGTGGTTTTACTCACACTTGTTGCTAAGAATGTTACGGGTAGCTGTTGTCACCAGTGGGAACGGGCGTTTGTTGAAAACTTCACTTCCAAATATGTTGTTTAGCAGTCATAACAGGTATTTGAAACAAAGCTTTTGGCAGGCTTGTGTGTAACTTATGAAATGGGAATCCAGGGGGACTTCAAGAGACTCGTATTCCACAGCCCCGTGGCAAAGTCCAGTTCTTGGTTCTGGGTAGCTGTGGGTCAAAGGCTTCTGTCTTGTGCAGGAATGGTTTCCACTTCAACGCCATGGTCGTCTTGTCCCGAGTTTCCTAGTAATGTCAGAATTGAACAGTAGCATAGCTTACATGTTAGAAAAATACCTGCTTTTCTTGGCTATGAAAATTGTGGTTAATTGAAACCTTTTCTCAAACAGAACCAATGTTGAAAATTCTTCAGGCCTTCTTCAGAGAGACTTGAATGTGGTCAGGTTTTTTAATAAAAAAGTAATCAAGTATTTGTTTATTTTTTTTTAAACTGCCTTCACAATTGCTTCTAATGTAACTACTTGTTCTGATCAGTGTTAAAACCTGAATTACCTTCTGTTCAATTCCTGCAGCAGTTTGAAATACAACAGGGTATTTTCTTCAGCTCTTTTGCATGTTGATTTTTAACACTGTTACTGCTCCTGTTGCCCTAGGTGAAATAGCTCTGCTGATGAACCGTCCCCGTGCTGCCACCGTTGTTGCTCGTGGCCTGTTGAAATGTGTGAAGCTCGATCGACCCCGGTTTGAACGTGTCCTGGGCCCGTGCTCGGATATTCTGAAGCGAAACATCCAGCAGTACAACAGTTTTGTATCGCTGTCTGTCTGAAACCTTCCTCCCTATCCAAAACATGCTTCACAAATGCAGACTGCTTTACTACCCTTGTGCAGAGCCACATTGCCACTGGCATTTGCAGCTTCCTGTCTGTTTAAAAAAAGAAAAAAAAAAAAATTGCTTATCATGGCACTGGTTTTTATTTAGAGCAGTTCTGTGCTCTCTGTCCCATTAAATTAATAGTAGAAGTTTTATGGAGGCGTTTGCTGTTACGGCTTCTCTCTGTGCAACCATGTCCAACTCAGGCAAACGCAGCCTTGCTTCAGCGAGGGAGAGGTCTGCCACCGTGCCACTTGCCATAGGGTAAGCAGGTGACAGTAGAGAGAAGGAAAAACTTTTTTTTTTTTTTTTTTTACATGGTCTTTCTCAAATTGTTGGACAGGTTTTAAGGCTGTGGTCATAATCTGCTGTATTTCTGTTCAAATGAGAACTGCCCTTGTAACTGAGCTTCTTGGGGCTTTGGGTTTTCTTTGTTTTTAATTTTCTGGGTACTGTAATCCTGGGTTCAATCATGAGGCATCAGCTGCTAAGAAAGCCACAGTTGGAATTTAACAGTATAATTGTTCCTGTGTCTGCTGGTTTAAGATTGCTTAGTTATGTTTTTGTCAAGTGTAAATCAAAGCTTTCAAGGTTAATAGTTCTGGTGAACTTACTGCAGTTGTTACTTCATTTGCTGACTTGCCGCAACTGATTTTTTTTTTCCTGTTCTTTCTTCAGCGATAGATATGCCGTTTAAAACTGCCTGTTCAAAGTGGCAAGAACCAAATGTTACATTCAATGCCTGACTTTGGTCGCTAGTACATAGGTTGGTGTAAGAATGGTGCAGCTGTCCAGCTGTTAATGATGTTCAAGTACTTAAATTGGTGTCGAAATTGGAAGCAAACACTTTATTTTCCCTGTGACTCTTGCTTGCTTTGTATTCCTCAGTTGACTTTTTAAAAAACGATCATCAGTTCAGGTGACTCTTGGTTACCAGGGAAAATAAATGTTGAGTATTTATGGCCAGCATCAGTTGCAGGTGCCAAGATTGCTGGTCTGTGTAGATGCCATTATTCTTGGTAGGGAATGTGAGGCAGAAAAAGTGAATGTTTTAACTTTCCTGCAACACTCAGTTATTTTAAGTTTTTAAATCTAGTTTAAATACAAAAGGTGCATTCTCTTTCCTTGCTTATGGAATTTACATGACACATATTTCATACTCTTTTTTTTTTTTTTTTTTCCAAGTTCAATATGTTGCGCAGTCTTAAATGTATTTCAGTATTTACCAGCTTTGTGTTCCATTATTCCGTGCGCACCAATACTTCCCAAAAGTTTTTACTGAATTCCACGGTTCGATAACGGTAGGCAATTTTTAAGGTTTCCTTTAAACTGTAATTTATATAAAGTAGCGTAGGTTTGTATTTGGGAGTGGCAGCAAGCAGTTTAGCATTTGTTGTGCAACTACTTCTAACGATGGAGCCCTCATTTTACTTCCTTCCTGAGGTAATTCAGCTTCAGGACACTTTCTCCCAGGCATGTAGGTAATTGGAAAGGGTCTGCTAATTGATGCAAAACAACACTGAGGGTGTCAAGCCTTTACAAAAGGTTTCAGGGTATTTCTGAACCTGAAATCCCAATAATGGGATTTAAACGCTTGTGGTTTGAGTTCTCTATTCAGAAGATGTTGAGTAGGGGATTTCTGCCAGAGTCTTTAAGGAGTAAGGAAATGCTACCTTTTTTTTTTTTTTTTTTTT
>WHYT01015281.1:32461-47330 GCA_009806455.1 Tetrax tetrax | reverse complement strand
TTTTTTTTTTTTTTTGTAAAACTTTTTTTTTTCTTAAGTTTTGACTCTATCCAGGTTTTTTCTTCATATGTGTTTTTTGTGTTACTTTAAAGCACCAAAAACTGTGTAAACTAATTAGAGCTCCACAAAAAAAAATGCACATTTTTTTTATATAAGGCTTTCTAATCAAGTTTCACTACTGCATCTTTTTAGCTTGCTGTTTACTCCCTTTTGTAGTTTTACCTACAAGATTTTAAGATAAATCAGCTAAGTCTGAGTTAAATATTAATCACAGTTACAGCTTTACCTTTGTGTGCAATTTAAAGATGTTTGAAACCACGATTGGCATAGTTTTGCCTTAGCTAACATTCAGGGCTTTAGAAGTAATTTTTTGCTAGTCCACCTTTAGCGGATGTACGAAGTCTATTGCCCTAGAAAGCTATAGTCAACCAGAGGACCATTTTTGTATTGTTACCTGACTCTATAAGTCTGATTTACTGTATGTGCTAATATATTATATTATATTCCTTTTGTTATAGATTGTCCTAATGGCAGGTAAAGCAATAAAATGATTTAAATTCTTAAATGCAATCAGTCTCTTTTTTTCCCACATCCCTAGATTGTATTTTCCTCTGGCCTTAGAGGATGTGTTATCAATGAGGTGGTAGAACCTAAGGAGCTTAATGAATTACCTTTGTGTTACCTCTGGAGGCTCAGGTTCAAGTTTCCAGCACAGCTGGACCTTCCCCTCCCTTCCTGGCCCAGCCACTGTTACTGGAGCTCATGAAGTTCTGTAAGCTGTCTGCTCCCATCTACACATCCCTTCAATGAAAGTTTTGAACGCGTGGTAACTAATCATGAGTGAGTTCTGGTGGACAGACAATGAGAAATAGAAGAGGGCGTTTTCATGCTCTGATGAAGTAGGGACAAAATTTGAACCTGAAGCGGCTCGGACTGGATGTGTTTTACATCCAGCTCTGGGAAAGCTACCACACACTTTGAAGATACATTAAAAAGCTGCCATAAAGGGAGAGTAAAAAGAAGAAGAAAGCAACCTTGCAACCCCTGTTGGTGCATCAGCCATTTAAATATCCGTGGGTTTGGTTCCTTCATCCTGCCCTCCCTTTCTCCCATGCCCTTGAGAAAAAAAAAACAACAAACAAACCCAAAACCAAGCTGAAAACAGAGCTCTTGTTACCTAAAGTGAAACTTTAAAACTTCCACTTCTAACCTTATAACTTTACTTTTAAAATTATCGTCTGTTGCCATGTTCTTCCTGTTCGAGCAGCCAACAGTAGCCATTCCATGACACCGATCACATTAATTTTGGGCTTGTCACATGTGGTCAGTGCACAAAAAGTCACCGGCAGAGGGAGATGCAAGTTCGGGAATCCAGCGTCCTGCACGGAAACAACCGCTGCAGCGTGCATGCCGAGGGTGAGTTAAGTCCTTTGATTCTCGTTTATTCTCTGTCCACAAGAGTAAAAAGGTCTGTAAGCTCACCAACATAGAGTTCTGTTCATTTGAGGCTGTCTAAAACCTTGCTTTTGTGAAAACTGCAAGTGGAAGGATGTGACTGAATCACAAGTTGGGAGAGAGACTAAAGGAGCGTGGTGGGGTGGTTTTATTGTTTGGGTTTACGTGGGGTTTTTTGCTAATCTTTGTGGCTTCAGACTATTGGAGGCACCTCTCTGCTGAGTAGAAACACTCTGAACTTCCTCCTACAAATGAACAGAACAGCCATCTGTAGGGACACACTCAAATCACAGGTACGGTCTCTTCTGTGGTTTTAGTGCGGAGCCAGGTGCATCGCAGCGTTATTGTGGCGTTGGATTAAATGTCAGCACAGTCCCCTTTGAAAAAAAACAATTGCTGTGGCTAAACAAACTTTGTTCTTTCCTTGTGTGATCCAGGCACGCGCTGCCAGTGTCACCACGTTCCCTTTAGGCTGGATAAAACGCGAGCCGGTGGTAGGTGCAGCAGCTTGCTGAGAACCTCTTAACTGCTGCCTGCCTCTGTGCTGTGGTGGTGGGATTCTCCTCTGAAAGGTCTGCAGTGCTGTAGACAGTTTTTGTTGAAGTTAAAGGTTAGTTTAGAATGAGCTTCTAGTAGATTGGTTGTGGTTGGTGGTTTTGGTTGGTTTTTTTTTTTTTCTATTTTCCCTTTAAGGATGATAAGTTATCAACAAAGTTCTCGACTACTTGCCCTAGGCTGCCAAGAAGCTGAGTGCAATTGCACTTGAATATTTAAAGGAAAAAAAAACTATTAAAAAGAGTTTCAGAAATCAAGTTCTTAAGCTTTTTCTTTGGGAGGCAAGGGGAAAACTACAAATTGAAAGATCTGTGATAACCCCCTACACTGTTTTGGTCTCCAGTTCCTATTGCATCTCCTCAAAATGCATAGACATGAGGGTGGGGTGGGATACCATGTCTATTTTCCAGGGAGTTCAGACAACTTCAGTGATTTTAAAGCTATGAGAAAATGACTTGAGATAGATGCCCCCCAGTCTGGCAGAATGTTTTCACCAGAAGTGGGTGGCTTCCTGAATGGTAAATACAGTCCTGTGCCTCTGAGCAGTTGGGTTTGTTTTGTGGTTTGTTTTGTTTTGTTTATTTCCCCTTGGGGTCAAAGGCAATGCATACCTGCCTTTCTCTTATATCCCCAACTAGCTCATCCACCCACAAGGCAGGTAAAAGTAGAAGTTTTATTGCCCTGTGAGGCCGTGGGCTTTTGAGTGACATGCACAGACCGAAGCGGAGCGGATTGATCGCTGTTGAAGAGACTGAGAGGCAGCGGACAGGCCTGACAGTGAACGCTGTGCAGGTGCTCTTTGGTCTGACCTGCTGACTCAGGTGCTGCCCTTGTGAGGTAAGACTGCTCTTTTCTCAAACACACAGCCTTGAGTACAGAACAGACTTGTTAAGAGGAAAACGCTCTTGGCATCTCTTTATTCGAGCCTCATCCTTGGCTCTAGTTTGTGTCCTTCACTAGCAAGACCCAGATCCCGCGCAGGCTGAGCAGACCAACGGTCACGTGTTCCCCCGCGCTCCCAAGGGCATGCCCAGCGACAGAACAGATCACCCCTTTTTCTCCAGAGAGCTGGTGTCTGGGGCATGAAGGTCTGCTGCAGTCAGACCACGACTTACCCACACACTGGCCAAGCGAAGAAGCTTCGGTTGAGTACCCAGCGTAGGAGCCCAGTGTGATTCTTGAAGATCTTCTGAAGAGTTTCCCCTCTCAGTCTCCGCCAGTCTTTGCAGGTGGAAATTGCCAGTTATTAAAACACTTGTCTCGGAGGGCTTTTCCCCACCTCTGAGCGTGAGTTATGGACTGTTTAAGTGGTCAGCTTCACTCTGTCAGATGCAGGAGCCTCGGGTTGCCTGGTGTCGTTGGCCACCACCTTGGCTTCTCCGTACGTGTCTATGCATTTCCTCACAGCTTTCAGGATAAGCTGTAACCGTCTGTCTAAGGCCAAGAGATGGGGTTCGGTGAGGACAGGTGCCAGGCGGTCCTGCAGGAGGGATTCCCTCATCACGTCGCTGAGCCGATACTCAGGCTCAGCTAAGAGCTGGAGTCGTAATAACGTCGTCCTCTTTATTCTGGAAAAAAAAGAAATGAGACATCTTAATGCAAACTTTTTGCGGCACCCTAGCAAGAACCAGCTGTCTAAGCCCCTTGGTAGCAGGGGAAGGAAGGAGGCAGAGATGGGTGAAGATGGTTGATAAAGAACTTTGGAATGAAAGCTTTCCCTTTCTGAAGGAAATGAAAATCTTTGCAGAAACCTCTGCTGCTTTTTTCTTTGTTTTTCCAGACTGCAGAGTATTTGTATTGCAGATTTCTGTCATCAGAGAGAAAAACATGACAGAAGTTCTCAGTAATGAGTGTTTTTCCTCTGAGTCAGGGATGACCCAGTTCCCCAGATTACTGCAGGGTGGTGCCACGTTCCCAAGGATGACATTTATGGAGTGGGGGCAGAGGAGGAGGTGTAATGAAGAGGCATGGATGAGGAAAGAAAAAATAATCTGTCAAAACTCTGAGCAAAAAGGGAGAATATTTCCTGGAACTGACTTAGCTGTGACTTTTCACCTTAAGAGCTGCTGAGGTTTAAATATTCCTTCCCTTTGACAGAAAGTGGGATGAAGAGCTATAATCTGGGAACGCTTCTGGGAACAAAACTCAGGATTCTGAAATCATTTGTTTAATCCTCAGCAGAAGTGTTTTGACTTCAGCATCTCTAAGCCTGAAATTAATCAGTGGTTTTAATTATTGCCCTTTAAATTCTAGAAATGAAGTAGTTTGTGTTCATGGAGTCATTCCTATTCAGGTGAGCCAGAATTTTCAGACGGAAGAAGGTGTAGTCAGAGACATTTCAACCAGCTCCAGAATTTGCCTTAGCATGCCTGTTCTTTACCAGGCTATGGACTGGGAACGGTGATCAGGCTCTCTGCAGCTCTACCAGGACGCGTGCTGCCAGAGAAAGCCTCGTACAGAGCAGATGTGACCGGCAGCAAACGAGCACGCGTGCGCTCTCCTGAGCGAGGAGTGACTCTGAGGAGCTGCTGTGGGTAAACACCAGCTGTGTTTGCTCTGCTCCGAACAGCGCTGGGGCCTGGGGCTGGAGAACGGGATAGCCTGACCCCGTGGGGAACGGCTTGGTTAATGCTCCAACAGTTACATAAAACAGGCAGGACGTGGAAAGGAGCGTGGGATGGAAATCCTGCCACCGGCTCTGCTCCTCTCCCATCGGGCAGCCGTGACCCCGCTGAGGTACTGAACTGTTGAAGACTTGACCCGGAGCCTTTTAGGGACCTCATCAGCCGCGAAGATACACAGCCCAGATTAACTGGGGGCTGTGTTCAGGCCTGTCTGTGCCTCGTTGAGGGTTTTGACTCCTTCAGGAAAAGGACCGTTTCTTACTGCATCGTTGTATTTGTGCCGTTACTGCGCTCGGAGCAACGCTGGGAGAGGAGAGCGGCAGGCTTCGGTGTGTGGGACAAGAATTGGTGTGGGAAGCTGAAATTATCAAACTTAAATCTGCTGGAAGCCAAACTTAGAGAAGAACTCCGCTGGGAATGAGGTGAACACGTTTAACAGGGAAGCAAGCAGCCTGTTCAGCATCCCTGTGGTTTGAGTGGTCCCTCTTGTCCGGAGGGGCTGGAGGACTTTGGGTGCACATGGCATGGCTTCACGCAGGAACGAGGAGGTGACTCGGTGGGCTGAGTCCAGGTGGCTGGTCAGGGCAGGCTGAGATCTTTGGCCTCTGTGTTTACTCAAAGAAACTTTTTACTTCCTTTCCAAGCATTTTTGGATGCTCCCCTGCTCCAAATGGAGTGGCTGTTGTGGGAAATGAGGCTTTGCGTCTCCCTCGGGCAGCGCGAGTTGCTTTTACGCTGTTCTTGGCCCTGGCTGGCTCATTACAAGGTGTGACTTGCAGGTCTTCTTACCACTGCCTTTTACAAGAACTAAATTAAGATGAGTGCTGGGAGGTGGATCTGGGAGAATAGGAAGGATCTGACCTGTGGATCTTCACTGTGTATGGGTCAAATTAAGAGGCAGCGTTAATCGAAACTGCACAAAATAGGAGTTGGTGAGAAGGATTCACTGCAATTATAAATGAAGACTCACTGGGTGCAAATAGCAGTGCTTAAAATCAGATCCAGTAATAAAGCGTACGGGGAGAGAGGGCAGCCAACGCCCCGAGGTGGAGCAGGTGCAGGGAGCAAACGGGCACCTCCTGAAGAGAAACCAGCTCCTTCTGCCTCTGAAGTTTAACTTTCAGCTGACAATTTACGGGAATCAATAGAGGGGGAAGGTAGGATTCAAACAGTAAAAGCTTAATCCCTGTTGGAGGGACAACTCGTGACTCCCGCGCTCCGGTGTCTGGCCCGCCCCCTCGGCTGGGATTAGCAGGGGGTCTGGATGGAGCTCCCCGGATGGAGCCGGGCCAGGGTGACCTCCAGCAGCAAGCACTGCCAGCCTGGTACGGCGGGAACACCAACGTGTCTGGGAAGGAAGATGAAGCTGGCACTTACACGCAACACTGGGAGAGCGGGGCCAGGATGGAGGTTTCATCATGGGAATGCCGCCCGAACCTGGGGGTAAGCAGAGAGCGCAGGGCTTTAGTGCCTGCCCACCCCCTTCCCCACCTCCCGATGTCCTCCCGCAGCCTCACCCTCTGGCGTTGTCCAGGTGTAAGAGGAAGCCATCGTCCCCAAACTTGGTGAACATTTCGTAGTGGTGACGGTCCATGTTCCCTGGTAAAGGGCAGACAGAGGAAGAGAGTTTCCCTTGCGTGTGACTCAGTAATTTTCTGAACTATCCTACATTTTCTTTCAGATCTGCATGAAATGCTGGTTGCCTTGCTGGAAGGGTCTAAGATGCTCAGAGCTGCTGCTTTCATCTCGTTGGGCCGCCCGGGGAGCGGGCTGGGGTGGGCCTGGGGGCTCCCCCTCGCCCCAGATCAGGAGGGGTTGTGCTGCCTGGCTGTGGGGGGACAGCGGTCTGCCAAAACCGTCTGTGGAGCAGGAGGGATGGCTCTGAGAAACACCGCGGCGTGGCAGGGTGGGCAGACTGACGCTGAAGGAATGGAAGGAAGGAATGTCATTTCCCCCTTCGCCGTACCTATTAGGAAGTCAAATACGGCCATGTCAACGATGTTCAGCAGCCGGTTGCCGTGGCTGTAGGGGTAGATCTCCCTCACCGTGTCGCAGTAGAGCGGGTTCACTTCCCACCTGCAGAAGAAGGGGAGATGTGCTCCGTGGTTGCCGCTGCCGTGTCCCAACAGCACCCCAAAGCTGGCCTCCCGTGCAGAGATGGAGAGGAGGAGGAGGAGGACTTAAATCTCCCTCCTTGTGCGCGTAGGAGACTGGAAGTCAAACCCAGTCAATGCCCAGGCATGAAGAGTTATTAGATGGATTGTGGGCAGTCTCTGAACCTCAGCCTTCCTCCAGCTGGACACGCGGTTCCTGTGCGTGTGGCTGTACCCTGCTCGTTCTCCTTCCCGCCCGCTCCCCGCAGCGCAGGTATGGGAAGCGGCAGCATTTACCCACTTACTCCTCTTTTCCGTCAAACGAGTAGGACCGGATCCACGGGTTTGGGATGGAGAGCCGTGGCGCCAGGTTGAGGGATGGCAGGAAGGCGGAGAGGGACCCTTCCAGGAGGTGAGGATTCCCACACACGGCGTACTCCGTCTTGCACATGTACGGGCACTTGGCAAAGAAGCAGACGTTGCTGGCTGGGAGGAGAAGAGAGGGGAGAACAGAGAAAGGAGCTATAGTCTGCAGGAGACCACGAGGTCGCCTGGGCTGACCACTACCCCATTGTGTGATGGTGACAGCGTTTGTAACTGCATCATGGATGTGAAACTGCCAAATCATGGAGGATACCTGGATTTTGGTCAATGGACAGACCTGGTCCCATGCCAGGAGAAAAACTGGGTAGGCAAATAGATCTGGCAGATGATTCCAGCTGGGGCCTGAGGGGCACCTTTACTGTAACCATGTCTTTGTGTATGTTTCACCCAAGAATTTGATTTCTGCTCAACAGCACAAGTCCTTTTGTGTGCAGACCCTGCCCTTCCACCCACCATAGACCAACACGTCTAATCCCAGCTCGCGGCAGCCAAGTGCTCACCTACCTGGTGAGACGAAGAAGACGCTCTGCAGGATCTCGTTCTTGGTGACCTCCAGGATCTCCTTGGTGACATTGATCAACCTCCCAACTGTGGGTGGCACCCTCCGGAAATCCAGGATCCTGCACAAAACAGACAGTGGCTCAGAGCCTGGGGTGCAAAGGGAGGTTACTGCACAGGATGGCAATGTGAGATGGCAGATGCTGCCCTCGTTCCTTCTGCTGGTGAACCAGGGGCCTTTTGATGACTGCACCCACGTGGATTTTTTTTTTTTTTCTCAGCTTCTTTCTAGTAAATAGCCAGGATCATTTCACCCGCTCGATCAAAATGTGGCTGAGTTTGGATTTTGATATTTTTATAGCTGCCACCTGGAATGATCTGGATGTTCTCCAAGGCTGATGTCATTTTCCCTAACTGGTTTCTCCCATCCCCTCATACACAAGTCGGGTCCTCTGGGAGCCAGAACAGCCCTTCGGGCCCTTCTATCCCCATCCACCACTTCTCTGGGCAACCTGTGCCAGTGTTCCTCCACCTTCATTGTAAAAAATGCCCTGTGCTTCTGAGAATCGGGTACAAAACAGGATTTAGCCTGTTACTTATTTACTTATTGAACAATGTTTAAAGAAAAACAAATAATTTGTTTTCATCTAGTGACTTTCAGCTCTAAAAACCACAAAGCACTTCAGAAAAGCAGTCTGGCATCATTTGGTGGAGCTGGGATGCAGAGAGGCAAGTTGATGGGAGCTGAGTCAAGCAGAGACACTGCGGTGAAGTAGGGGCAGAGCTGGAAAGGGAATTCAGCTCTTAACTCCCTCGCTCAGAGTTTGAGCTGCAGGACTTAGCGCCTAGGCCTGCTTATCAGGTAAGCTGGGCTCAGGAACTGGAGACCCCCATGCACCATCGTCATCAGGGATCTCTTCCCCTTGGTGTTCAGCACTCAGCCCATCGAGGGGAAGAAGGCTGCTGCCCTCCTCTTCTAATGAGGGGATTTTTGATTTTTAAAAGCCTGCTGGGAAGGGGTGCCAGGTTAATTGCTCATTAGCAGAGGGCTTGAAACTGCATCGCTGCAGTTTATCTCAATCCAAAACGCGCCTTGATTGCTGACTGCGCGCGCGACTCCCTCAGCGGGAGGGGACCAGGCTGCGCCCAGGGCTCATCTTTGCCCTTTGGTGCACGGGAGGGACCGCGTGCCTGTGGCCATGTGACAAATACCTGACTCCTTCGCAACCTGGACTTCACCTCCCAGTGCTTCTCGTGCAGCCGCCAAGGTGAAGCTGCCTCAGGCTTCTTCAGATGAGAGCCAGAGCCACCCCATCCCCGTCAGCTCCCAGAAGGGTGCTGCGAAGCAACCGCTATCGAGGGCTGGGCTGAGCTCTGTGGGAGCTCTGCGGCTCTGCGGGGCTCCGCGTGGCTCTTCCCAAACCGTGGGCAGAGGGCCGGGCGCTGCGGCAGGTCCCTACCTGTCCAGGTGGAAGGCGGCGATCTCTGCGTTGTGCCGCTGGAAGTCGACGAAATAGAAAAAGTCCTCGGGCGTCTCTTCCTCGCGTTTCTGCCTGGGAGAGAGCAGGGGGGTTACCCTAACCGAGCACAGCAGCGCGGGCAGCCTGGACACACAGTGGTGGCACAAGGACAGCGCGCTTGGGGACCGCCGTCGTGTGGCCGCGCCGGTGCCAGGGCCACCGGGCAAAGCTGCGGCACCAGGTGCCCGGGTCAGGACCCAAAGCGCCCCATGCTGAGCTGGGACCATCGCTGACTCTGGGCTTTAAAACCTTTTGCACTGGAGTGAACACCCAGCTACTGAGGCCAGCATCCGGGGACGGCAGAGGCCACGCCGCGCTTCTCATGTCCCCGTGGGAAGCAGAGAAGGGCTCAGGATTGATGCTCTCCCATGCCCGAGGTGGGAACAGCAGCTTATTTAATTTCATTTTCTGGCTGTCACGCAGTGCCCCGGTACGCGTACCACGTGCATTTGCACGCTCAGCCTCCCAAGCAGTCGTGTACCCCAGGAAAGCCCGCGGGCATTGCTGAGCCCAGAAACGGGCAGTCCCTAACAGCAAAGTGCCCCAAGGTCCCTCGCTGCCTGGCGTCTACGAACCGAGGCATTTCCAGCGTCAGTACGCAGTGTGGGAACACCGGTGTTTATCCGGCTCTGGGATGTGCAAGCAGCCAATAAAAATTAAACTTTTCCAGCTGTCAAGGCAGCTGAGCGCTGGAGAGAAAAGATGCGGCCGTGGCGTGCCTGTCCTCGCCAGGGATGCTCCCACTGCGCCGCCATGGTTCGTGGCTGGGGGGCTCGGGGGGGCTCTGCGGACCTGCCTTACCTCATGGGCTTGAACATGGCTTTCCCAAAATCCTGGAACCTGAGGACCAGCTTCAGGTGCACGCCGCTGGGCTTCACGACTTGGGGAGGAAAAGGGACGTTAGGCGCCGGAAAGCCTGCCCGGCGCGGTGAGGCACCGGTTACGCGCTCCAGCGCGATTCGGCTTCCCACCCCGGTGAGTGCACCCCATCGCTCCCTCCAGCTGCGCCCCTCTGCTTCTGCAGTTATTTTTCCTCCCTTTCCCTCTCCCCTGTGCCACAGAGGAGGTTTCTCTCCAGCATTTGTCCCAAGAGCCGTTTGTTACGTCCTCTTGGGGACTTTTTCCTCCCCCCAGTAGAAACCAGTGGCGTACTGGTGCCCTGGCACCTGTATCCCAGCGTCAGCTGGAGCGGCAGGGTTTGATCCGAGGGAGAAGGGCCTGGCGTTGCCTGGCTTTACGTTTCTCTCGCTGAGGTCAGGATGGGGGAGCTGGGATGGGGGTGAGCTGAAGCCACGGGGCGCGACGGGCGAGCGGGCTTCGAAGCGTCGCACTCACTCTGGCTGCAGTCGCAGGCTCCCAGCAGCGCTTTCTCGTCCTGGCTGTAGTCTGCAAGGGCAGGGGGAGCGGTGAGACCCCGCCGCGCTCGGGCCCTTGCTGCTGACCCCCATCGTGGCGCTGGACGTTGCCTGGCAGCCCCGCTGCCATCGGTGCACAGCGAGGGGTGCGAGTTCCTTTTGGGGGGTGCTGAAGCTTCATGTTGGGATTAAACCGCCGCGTAATGGGTCCCCGGCATGGCTGGCACCCAAAAATGCTGCGTTAAGGGCCACACCCTGGTCCCTTTTCCCATCTCAAGGCAACTGTACAGCATGAAACCTGCCGGGAAGCCGGCACAGAGCTCGGGGCTTCCTCTGGCAAGCGCCAGCCCCTGCCTTGCTTAAAGAAAGTGACCCCAGGGGAGCTGGAGCCCCACAGCCCCGTGCAGCTCCCCACAGCCCCGGCCCCATCCCCGGGGCAGGAGGGTGCTTACCGGCACTGATCATGGAGAAATCCTGCATGTCCCGGAGGAGCCTGTTGACGGCGGGGCTGGAGCGCGGGTAGAGCCCATCCCGGCTGATGCCCAGGTGGAACTGGAGCCAGCTGGCCTCCGGCCGGAGCGGCAGCGGTGCCGCCGGGGAGGTGAGGTTCAGCTCCTGCCTGTAAAGCCTGTGTCTCCTGGAAGAGAGCGGTGATGAGGATGAGCCTTGGGATGGAAACCCTTCCTCCTCCGAGCCCAGAAGCTGTTCGGGAGCAGAGCCAGGGGGTGGACAAGGACTCTGGGTGCTACCTGGGGGGAAACTGAGGCAGGGAGCAACGACTGAGATGGTCAAAGGTCTCACAAATTCTGCTGCTGCCTTCCCTCTGCAAAGCCCTGGGAAAGCAGCTCCGAGTGTGAACACGAGGGACGCTGTTGTCTTCTCCTCGCCCCGTCAGGACCAGGAGAGGTGTCAGGGTATGGCTGGAGCTAAACCACATCTCCAGCAAGAGCTGGCCTGTGTGATGGATGAAGTCCTTCCTGGAGGGGCTGCAGGCTCTAGGCGAGACATGGGGAGGGGACACGATGTGACCGCAGATAACTTGGGTCTTGACTGCTCCATGAGGTGTATGGAGAGCCCGGGAGAACAACAGGGTCTTCTCCGAGTGAGACTCTGCAGAGCGAGCAGAGGACTGGCTTTATGGCTGTTACGTCTCTGACAGAATTTTTTTTTCCTGAAGTTGGAAGTCCCAGGCCGGGGAAATAAAAAATATTC
This sequence comes from Tetrax tetrax, assembly GCA_009806455.1. Classification (NCBI taxonomy): domain Eukaryota; kingdom Metazoa; phylum Chordata; class Aves; order Otidiformes; family Otididae; genus Tetrax; species Tetrax tetrax. The sequence goes on along the minus strand of WHYT01015281.1, from coordinate 35,634 downwards.
ACCAACTTAGAGCCTGGTGGGGAAGGACACATTTCTGTAGTGTCCTGGGAGAAATCTAGGAAACGGAGAGACGTGTGGTGAAACTGCAGGTCAGAGCAGCCCGTCCCCTCTCCCCGTTTGTTTGCCTTTCAGCTGGACTGGGTCAGCTACAGGCACGAAGTCCATGTGTGCCAGGAGGAACGGGGTTGGGGCGTTTCTCTCTCGGGCCGGCTCTTTGCTCAGGACACCTGCAAAGGAGGCGGAAGCTCCCACCGGACGCGGGAACGCGCTGAGACCCGTCGGCAGGTTTGGCTGGCGGGCTGCACGCAAGGATGCGGCCCCGGGATGCCGTCAGACGTGCCTGGGCCTTCCAGCACGCTGCTGTGCACCAGGTCCCGCGTGGGCGAGCCTTTGAGGCACAACCTTAACCCTCCGCCGTGGCCAGAGACAGCAAAGACCCCAGTGTAATTCAGAAGAGTGACTCGATTTTTCCCTAGGGAAGCTGCCCAAATATTTTACCATATTTGCTCTCCTGCCTCCCGTACGCACAGGCTCTTCCCCCCGGGGTGGCAGTGAGCAATAGATTACTGACGGGGAAAAAAATGCAGCGGTTTTGCAAGGAGAAGCAGCTCCCAGCCAGTGGCTGCTTCCCAGCCCGGCGCCCGCGTGGCCGGCGAGCCCCTTCCCAGCCTTTAAACCCAAAACGCAGCTCCCTCTGCCTCCCTCCAGGATTCCTGAAATATTTCCCTGCAAGAACAGAGCTCTGCAAAAGACATAACGGTGTAAAAACCTGGTTCACATCTACCTCCCTGTAAATAGCCCCGGGGTTGCCCCAGCTCGCTGCTGGGCTGCGAGGGGCTTGGCGTGGGGCGATGCTGGGCGCAGGCCACCGCCCTCCGCTCGCCCCGTGCCTCCCGCGGCACCGAGCCGCTTACGGAGTTTGGGGTTTGGAAGCTGCTCCTTCGAGGATAAAAATAAGCTCTGGAGTTTTTAAATGTTTGTTTTTGAAGAGGTATGGATGGGGTTTTGCTGTTTCCTTCCTGCATCGCCATCTCCAGCTGGTTCTGCGCCCTGCAATCAAACTCCCGGTCCTAACGGAAAGGCCAGGGAAAAGCACGGTGATGGGCAGCGGCCAGCCCGCAGCGAGCCCCGTGGAGGCAGGACAGGCGCTGCCGAGCTCCCCTGGCCATGGGTACCCAAAACGGGCCGTACGCCGGGGCTGCTCCGCGGGCCGGCAGAGCCCCCGTCCCGCCAATGTCCGGCCGGCAGCAGGAATGAAGACAGGCACGCGGTGCTGTGGGTTCAGGGTTAAGCTACAGCTTGTTCCACCCAAGAGGAGCAACCTGCTGCTGAAATGAGCCGTCGCCCACTCAAGCCGAGGAGTCGTGGGCTCTGCAGCGCTTCCGGCGAGGCAGAAATTCCTCTGTGCCCACAGGAAATCAACGGTCTTACGAAACGCATCAGCCCTGGCAAGTGCCAGCTCATTACACACACAATTTGCAGCGCCAACGGCAGGAAAGGTTGTGTGTCACCTCGGTCTGGGCGACCTCTCTGAAGGCTTTACCCGCTTATGAGCATCACATATTTTATTTCAAAGTGACTGACAAATAATCAATATTCTGCCTCCTTTCTCCTTCCTGGAGGTGCAAAGCGAAGTCAACCAAGGGCAAACGGCATCACGGCCGTAAGGGAGATTCCTTACCAAACAGCCGGGGCTGTCCAGCAGGTGAGGCCGGCACTGCATGCTCAGGGCATCTGGTGGTGCCCAAGAAGCCATTAAATCTGTGCCACGAGCTGCTTCGGTTCAAACCCCCTGTCCCCACCGGGCTTTGCTTGGGAAACATCCGTCTTGCTGCTGAAATCCTGGTGCCTTCTGGAGGTGTTGCTCTGCTCCGGGAAGATGCATCCGAGGGGGGTCCGTGGTACAGCCCGGCCGTGGCGTGTGTCCTCAAGGACACCTGAGCCCACCGCCCATGGACTTCAAGCGATGTGAAGAAGGATCTGACCTGCTCCAGGCTGACTCAGGCAATGAGCCTGGCAGGGGTGAGCCCTGGCCGGACACATGGGGCGGCTCCAGGCCCCGGGCGCTGCTCAGGCCATGGAGATCATGCTTTGGTTCCTTCTGTTATCGCTTCCCATCTTCTCCTGAAATTGCTTCTGAGTGAGTTCCACAGGAGTAAGAGGAATGCGCGTCGATGTGGAGAAAGTGGGAACTTGGAAATCCTGTCAGCAACAGTGTGTGGATGGTGGGAGGAGCAGGAGCCGGGTCTGACGCCGGGAACCAAATCGGGGCAGCGAGGCAGTGCTGGGACAGGGACCTCTGAGGTGGCCCTGCCATCCCTTTGCAGGTAGGTACTGTCCCTGTCCCATGAAGGGGCCAGCGAGGCGATGCCGTGAGCTCGGGGCACTGGGACCTTCCGTGCAGAGGCGCTGCGCTGACCTGCTCCGGCACTGCATCACCTTGGATGTTCCTGTTGGATCTGACCCTGTGCCCAAGGGAAGAAGCTCGGGCGCAGGAATACCAGGCTGTTTCCAGCTTGGACACAATGCTCCTGGAAGAGGGGCTGGCTCGGGGGTTCTGCTTCTGTCCCCAAGCCAAAAATGGGATGTGGAGCAAAAGAGGCACTTACCCCTGGCAGGCCGCGGCTCGCAGGGTCTCACCCAGGGGCTCTTCCAGGGGATGGGAGGCACCCAGGGAGCCCCCTCCCAGCAGAGCCCCCTCTACTCAGCCCTGCCTGTCCTTGGGGTGCTGGGGAGGGGGTGATGGGGAGGACAGTGGGGCAGAAAGCCGGGAAGCGGGGCACAAGCTGGAGGGTAACCGAGGGGCTGTTCCCAGGCAGTGGTGCCCGGGAGAGCTGCCCAGGAAGGGAGTGCCTGGGGGGTACTGGTGCAGGGGGTACCCAGGAGGGGTGCCCATGCAGGGGGTCCCTGAGAAAGAAATGCCCAGGAGACGCCTAGGGAGGGAGTGTTTGGTGGGTACCAGTGCTTGGGATGCTCGTGCAGGGGTTGCCCAAAGAGGGGGCACCCAGGGGGTGCGCGGTGAATGGGTGCCTGAGGAGGGGGGCGCTCGGGGGATGCCCATGCAGGGAGTCCTCAGGAGATGCCCGGGGAGGGGGGTGCCCGGTGGGTACCAGCGCTTGGGACGCTCGTGCGGGAGGTGCCCGGGGAGGGGTCGTCCGGGGGGTGCCCATACA